>QHHH01000003.1:0-307765 GCA_004367485.1 Fusarium citri | reverse complement strand
CCAGCAGCCTGTCCCGTGCCACCAAAAACACCACCGACTCTCCCCTCGGTTTTCTCTTTGTTTCCCCAGATACCCTTGGCCTTGCCAATTTCGTGCGCATCGTCCTCGTTGTTGCCTTCGACTCACAACCAGTTTATAGTCTACTTGACAAACGGCATCGCTTTCTCGCCAGCCAGACATCATTTGGTTGACCAACTTTACGTGCAGAAATAACCTCACGAGCCGCCCCTCTGCGCCCGTGCCGATACCCTGCTCGACCGAGACATTACTCGCCCATCGTCATTCAAGTGTCGTACACTTGTCTATTGCGCAAATCTAGCTCTCCATTGAGAGAGAAGCATCATTCAAGCTTTTGCTTGCCTATCAGTATCCTACAAGCATTGGCTCCTTCTATTCTGTCCATCACGGCCCACTTAATAGCTCTTCGCATATTCTCTTCCATCGAGACGCCCAGGCGGTTTCGTTCAACTCTATTTGCACTCGCGCCTTGATTAAGACTCAAGCATTCAAACTATGTCGGCTCATCGGCCAAACGCCTTTAACAGCCTCCGGATGGGAGGTTAGTACATCACCCCCGCCATTGGGCCTGCTTGGGCCGGGCTTAACCTATGACCCTCCAACTGACACAATTGCAGAGGTTATCCGCGAGAAGGTTCAAGATGGAATTACTGGCGAGACTCGGGACCTGCAGTATACGCAGTGCAAGATCGTAGGAAATGGCTCTTTCGGTGTCGTCTTTCAGACCAAGCTGTCTCCATCTGGAGAGGATGCTGCCATTAAGCGGGTTCTTCAAGACAAGAGGTTCAAGGTATGTGCAATTGGCATAGCGCATTATAATCTGCTAGCTAACTATCTTCCTAGAACCGTGAACTCCAGATCATGCGCATCGTCCGCCATCCCAACATCGTCCAGCTCAAGGCCTTCTACTACTCCAATGGCGAACGTGTATGCAATCCTGCCTATTCAACTACTCTTGCCTACTTTGCTAATTCCCTCATAGAAAGATGAGGTTTACCTTAACCTTGTCCAGGAATTCGTGCCCGAGACCGTTTACCGAGCCTCTCGATTTTTCAACAAGATGAAGACCACCATGCCCATCCTTGAAGTCAAGCTTTACATTTACCAGCTTTTCAGAGCCTTGGCCTACATCCACTCTCAAGGCATCTGTCACCGAGACATCAAGCCTCAGAACCTCCTTCTCGACCCAAACAGCGGCATCCTCAAGCTCTGTGATTTCGGAAGTGCCAAGATTCTCGTTCCCAATGAGCCTAACGTTTCGTATATCTGTTCCCGTTACTACCGTGCACCAGAACTTATCTTTGGTGCCACGAACTATACTACCAAGATTGGTAAGACCTTGCATCTGACGTACTTTCTCGATCCATTTATTGACTGTGATTAGATGTTTGGTCAACTGGCTGTGTGATGGCCGAGCTTATGCTTGGACAACCCCTCTTCCCTGGCGAGTCAGGCATTGACCAGCTTGTCGAGATCATCAAAGTTCTGGGTACTCCCACTCGGGAACAGATTCGAACCATGAACCCCAACTATATGGAGCACAAGTTCCCTCAAATCAAACCCCACCCGTTCAACAAAGTCTTCCGAAAGGCCGACGCCAACGCTATCGACCTTATCGCTCGACTGCTTGAGTACACCCCAACCGAGCGACAATCTGCAATTGATGCCATGGTTCACCCCTTCTTCGATGAGCTTCGCGACCCCAACACCAAGCTTCCTGACTCGCGACATGGCAGCGGCCAGCTCCGCGAACTCCCCGCCCTGTTCGACTTTACTCGCCACGGTATGAGAATTCCCAACGAATCACTTTAATGGGCAATGCAGCTAACAATTTATCAGAACTCTCGATTGCTCCAAGCCTGAACCAAAAGCTTGTTCCAGCACACATTCGCCCCGTACTCGCATCGCAAGGTCTTGATATCGACAACTTCACACCCTTGACGGAGCAGGAGATGATGGCGAAACTGGATTGAGCCGGCCTCGTGTCGAGGCAAAGGGTAGTTGGCATACGCTTGTACCCTTCTACGGCTCTCCACGGCTCTGGAAGAGACCTGCCTCGTCCACTCCCAGTACCGAGCTGAGCAAAAAATGGCTGGGAGCAAGGGCCCAGGCCATGGCCGGGTCAAATGGCGAGCAGGTGCTATACAGCCCTGAAGCTAATAGCGTCGGTCTTTAATACAAGGCACGGTGTATAGGCGTCGAGGGCCAGTTGAGAAGGCTTGTTTGTTCTGGCGAGCGTTGGAGTCTTTCCCGGCAGGGAGGGGGATTGGGCGTTGTGCTTGCCCTTTATACGAATCCGCTCTCAGTTTTGCCTTAAGGCTAGTTACGACAGGGGATGACCCCGTTGATGCATATCACAGGGAATTACGTTTTTAGACCACGTTTCGATGCATGGCGGATAATGGCCGGTGCTGTTCTTTTTTTGTTGTATGCGCCTCAAGGGTGGAACCCAATGCCGCGGTCATGGTTGGCTTTGGGAAATGAAGAGGATAACATTTGTTGAATTCTTATTCTTGGTAACGCGTTCTGGCTCGCCATGATTGCTCGGAGGGCCCCAACCTTGTTGTTGCTTGGAGCCGCCGGAACGGAGTCGAAAGGTTTGCTCGGCCTGGTTTGCCCTGCAGAAGACGCAGCCTGGTACCCGATATTGTTCTCGATGCTGCAACGAAATTATCAATTGAAGCTGGCTAAGGATGGCCTTGTGGCATCTCACTCTCGCTTTCCCAAAGACGTGGAGGAGTTTGGCATTGTTTGGTCTAGTCGTCGATGGTCCAAGACGATATAAAGAATAAGGGACTGGTTATGAATTGCAAATAAAAGGCAGAAAGAATGAATGATGTGACGCATTGAAGGACGTTGGGTGGCTTTGACGTCTTTGAACAGCAATGAGCTTTATTTCTAGACTTCAAACGCGCAAGTTGACTAAATTTATACGATTGTTTTCACAATCGGCTCTCGATCTTGTGTTAATGTGATGTACCTAACCTTCCATACATTGTACCATCACGTTATAGTCGTTTAGTTACCATGATGTGAATCTGCATATCATCAAGTTGATGATTGTCTTTGTTGTATGATCTCGTTAATGAGAGTGGGATTCAGAAATATCAAAGCAATATACATAGAATCCTAGCTACTATATGAAACATCTTAAATACCCAGACTGATGGGATACCTCAGTTCTCAATGCACAATTAATGATTTACGAGGTTGATGAGGTTTGAAAGGATACCTCAGGCATTAATATTGTTCAGGTGTTGGCGTGTTAGCCTCGTGAGACTCGGCCCCCTGTAGCATCGCATGCGCCAATCCAAAGCTAGTTCATGCACCTTAGCTCGCTCGCTTCGTGCACTATAGTGGAGGTATCCTGTCCATCGTTACCAGGCAGGTACTGTAGGTATTCTTTCTCTTAGTGAACTTTTAGCAGTGACGCAGCCTCACCTATACTTCCACCTCACAAACTTTCGTCTCCCACCAACACCAATTATCATTGACATACGTCGAGCTACTATACCGTCAAGGACGAAGAGCGCAATATGGCCGACTACGATAGACGACCCCCGGGCGGTCACCGCAAGCGAAGATATCGAGGCAAGTAGATTCCAATTCCAATTAATTCAAGATACGCGAAGCTGTCGCGTTGCCCTTGTTGCGCCTGCTAACATATTGCTGTTCAGATGACGATGATCACTACGATCGCCGAAATCAGCGAAGACGTGTTGATTCCGCACCTCTCCCTGTGCGCGTCCGACGACAGCTTCTGAGCATCGCAGACTCCCCTTTGCGCCGATGGGCCGAAGAGGTTCAATCCATCGCGCATATGGTGGCCGAAAACCACGACGATGAGAATCTTCGCAAGATGTTCCTCGACCTTGTCACACAGCTTCTGCTCGAGCAGCCTCTCAAGACACCTTTCGTCGCCGCCGTCGTCCTTATTATCAACACTTTGAAACCCGAATTCGTTGACGAGATCCTTGGACGCATTGCGCAGAACACGGCAGAGAAGATCGCCCAGGGCGAATGGCGTGATGTGAAGCTGCTGCTCAAGTTTTTGGCTTGCCTGCAGTCTCTGCTCGAGGGAGATGGACTCTTCCCGATCTTGGAGGAGCTCTTCAGCCGAGCTGCGGACCTCCAGACAGCTAGCTCGGATGATGTAAGTTCAAAGCTTCTTGTCATGTTGGTTCCATGTGCTAATTACAGGTAGACCATTGGTACCGAGATCGTTAAAATTATTCTTCTTACCATTCCTTACATCATGGTTTCTTCCCCAGGGCAATTCCAGCAGAAAGCAGCCGAATTGATGGAAAAGACGGACATCATCGCCTCAGAGCCCCATGCCCTCCAGGCCCTTGTCGACCCTTACCACCCTGAAGGCAAGAAGGAGAGCCCCGGCACATCGTTGAGCGTGTGCATGTTGCTCCAGAAGCAACTTCAGTCGGAAGCTGCCGAGGACTGGAAGCTATCATGTTTGCCGCGACCCTGGGAAATGCCTCTGGAGGATATCGATGCGCAAGACAAGCTCTCGAGCGCGCCCAAGCACGCGCTCCCGGCCATTGCCATCCCTGCGACTGTCATCGCTGGACCTCGCCCCCTATTTCCAGAGATCTACTTCTCCGTATACACTGACCAGGACGTACCCTCAGTTCCTGCTGTCACCGATATTGCTTCAACTCTTATCCGGGACGGTCTTCTTGACACTATCAACATTTTGGACTTCAACCGTAACGTCACTGCTCGCTACTTGATGGACTTGGATTGCTACTTTGCTGATGGTACTTTTGTCAAACGTGCTACACCATTTGATGAACTCAAGAACTTCCCAACAGGGAAGAACACATGGAAACCGGAGGATGTTGCTGTCGATACCGTTTTTTCACAGTTGTTCCAACTGCCTACACCCGAACGAAAGGTTGTCTACTACCATTCTGTTCTTACTGAAGCGTGCAAGCTGGCACCAGCAGCTATTGCGCCCAGTCTTGGTAGGGCTATAAGATATCTCTACCGAAACAGCCCCCGTTTGGATCTGGCACTGAGCTATCGCTTCATGGACTGGTTTTCGCACCATCTAAGCAACTTTGGCTTCACCTGGAAGTGGGCCGAATGGGTGGATGACGCCCAACTGCCTGATTACCACCCCAGCAAATGGTTCTTGAAGGGAGCTCTGGATAAGGAGGTGAGACTCAGTTTCGCCCAAAGAATTCAGAAAACTCTCCCCGAACCCTATCTACCTTTGGTTGGTCCTGAGAAGGAGAAGGATGTTCCTGATTTCAAGTTTAAGAATCCTGGTATGTATCTTGCCATTGATAAAAGCTTAAGTAACTGACATACGCTATAGATACCCCATTCTCTAAAGAGGGCATGGAGATTGCTGGTCTCCTGAGAAAGAAGGCTGCGGATGAGGAGTTCCAGGCTTCTATCGACAGCGTTCAGTCACAAGCTTCGGAGCAATCCTTGGATCCGTTGGTTACTAGCACGGATGTCTTCGTGACCGCCATCTGCTGGGTTGGCTCCAAGTCGCTGAGCCACGTTCTCGCTTGTATCGACCGGGCCAAGGGCAGACTGCTTGAAGCTGGTGACGCTTCAGAGGCAGCTCGTGCTCAGATCATTTCAGCGGTTATGAGCTACTGGCATGCGCACCCCGGCATTGCCCTCTCCATCATTGAGAAGCTTCTCAACTTCTCAATTCTCACGCCACTGACCGTGGTGGACTGGGCTCTCGTAGCCAGCACACCCGCAAATGGCACTAACGGAGGCGAGAGTCTAGCCGAGCCGCACATCTTCGAGCTCGTTTCCAACACACTTTCCAAGGTTGCCACCCGCAGCCGCCAGACCATTGCTTCTCCTGATACTGACGAGGAAACGCGTGCCAAGGAAGTCAAGTCGAATCAGGACCTCTTCCGCGCCACAAATGATGCCCTCGTCAGCTGGGCCGGCGGAAGCAAGGACGAGTTGATGGAGGCGGGCGACGGATCAAGTGATCGCGAGGCCATGATCCGACGATGGGGCCAGCGATGGCTGCGTGTCTTTAGCAGAATGGGTGCTGTTGAGGAAGCGTTCGCTCTTGAGGTTTCCAAGAACGCTGGCAAGGACAAGATGGCAACTGATGGAGCGGAGAATTAAAGGAGATAATTGCAAGACTATGGAACTGGGTGATGCTAGAGAGGGAGTATTTTAGAAATCGTTATGGGCTAAAAGGAGCTAACTAGGTATGCTTATTTGTCTCCCAATATTCAAGGGATAGGAACAAAGGTGAAATTTATAATATAAAGCTTGTCAAAAAAGATTGCACAGAAAGTATCACGGAGAAGGACAGTGCCATGGCATATTGCGATAGCTTACATTTCATTAGCTGTCCTATGAAACGAGTTCTACTGCTCACGGCGACAATGGATTCTATACCGCTGCATTGCTAACACGTAATTCGTGTTTCTCTAGCCACTATGCTGTTTACTTGGAGTCACTGTTCCGCTGTAGCAACTTGTTCCTGTACACTGACAACATAGGTGCACACGGTTGATGTCATTCCTTCATATCTCATTTCTATTCACCTATAGCACTTGTACACTCAGCACTACAACTTGTGGCAGTGTCGAAGAGGTTCTAAAATCGAGGGGAACCGTTCCAAAAATCATCATGCTGCTAAGAGTCCATCAAATAGATGGTCCATCCTATCCGACGCCGAGCTAATGAGGGTATAAAACCAGTCTAATGCAAAATAAAAGCAGATTGGGCTATGGGACCGAGAGGTCGGAGATCGATCTAATCACAATAGAAGATTTCGTTTGATGCGCTGAGGCAGTACAGTTTTGTTGATCGTGAGCTGCTCGGCAGCTTGGGACGCCTCGCCCAATTTCTTGAGCTTGTCCATGAGATGACTATTTTTCGAATGTTAGTCGCTCTATGTTGTCCGAAACAGGGTGAGGGCGTCTCCGAAATCCGTCCACCATCGACCTGAAATTGGGTGTGGTCACAGGATTGGAGGAGTTTGGGGAGGATATGGGAGTTTGGGGTTGATATATGTGAACTCTCACAGAGGCGTCGTTGACTGTTGGGGTCGACGTTGCCGTGTCGGCTTCGTCCACAGTTTCTGGGATTGGGGCTGGGCTTTTGGGGGTGTGTTGGGAAGAAGGGTTATTCAACCCGACAAGTATCAGGAATGGTGGAAAATATACGTACTTGACGGGCATATGGCCACGAGAACCCTCCGTCATAGCGAGGTTCACGCGGTTCATCTGTCGTTCGTGCTCGTTGAAATGCTGCCTGATACGTTCATGACAATCCCGAATTTCACCACCGCGGACTACATATCCGCAATCATCCTCTTCGCATACCCACGTTTCGTCTGGACCACGTGGAACAGTCGTCGGTATGTTGTCTGCCCTGAGAAAGATCTTGATGGGTTCCTCAGACGTGCTGCTAGCCGGTTCATCTTCGGACAAGCCTACAGGGCCGTCGTTTTCCATGGCATCACCATCCTCGTCGGAGAAATAGTGAGACCTCTTCGGCTCTGCCTCTTCATCCTGTGAATCGCTGTCCACATCAGAGTGGGCTCGCTTCTTGGAGGCGGCTACCAAACGAAGGCTGGATTTGACACCCGATGGGCGGCCTGGTCTTCTGATGCTTTTACCCGCTGGCGCTGAAAGGACCGGACTTGAGAGTTCCTCATTAATTGACGCTGCAGGTGCTGGAATAGCTAGCTTGCTAGAAACGGCATTGCTTGACTGCTTGCGTCGTACCACGCGGTATGGAAAATCGGACAGCTTGATAGCTATCGGTCTAAACGGTTTCTTTGAAACCTCTTCAAGCCAATTGTAAAAATCATGACCCTTGTACTTATCGTTGTCGAGTTCTTTAAGAAGTGGCACAGCGTTGTAGTGAAGTACTTCTTCAATTGGGACTCTGTAGGATGCCCTCTGGTCACTCTTGTAGTTAGGAAATTTGTACTTAGTCCAGAGCTTGTTCATAACAGCCGAAACACTGAATCCAGCCCTGGAGTGTATTGTCTCCTCATAAGCCAATTCGATAGCATTTAGGACACTTTGGAAGGGAGTCTCGTCAATGCTGCCCACCGAGTTTGAAACTTCACTCATGCGAGGGGCGACTGATGGCGCGCTTGTTGACGAACGGACGCTCGCTGGCCTTGGGACCGCGGATGCATCCCTCGAGATTTGAGGGGAGCTCGTCAAGTCGATAATATCATGCCCGGCTCTATCACTTATGGAGCGTGGCCGTGACGTGCGTCGTGGTGGCGGACTTCCATTGGGTTCGGCGATCTCAGGGGTAGTGTTGCTACGCGCAATTGATGGAGCCGACGAGCCGTTGCGAGTTCTCGAAGGAAGTGTCTGAGGTACCGGCAAACCACTGATCTCCACGGAAGGAGACCTCTGGGGTTGAGGCCCTTTACGCAAACGCTCCAATTCTTTTCTGTAAGTCTCCTGAGTCCTAAGTTAATTTTGCTTGCCCTGGAAACTGATGGTCTTTCACTCACATCGTGTCTCTTGATTATCCACTGATAGAAAGGCGTAGTCGACCAATCGAGTTCGCTGAGGTCTGAGGTACACTGCAAAATCAAGAAAGGTGCGTGTTCGTCACATCGCGCAATAACCTCTTCGAGAGTTGAACCGTCTCCAATCCTGGTAGCGTACTTGGGCAGAGTCAACAAAATTGGGAAGCTGTAACGGATGGGTTCTAGGCACAAACCTCGTGGAAAACCTGGTTAAGTTCTTTATCGCTATCCTTTTTGCTCTTTTTTGCTTTCTTGGGCGGTTTATCGCTGTATATGGCTAGTATGCGATAGTAAAGTGCCACGGCCTCTCGCATTTTTCTGAAAATGGGTGCGTATGCTGGCGAAGGGTTGATCTCGTACCAAGCACATTGGCCTGCAACCCAGATAATCGGTGAACCATTCTCGTCTTCTCCAATAGAGTATTGACCGCATTTTCTGACTTCTAGCTCGATTGATCTGCGGACTTTCATGATAACTAAAACATGTTATTAAAGGTGATGCGTGGAACAATAGTCTGGTAACCAACGGTGGGTTCTCTGTGCCGGATCTTCTACAAGAAGGGTGCCTCGGATGATGTATGGTCCACGGGTAGCCACATCAAGAGCATCTTCGAGGGTTTGCCCATCCTTGTTCAGAACGACGGCATCTTTGAGTTCGAAGCAGGTTTCTGGGTCTACTCCGGAATGGTTGAACCTCAGAACCGACTTCTCTTGGCGCCATGAGATTCTACTCTCGTCTTCGGTGTCAACGCTTGAAGAAGACACACGGCGGCGGCGCCCGGCCATGGTTGTATGGCCAGGCTCGAATATGCACTTGGCTTGGGGTCGTCGATTCGGGTACTCGATAGCGGGCGCAGGGTCGACGATGGTGAATACGGGTTTGGATGTGTTTGTATGGTCCGGTTGAAAGTAGTTGTAAGTAGGTCGGCTCACAGTGAGTTATAGAGTTGTCCTGTATTATGTGAAGCAATCACCAATGTTGGAAGTGTGAAAGGTGTAGATGTTGAATGTTAAATGTTAGTGTTGCAGACACATTGGAGTTAGTGCCTAGGTAGGTACCATGATCGCTGTAGACCGGGTGCAACAGAACGCGGTCGTTCGCGCGCTGCACCTCAAGTAAATGGCGGAAATGGCGGGGCAGCGGCCACTAGGAGCTTCCAAAATTTACAGGGGCAGCTGCATTTCATGGGCTCACTGGCCCACTGAAACGCGAATTCTAAAGTACCCGCGCTCCAATCAGATAACTCCGATAATCATAGGTCGGGCTCAAGATTGTCGACATAATCATTCAGGCACTTCCGTCTTTACTGGGCAGATGGATAATATCAGCTTGACTAGATACCTAGGTAGGTTGCATAGACATATATCTTGCCCAAGACTTGGAGAGAAATACTTGCTCTCTCAGGGTTGAAGCTGGTATCATCTTCCAGATAGTGTTCCGCTGTCCTGTCGTCTGCTCATTGATTCTCATCATCCATGATACAGGAAACTTAGACGCTGTAAGCATAAGAGACGAAATAACTTAGATGAGCTTCTGAGCATATTTAGACTAAATCTTGAGCTAATTATTTTCGACACCTCAAAGTCCAGAGGAAAGTCTAATAAAGTGCAGAGCTTTTAATGTCGCCCAGAGGCCACTAAAGTTAGTTTTAGCGGGGAACTCTGCTGATAAGACTTTTTTTTTTCCTCCTCAAGAAGTCAGTCCCCAGGGTGCAATTGCAGAGGCGGGTGGTGAATGGATTCTTTTTAACAAGCTCCACCGCATCTCAAGCTCTGCTTTCTTCCTTGTTCCTCTTCCTGTTTGTCTTATCCCACTAGCCATAATTTAGTCACTGGAAGCGCTTGCATGCGCCTTCCACAAAGGTATCTTAGGATGGCCACGGGTTCTATCCGGGAGGGCGTCTTTGGTATGTGATTTACTGACCCTGCCTGCTTTGCTTTGTCTTGATCATTCAGAGAATCCGTGCGTATTAACATGATTGCTTCTATCTAGCCATCAACAAACCTTGCGGTCAGAGTTCAGCACAGATAATTCGCGAGTGCCAACAGGCCTTCAATCCCTCGGAATTCTTCAAGCCATTGATCGAGTCCGAGATCGCAAAGCGCATCAACGAAAATGACAAGCAGTCCGCCCGTCGCAAGGCTCTGAAGAAGGCTTCCCAAGTTAAGATCGGCCATGGAGGAACTCTCGATCCTCTCGCTACTGGTGTTCTTATCCTAGGCATAGGCTCCGCTACCAAGGCACTACCTCAATTCCTCGAATGCACCAAGACCTACGAGACCACCATTGTGTTTGGCGCCGCTACTGATAGTTATGACCGAGTCGGTCGCGTTCTTACCAAGCGGCCCTATGAACACATCACCCGCGAAAAGGTCGAGAAGGAGATCGCTTCATTCCATGGCCGTCAGATACAGATCCCACCTCTGTTCTCTGCGCTCAAGATGAACGGAAAGCCTCTTTACGAGTATGCGCGCGAAGGCAAGCCCATTCCTCGACAGATCGAAGGTAGAGAGGTCGAGGTCAAGGACATTGAGCTGGTGGAGTGGTACGAGCCTGGGAAGCACAATCATCGATGGCCCACAGAAGAGGCCGAAGCTGCGGAGCGGAACCTGGCTGAGCAGGTCTGGAGGGTCAAGAAACAGCAGGAAACTAATAAGCCGCTGAGTCCCGAGGAGAAGCAGCAGGACGACAAAGCGATAGCGGCGCATGAATCGTTCAAGCGCAGTTTTGAAGAGCGACAGGATTCCCTCATTAAGGATGCGCCTTCAAAGAAATCGCGAAAGTCAAAAGAGCCACGCATGATGTCAGGCGCTCTGGGAAATTTACCACAGCCTACCTACTCTAATAAGGGGCAGAACTTGGTTCCCGAAGCACCCGACACGAGCACTCCACCTCCATGGAGTGACCAAGGTCCTCCTGCTGTCAAAGTGCGACTGACAGTGACATCTGGATTCTATGTCAGAAGTTTCTGCCACGATCTAGGCGCCAAGCTTGACTCAGCTGGTCTAATGGCAGAACTCTCGCGAACACGCCAGAGTGATTTCGAGATTGGCGGAGAGAACTGCCTCGAATACGAGGACCTCTCCAAGGGTGAAGATGTTTGGGGCCCCAAGGTCGCTGGAATGCTCGAAAGGTGGAACAACGGCAAGGGAGCCGGCCCTCGTGGCCCAGCCGGCCCTTCAGAGAAGTCCCAGAAGAAGAACGACAACAGGAGCGGTTCTCCTACACGAAAGAAGGACCAGCACCAAAATCACAACAAGGGCGAAAAGCGACGACGATCAAGCTCCCCGAATGGGGCAGGATCACCGCATAGGAAGGCGGTGGCCCTTGAATCCAAGCAAGACTCTAAGCCTGTGAAGGAGCCTAAGGAGGAACCCAAGCCAGACGCCGGTAACCGCTCCGATGATGAGAAGTCATGGAATGGCATCGAAGACTGAGTTGTGGGTACGACTTGATGTGAAAGACAAGACTTGACGAACAGGTATGGAACGAGAAGTATGACCGTTCATGTCCGCCAGGATAGTTGTGATGCGAAGGGTCGCTCAGGATGAGTGTAGTGTATATAGCAAGACCACATGAGAGCTACCAATGTCCATTAATGGGTGGTTAGACTCTAGAGATTTTGGAAGCGGCATGTATTATCCAGGCGTTGTTGGTTTTACGGGCCTAAAAGAACATATATAAGTATCATTGAAGCTGAATGAATATCCCGGACTTGATTGTGATTATAATGTTGATAGATTTATCCTAAGTATTTCAATATGCGCTGTAAAGTATATCTATCATGTTGAATATCGCTTTTTGCTCAACCATGTATTGTAAGAATTTCACTGGCCACTCGACTCTCCCACCGCACTACCGAGTTCTTCCCTTGCGCCGTTGATATCC
This sequence comes from Fusarium citri, assembly GCA_004367485.1. Classification (NCBI taxonomy): domain Eukaryota; kingdom Fungi; phylum Ascomycota; class Sordariomycetes; order Hypocreales; family Nectriaceae; genus Fusarium; species Fusarium citri. Next base: position 295,353 of record QHHH01000003.1, on the reverse strand, counting down.
TCCATTCTGATACCGCTGCGATCACACATACTGCGGAAGATGCCGCCCTGTTTCCAAAGCTGCAGTGGAGTATCCAGCTCAGCGATACGGCCAGCATCCATGACACAGATCCGATCGTAGCCAATGATGGTGCGCAGTCGATGAGCGATACACAGCAGCGTCTTGCCTCGGAAGCCAACCGCCATGGTAGCCTGGATCTTGTCGTCTGTCTCCATGTCAACTGAGGAGGTGGCTTCGTCACAAACGATGATCTGAGCACCTCGAACAAGAGCTCGCGCAAGGGCCATTAGCTGCCGTTGACCAAGCGAGAAGTTGAGACCATCTTCTTCGACGGGTGTGTCGAGGTGAATCCGGGAAGGGTCGTTTGTACGGCGGGCTTCTTCGGGTGTTTCGGCGTCGGCAGGTACAAGATCTGCCTTGCGAAGTGCGTACCATAGTTCAAGATCGGTATGTTCGTTGAAAGGATCAAGGTTGCTACGGACAGTTCCTCGGAAGAGGGTAGGATCTTGCGGGATGATCGCGAGACGGGATCGAAGATCGTGAAGACCGAGGGTGGAGATATCAAGTCCATCAATGGTGATCTTGCCACCGGAGATCTCAACCAGACGGAAGAGAGTGCTCATGATAGAGCTCTTTCCAGCACCAGTACGTCCGACGATGCCAATACGCTCGCCGCCCTTGACATGCATTGTCAATCCTGAGAGAACCAATGGAAGGCCAGCTCGATATCGCATCTCGACATTATCAAACACAATCTCACCCTTCTCAGGCCATGATTTGCGTACTTCGACTGTATGCGAGGGGGCCTCCTCCTCAAGTTCCGTGCCATAGTAGTATAGTCTCTCCACGGCGTTCATGGCATTCTCAACTTCGGCGAGTTGGCGGACAGAAAACTGCATCATGCCCACAATTGACAAGATATAACTCAGAACGAGACCTCCAATGGAAGGATTGATAGCGAAACGCGAAGTAACAACAAGAATGGCTGTAACAAAGACGAGAAGCACACCAATAAGATCAATGCGCATGGACAGCCATCGTTGGTTGGCGAATGTGATATAATAGGCACCGTTCATGTTATCAATCGACTCGCGCAACTCGTTAACGAAGCGATCCTGCAGGCCATAGGCTCGGATAGATGCCACGCCAGTAAGACCCTCTCCGAACTTGGCGAAGACGTGCGATCGAAGAACAGACTCGAAACGCTTGACCTCTCGAGCCGATGCACGATAGTAGATAGCTGCGATAACGAACGCAACGTAGAGAGGGACAAGGGCGATGACGAAGTAGTAATAGAACGCAATGATGAGGATGAAAACAGACGTGATCATACCCATAGTAAGCAAGAACATACGAAGCGCATCTGAGAGGTTGTTGTCCATAACATCAACATCTCTCGAGAAGCGATTCGTGATACGACCAAGAGGAGTTGTGTCGAAGAAAGACATAGGTGCTCGCAAAACACGCGTCACAGCGATTCGAAGCATGACTTTACTGGACTTTGTACCAAGAATAGACAAGACGACAGAGAATGCAAACATCAGGATAGCCTGCACAACACCGAGTGCTGCATAGATGGCGATGTACACACCTGTTGACAGATTGAACTTGTCCGAAGTCCAGTACGACAGCCATAAACTTGTAACGATGTTGGCTCCTTGAGAGATGATAAGGAGGAACAGTACCAGCGGAGCATTCAATATCGACCCAGATGCCTTGATGTAAGCAGCATAGACGGACCATGAGACGCTGGCGCTAGCCCTCTCTTCTTGAGTCATGAGTGCAGCACCCTTCTTCTTTTTCTTCTTCTTCTCGTCGGCGGTAGGCTCTTCGCCGTCATCAGGCTTCTTGACTTCTTCACGCTTCTCTTCAACGGCGGTCGTCTCCATTAGTGCTTGGAAACCTTTGTGGTCCTTCATAAGCTTCTCGAAGGTATCGATGGCCTGAATCTTGCCATTCTCCATCCAAACAATGCGGTCACATCGGCTAAGGACCCAGAGCTGATGAGTGGCCAGAACACGGCATTTATCCTTGAGAAGGCCAAGAATGGCATTATCGAAGATATGGCGTCCGACGTGAGCATCGACGGCGCTGAGAGGATCGTCCATGAGTACGATGTCAGCATCGAAGTAAATAGCTCGGGCAATGTTAAGACGCTGCTTCTGACCACCAGAGATGGTAATACCACGTTCACCAATCTCTGTCATGTCACCGTTAGGAAGCATATCAATATCCGCTTGAAGGGCACAACTAAAAAGAGACGTTAGTGTTCTGAAGAAAACAAGTTCTACTAGTGTAAAACGTACGCTTGAATGACTTTGTTGTACCAGGCCTTATCAAGGTCTTTGCCAAACACAATATTGTTCTTTAGTGTGGTGTTTTGAATCCAGGCATATTGAGGACAGAATGCTCTCGACGAGCCGAAGGTGACCTCACCATTTGTCTTTCGCATGTCTCCAGCCAGGGCAGAAAGCAGAGAACTCTTGCCACTACCAACTGATCCAATGACGGCAACAAGTTCGTTTCTTTTGACGTCGAAGTTGAGATCTTGAAGCTTGAAAGGTTCCCGCTCCTCAACAAGAGTGCTCGTATCATCGCCAGAGGACTCATTCTGGGGAGAACGAGCGTGGCTGCCCTTGACCTCATCCTTCTTGGCCTTCTCGTCCTTGCTGACTTCCTCCTTATGAGACTTCTCCCAAGTAAATGAGGCATCTTCAAGTCGAATTGCATCTTCTCCTGTAGTGTCAAATACCATATCTTCAACTGTCTCTTCCTGAAGCAGAAACTCCTGGATTCGCTGAACAGAGCCCCATGCGTCAATTACTTGACCCAGAACCAATGGCAGCAGGTTCAGGGGTATTCTGAGGCCGTTGAACAAAGCTAGCGAGGAAAAGACTTCGGCAGCTGTAAGTCCACTATGTGTCAGAGAATAGCAGATGAATGAAAGCATGGAAGCAAAAATGGGCAGCGACATGCTGACCGCGTTCAAAGCGTTTCGGATGGCAAGCAGGATCTGGATGGCGTGGATCTCCTTGTTTCTGAAGTTTCCGAGACGTTCCAGGAAAGCTTTTTCCCAACCAAAATACTTGACAAAACGAACAGACTGTAGAATTTCTTGGGTGAGAGATACACGTTGATCGGTGATCTGATTGATAGCTCGTCGTCGATGAAATAGACTTCGGATCGCTTTTGTCAGGAAGGGCATGCCGATAACAAGAAGACCGTAACCAGCCAAAGCGCTGTAGGTAATGTTGACCAGGAGAAGGGCCAGTGTGAGAAGACACAGGATTGGCGACGTCCATACCATGTGAAACAGAGCAGAGGCTTGGTCAACACGGTATGTGTCGACACTCTGCAGGGCGGTGATTCGACCATTACCCCAGCCAGTGCCATCTGAAGCATCCGGCTTGGCTTTCTTTGCTTTCTTTGCTTTCTTCTCGTTTTGAGCATCGTCATTTGCGCCAGGGGCATTGCTTTGCAGAGCACCCTCAGCTTTAGCACGACCAGAGATGACCAGCGACTTTTCGTAGATAAGTCCAATCAGAACACCTCTGCTCTGACCACCCACTGTCATACCTCGGTAGATGTAATGGTTGGTTCCTAGACTCTGGGTGATTTGCATCAAGGTAATACCAACGGCTAGGCCAACACCTTTCCCGATGTGAGGTGGTGGCCCCCCAGTCTGGTTAGCAACGTAAGCATCGGCGGCGAACTGAATTAGATATCGGAGCGTGAAAGGACTGATGACTTGAATTATACTGGTGTAGAGTGCACATGCGCCGCCAGTCCAAAATTCGACCTTGAAGGTTTCGTGCATAGCCCAGAATAAAGGGTGCTTTTCACCGTTTTCGACTCGTCTCTGGAATGACTCTTTCATTTTCAGAGTCAGAGGCTCGACAGATCTATCCGGATTAACTGTCCATATGTCATTCGCTTCCAGCGGCCTTCGGTAACCAGCCTAAGGACATCTCGTCAGCATAGAGTGTTGTAAGACGGGCCGCGCCGTAGTCAGATAATGGTGGCTTGCAGATCCAAAGAGATCGTCATCCAAGCTGAAACATGGATAAAGTAGACTTACATGCATTAAAGGACCCATCCATTGGAACGTCAACTTGCTAAGGAAACCTGCATCATGTTCTCGACTCTTAAGCGGCTTTTCAGGAACAGGAGGTGGTGCACCCCAGCGAAGAGGGTTCAGTTTCTTGTGCCATGGCTTCTTCTGGGGAGGATCTGGGCCCGATGCCGCCGGTGAAATTGTTGGCGCTTCAGATGCGCCAGTCTTGACTTCTTCAAGATCTGCAAGTCGGGGTTCGTCTTTCTCATTGAAATCGCTGGACTGTCTCTTTCCTTGGTTCCCCTTCTCGCCAAACTCCTTTATTTGGTCTTCATCCGAGTCACCAGATCGTTCGAAATTGGTTGGGGCAAGAGGAGCAACTTGAACATCAGAAGGCTGAAGCTCCTTATCCACAGGGTCTGGCATATTGGCGTTGTGTCAACCTCTTATAACCTCTCCGAGGTTTAACAACAAATCAAGCCCTGAGGCCAACAACTTTAGATACAAGTCGAATGATGTCTCGTCTCAGTTCACAAGTGATACCAGGTGTTACGGAATAGTCACGATACCAATGGCACCAAAACGACGGGATTGGGCCGGAAACAAGAGACCTTGGTCTTAACGGTGTGATACAGCCTCGAAAAGGTCTGCCAAGAGTGAAAAGAATAGACGAAAGGGTCCCACTGTAAGACAGTGATGTGATGTAAGGAGGGACCAGGAAAAGATTTAGAGAGAAAGATGAATGGGAAATTAAAGAAAAGAAAAAGAAACCGAGGGACCAGGAAAGGAAGTACGGCAATAGATCCAGGTCAATATGATAGTCGTAAAAGAATCCGTCCAATGAGGGTGGATGGGGGTGGTTGCATTAGCAGAAGCGGACTGATCTATCCGTCGTAGTGTATCGTCGATTGTTGGTGAAGGCAAACAAAGGATCCAATGGATTACAAAGCACCGCAAAATAATGCAATGTAAAGATCCAGGACTTTATTACTCCGACATGCAATAGACTCGGACTACGGCAATGGGATGCCTGCCACGCGTAGTCAGCACCAGGGGGTCGGGTCGTCGGAACCTTTTTTCTCTTTTCGTTGCTGGAGACTGAGAGAGGGTCGGAATTCGTTTCGATGTCAATGACGGTTATGACAGGCTCATGATGAGAACGACAGTAACGACGAGTAATTGAGCGAAACTATCAGTCTTGTTTTGACCGAACTGAATTGATAGAGAGATCGAAGAATTGAAACAGAAATCTGAACCGAAAAGTGGCTCGGTTCGTTAATAATAACATCATGGATGCTGCAGTGTACTGTATTGTTCGGCTCGGCCTCTCGCGCTGAATTGAATCCCTTTCCACCATGTACTTAACGAACTGAACAATAATGTCCGCGTATTAGATAAGCTCTGACCAGCAGAGGTTCCCCCTTAGGACCTGTTTAGCGAAAACGAAGACTCTCTCATTAGCCAGTTTCTGTCAAGCGTGTATGTGGTGTGGAGATCCCGTTGGCAACACCCTTGCCCATGGTTCCCATCAACTCCAGGCACAGAAACATCTGCGTAATAGACCTTGTCATCATGCCTGAAGGCAGTCATGGTCGTTGATGTTGGTGTCGGTGAATGTCACAGCAGATTCTGATGTATCACGAAGGCAATGAGCGTTGTCGTCTGCCCGTCAAAAGGACATGACATTGTATCGTTGTATAGATTGAGGAGGCCACCAGTCATGTTCGTATATAATAGTATCGAATGACCATCAGCCAAAACATTCGACTCTGCTCGTTGAAACTGACAACAGCTTGACAGTAAACGTCAACGACAGCATTGAAACTGTGGCTGAATTCTAGGCCCAGCTATGATGTGCCAGACGTTTTACACGTTTCGCTTGCCATCTCTGGCTTAAGCTCTCCAGATGGTGACTCAACATAACCTTTTTCGTCATGCATGATAATAAAGTAGAGGTGGTCTCTGAGTCTTGTGACCTTTAATTCGAGGTTAACCGTTGAAGTTTCTCCATCCATGACGAAGACAAGATTCCGATTTGATCTGATCGTCTTTCCCCGCTCCTCCATCTGTTAACAGCTTGAGCTACTGCAAGCTGTTGCATCGTGTAATGTAAGCGAGGAAGGATAATGACACAAAAGATCCAATAGAATCACGCAAGAATCACTTTCCTGGGTTTGAAAGCTCGGTTCCGATCCGGCCGCAGTCTAGATGGATACTGTAGTGAAGAACCGGAGTTAGCGGCAGGGACTTAAGACTGGATTTGATGCTGACATAATACAAATCGATCGCATGTCGGCCCCACACTCCAAATCCGCTCCGACGGGATGTGGAAAGAAATTCAAGCAAAAGAATCCAGAGCCAGAGCCAGAGCTAGAACAGACTGAACTGCAAGGCTGAGAGCTTCGTCATCCAACACGTTCGATATCGATTTTCGTAAGCAGCCAAGCTGACGACTGGCCTGTAGCGCTTGGATAAGCATTTTATTTTCACCCGCGCGGAGTCCGAAAAGAGTTCAATTCGTTGCACGCTCACCTAATCACCTAATTCCGAGTGCCATGGCAGTCGACGACGTCCCCTCCATTGCTTTGCCCGGCAAGGTCCTGGGTCCGGTATCCAAGTTCGCGCCCGGCGCCGGTACACACGTTTACGAAGGAAATGTCGTCTCCTCTCTACTAGGGCAAGTCACGGTGACACCTCCAGCCAAGGGCCCAGGACCTCAAAAGCGTCTAAACAAGATCACCGCCCCGACGACAGAAGAGCTTGCCACCGTCTCCGTGTCCCGCCATGGACGCAAGCGCGAAATCCTGCCCGATGTCAATAACATTGTCCTTGCGCGCGTGCTCCGTCTTATGCCTAAGCAGGCGATTGTGGTAATTCAGCAAGTGGGCAACACAGTCCTGCAAACTGAGTGGCAGGGTGTGATTCGAGTGCAGGATGTGAGAGCAACAGAAAAGGACAAGGTCAAGATTTACGAGTCGTTCAAGCCTGGTGATATTGTACGAGCGCAAGTGGTAAGTTTTCTTTACTCTGTCATGCCACACTGGCATTAACGATATATACCAGATCTCTCTCGGTGACCAGGCCAATTATTACCTATCGACTGCATCTAACGAATTGGGTGTTATCCTGGCCACAAGCGAAGCTGGTAACGACATGGTTCCTGTCAGCTGGAAAGAATATAAAGACCCCGAAACAGGCATCAGTGAGCCTCGAAAGGTCGCAAAGCCTAGCTGAGCTTCCCGCTTTGTTAAAACGCCGCCTTTGCCTGATGCTCTGGAATGCAACAAGGGCACGCGACCTCGTTTGTTTCATAATCTCGATGGGCAAACTCGCCCAATACGAAGCAATAATAGCCCACATATGTTTCTGTAGGAAACAAGACGCCATGGTATTGTTACAGCCACAAAGTTCCAGTCGTGTTCGTTGGTCGTCTCGTGGCGTGACGCTTCCACCAGGAACGCTCGAAAAATGCCATGATCCGCCTGGTCGGGCTCATCGCTCAAGTCCGATACACTCAATTGGGTATAGAATAGTCTTTGGGGGAATCCATAATGACGAGAATTGAGCTCAAGGACTGCATGGATTGGAGCCAGGCTGCGCTAGAATCTACTTAGAAGTCTCAAATAAACCTAATGATATCAAGAAATTTGAAAGAACATTTCATCATATTGTACTCTTACATCGATCACGATCACTACCTACTCAGGTCTATCGATTGCATCCCTTCCAGCAGGGAGTTGTTACAAGATATATGGCCAAGGAGTAATTGATGTTTCTCGTTAACCCTTTGACTCCTTGAATCTAAGCTTCACTACTGAAACGACTTGAGTAAAAAAGAACAATAATTAACAATAACCAACCCCCCCTGGTCTTTCAAGACTATACGTGATACATCAAAACGAATAGAATCAATGTATCTGGTCAAAAGAATTACGTAGGTCAAGCAAGAAACGCCATTGGTTTCCAACTCTAAAGTACCCTGCCACATAATGGACCCTGATCAACAAGGAACGCGCCACTGAGAAGGCCTGCTCAGCCGCCGAAGCGCCTCCCCGCCATCGCAAGTGCAGGCGTCAAAGCCACTGCCCGCATTCGGTCCAGCGACAAAAATAGGGACACTTGGACCGACCACCCCTGTTATTACCCATGGATTAGAAGCCTTTTTTCTTTGAAACAGTTCGATTTGATTCATGTTCATCCCTTGATGGTTGAATTTTTGCTGCTTTGCCATATATTTGTATAAGCATCTTCCGTTTGTCTATACTCATACTCTGTTCAATAAACAGCTATACACGTCTTGCTATTCGATCATACTACTGTCGTCTTTAGTCATCTTCAAGCGCTTACATCCATCGCCTTTATCCTCTATGCGCCGGCCATGTCAACGACAATGGTCATGACAATGGCAGCGCCTACTCTCTCCGCCGATTCCACGCCATGCTGCCCAGGCTGCGGCTACTCTCTACCTCTCGATCACAGCCAGGTTCAACTACTTGAGGCGCAAGCTCGTATCGAAGACCTCGAGAATCAGGTCCGTCTACTCAATGAGAAGGCAACAGCCGCTGTCGATCGATGGGCCGACTACGAAGACGAACTCTCCAACCTACGAGCCCAGCTCCCTTCCTCGGCCGCAGCGCAAAAACAGACTCCCGCTACTCCTACAAATGCTCGGATGTCATTTCTTCAGAGCGGCACCAGCCGACTCTCGTCATTTCTCTCTCCTCGCAAATTTCACGACCTTCCCCAAATCGACACCAACCCCTCCCGACCTCCCAATGTACGTTCCATAAGCAGCCAGTCGCACCGCCCACAGCAACAATTACAAGCCCAGGCCCAAGCACCGCCATCGCCTTCAGCTGAGGATCTTCTTGAAGCACTAAACAGGGAACAGTCCCTTCGAAAGGAAGCTGAAGGCAAAGTTGCTGCCACCAGCCAGGAAGTGGAAGAGCTCAGTGCTGCTCTTTTCGAGGAGGCGAACAAAATGGTCGCTGAAGAAAGACGAGCACGGGCTAAGTTGGAGCAGCGGGTAGATGAGCTCGAGCGAAGAGACATGGAGAAGCGAAGGAGACTGGATAAGCTAGAAGGAGCCATGTCTCGGATCGAGCGGGTGAGACTGATGTTGGCTGAAGCAGAGGAAGACGTCGAGTCAAGCAAGAAAACGGTTCAAGAGATTGTGGCGCTCGAAAAGCAACAGGAAGAGGAAGAGCGGAAGGAGAGAGAGCAGTCAAAAGCGAAAGCATCAGAGCACAACGACCGCGATTCAGTTTACAGCATATCAACCGATGGGGGCTCAGAAAGACGGTCTATCGACAAGCACAACGTGCATGATGAATCAGATGGCGACAAATCAAAGAAATAAAGAGGGTCCACATTGCTAGATTCATCCTTTGTTCTCCTTTCTCTTCATGATGTTACACGGCAAAGCATAGAGAGAGATATGCAGTCTCTGTGATGCGCAATGAAGAACGATGCATAATTTCGGGGGACTGTTACAAGCTACAAGGCATAGAGGTAGCTATGTTTGATATTACTTAGGCATAAATATTGGATAATGGCGTTGGTGGTACAAGGAGGGAATAAAAAGGGGCTTGCATTCACCTATGAACACACGGAAGGGCAACTATTAATATTTGACACAAGATGTCTATCGAAATACTACACAGATAGGCACTAAAATACATGCGATCATTCATCATCGGTTGGTTCGGTAGATGTAAAGGGGTTTCTAATCTCGTCAGTTTCCAAGACATTGTCTACCGCCACTTAGTCTAACCCTGCTCTATTTTGACTCATCTCATGTGACGCATGTACAGACACAGCCGTTACGTCTTGTATCGTGTTACATTTCCAGCGTTGTACATGTTGTTTTTGACTACACCAAGTATTACGAGTCGTGACTTGAGAATCGCAGGTGGCTCATGTCGTAGTCACACGGTTCATTCAGAGTTCAAGAGATCCAAGGTTGGCAATAAGTTTGTCGTGTTGAGGAACTATGTACGGGTAAAGCCAGAAAAATTCTGGAGTATTAACTAAATCCTTTAAACTCCATCTGGCTATCCCAAGTATGATTGATCTGATATTTGAATGTATAAACGAATGTCGCCGAGGCATAGAGCATCGGCCATGCTTCCAACTGTCTGTCCAAGTTATGCATGATAGCCAAACGTCTCGCGAGAGCTGCATAAAGCAAAATATTACATGAATCCTCTTATGAAATAGTATCAGATTATCCAGAAGCCGCATCCCAATGATAAAGATCTCTCTCCAAACGCCGCTGTGAAATAGAAGGTGACTTTCCGCTGAGGGAACAAGCCAATATTGTGCCGGTCATATGTTTCTTACATTAATAAAATAAGTCGTTCGAAGTGGATCTAAATCCGGTTGTGAGCACCGGGAGAACCACTGCCATATGATGAGCGCCTCGCAGCAGCGCCAGGCATGTGAGGAGGCGGCAAGCTTGAAGGATCGTCGGCGAGAAGGTCTTCAAGGAACGCACTAGGAGCACGTTGACTTGGTGGTCGGTTCAGATTGAGAGTTGAGTTGCTAATATCTCTGCGAGCTTGGAAGGATGGTGACTCGGGAGGACTAGGGCGTGTGGGGGTACCAAAGTAGCCACGAGAGTCAGGACGCAGGTTAGTCATGCTGATACTGTGATCACCCTGGCCACCAGGAGAGCTTGTGCCTGCAGCGTAGAAGCCAGAAGGTAAGAAGGCAGAGCCGCGATTGCCCTGCCCGTTGTTTGAGGCAGCAGCTGTTGGCGAGAAGAACAAGTTGGAAGCACTGGGGGTTGATGAAAGAACGGGTCCTCTGGTGGTTCGTCGTACACCACGCCCAGCTGAGAGTGACATAGTGGAACCGGTATCGGTGTACTTGTAGAAGGGCGCAGGGGGTGCAGGAAAGCCAGTCTTTGCATTCTCATCATGCTGAGCCTTGGCAGCTCGCTCGACTGATCGATGAAGAAGAATGCCAACAATGAGACGCCAAAGAAGGATGCCAAGGCCAAGTGCGCCAAGGATGGCACCTACAGCGATAAATACGGTTCCTTCAGGGGCACTCGAGTGTCGCATAAAAGGTGCGTTGTTTGTAGGTGGAACAGAAGGAGCTGGATAAGTAGGGATTGGTTTGTACCTCGTCAATGTAGGCATGTCAGTCGCCGCAATGGCCGTAATTGAGGTCTGAATATCTTGAGTCTTTGTCGGGCCCTCTCCTGTCACAGTTGAGGCATTCTCTTCCTCCTCTGTAGCAGTAGGTTTATCGTCTTTATCTTCCGTCTTGGAAGGCGCCTCATCCTTAGTCTCTTGGGTTGATGCAGGCTTTGCGCTTTCTTTGGTTTCACTGGCAGGCTCAGGCTTCTTCTCGTCACTGGCCTCTTTAGCAGTCTCAGCAGCATCAGTGGGCTTGTCGGCATCACTGTTCTTCGCGTCGGTGGGTGCAGGAGCTGGCACAGCAGAAGGGTCGTTATCCTTAGCATCGTCTTTATTGTCGTCTTGAGCCATCGCAACAGCACTGTAGAGAGAGATGGAGGCGAAGGCTGAGACCAAAAGGTCTGCCCTCGGTAGGTAGTTGACAGGCCGCATGTTGAGTTACGAGTATATCGATCTCTCAAGCACTTGCTCGAAAGAAGTTGTAAATATCGAAATACTTCGGGAATTATCGAGGCCGGTAACAACAAGCAATATCTCCTGACTGGTAATTAAGGGTGACCGGAGTAGGTTACGTATATCGAGGGCGCTTCGGAATGCCAAAGGGAGATCGAGTAGCGGTTTAGCCCAGGCGCACCCCTGCAGTAGGATAGACAGTGCCCGGAAAGACTAGAGTGTTTTTCTCTCAATATTTGAGAGAGAGGAGACGTCGAATATGTTTCGATAGTTGCGTATTTTGTCGAAAGGAACCTTCGCGTCTATCGCCTATCAAGGGGCGCGGAGTGAAAAGTGGAAGCGAGGGACTGTTAAATTAAGCCGCGGATGGTGTTGTTTCCCTGTGCCGGTTTTCGAGAGGAAGAATACAGATACGGATACAGGAATGAAGAAAAGGAAAGGATGTAATAACGGTATGGGCTAGCGAGTGAGTGTGCGTAACCAAGCGAGTGGATGAGACGCACTACCATAAACCGCGTTAGCAATTAAATCGTAGAGTTTGATAGAGACAAGATCGGGCTGAAGCGACAGGATGGAGAGGAACTGAGAGAAGACGGGGTCGCACGACCGAAGGGCAGGGACTGGGGTGAAATGCACCTTCCTAATGCCTGCCTGTCAGTGCGTGGGCCAGGCGTTTGTCTAGGACCAGGACCAAGAGAAAAAGGGGAATAGTGCACCTGATGGACCAGTGAGAGATGTGACGGTTAAGATGGAATAGGTCTAGACTCTCATGTGTTAAGAGGATCCCATTCGCTCATATTCGATAGTGCCTGAACTGCAAAGCTCAGGAGACTGAAGTTGTCTCTTTTTATTAGGAGAGGGCTACTGCGGCGCGGCTTTTAAATTGATATGTCTTCAGCGCCTATTTTCATCTTCTATGGTGCAACTTATCACGACCGACCGCCACGTTTGCTTGGTGGTCAGCTTGTTGATTCAACTGGCTGTTCATCTTGAACGACATTGAAGGGTGCTTTAGTTGTGCTCCTTCTGCTGATCCAGTGGTTGGTTGCTGTGGAATAGCGACGATCACCCACACAAGAACACCGGGCAGTTGCAAGTCAGTACATGATAGGCAATCAATCGATTGACCTTGTTGCTTGGCAAGTGGTTAACAGAAGAATTGTCCTCTAAAGCTTAGGTTATCAAAATAAAGTAGCCTAAGAACGGGTCTAAACTGGCATAGAGTAAAACTATTTCATCTCTTATGCTTCTAGCGGTCATTTTCTTGATAAACTGTCAACAATTTTCCCAACTTGTTAGTCGTCAACCGCCTCTGCATCTGTATAACTACCTACCTACTTGGCAGTCGGTTCACAGCATTTCCTCGTGCTTGATGTGGCTTCTGTGGCTATCCTTCTTGACGCGTTATCCTGCAGATAAATGCGGGCTCCGGGCCGTTGGACGACGTTTCCAACGACTATATGCACGGTAAAATCAACTCAATGATCATCCATCAAGATTCACAAATTAGAGTTTCAATGGCATCGATCCTCAACAACGCCACAGGGCAATGTTTAGGTTCCTTACAGCTGCCCTGAATATCCAAAAAGTCAATATGCCTTAACAGGACCCTGTGTGCATAATGACCTTAATCCGGAGTCATGGTGATACTTTGTTACTTCTCCACGCACCAAGTTTGTTATTCTCAGGGTCCCTGTATGAGAGCGGAGGAAACCTAGCACCGACCAGCGGGGTAAGCGACGTGACATTGGAGCGTTTGTCCTTGACGGGGATCTTTTATGTCTCCGCAGGTGGATTCTTGTGTTTTGCAGTTCATCACACCAGCCACGCGAGAAAGTTCTCCACTGCCCGCCCGTCGGGCAATCGCCATCCAAAAGATACGTATATCTCACGTGCCTCGATTTCGGCGCTACAGCAAGGCCGGTCCCGTCGAACGCGCGAGCCTCGTCATTGTCAGCGTCCGTTCCAAGCATCGCCAGCTTCAAAGTTCATCAATCAACGACAACCAATCTGACCACACCAACTTCCTACGAACCCCGTAACTCGACTTTCATCAATCGCCGTTCAATTATCAATATGGAGGAAGAGCGACTCTGGAAATTTCGACGGCCTGAGTGGCTTAACACCGTCTGGGCCCGCAACGCTGGAGTTTACGGCGCAGGAGCTATTGTACGTTCCGTCCCTCGAAATGTCGCTATCTAGCTTTCCGGCATGGCTTCTGTTTCATGCTATCACTACACAGCTATGCGCGACTCCATGCGACAGCTTTTGATGATACTCGATCCATACTAACTAGGTCTGCGTTAGTTCTCCATCGCCTTTTACATTATGCTCGATTCCGCCGTTTGGTCCAAATCTCCGCACAACGGCTCCGATATCCATGTCAAGTTTGTTGACTGGCTTCCTTTCATCTTCTCCAGCTTGGGCATGCTGATTATCAACTCGGTCGAGAAGCAACGCTTGAGCGCCGATTCCTTCAGTTATAGTGGAAACGGGGTAGCTTGGAAGGCTCGCGTCGTCTTGTTCCTTGGATTCGCTGCTCTTGCTGGTGGAATGGCCGGCGGTGTAACCGTCTTTGTTCTCAAGTTTGTTGTCCCCAGTGTTTCCATGCCTGCTCTGGGTATGGGCATTGAGAACGTGGTCAGCAACGCTCTGGTGGGCGTGAGGTAGGATTCCCGTTTGCTATTAATGCAATGCCCGTCCTTACTAACTCTTCATAGCTCCGTCGTCCTTTGGGTCAGCCAGAACATGGAAGACGAGTACTCCTACAACCTTTCCCTGTAGACAACATAAATCAACGCGAGCCGAGCATAAAGATCAAGGGAACATTGGGGCGCATTGACGGTTCGAGCTCATTTCTTACAGACAGACATTGGGTGTACGATTAATATCAGGAGTCAAAGCATATTGATGGGAGAATGAGTTGCAACGTTGATGTTCCACGTAGCAACAATTGATAACCAGAATTGAATGAAGGAATGCCTGAACAAGCCGACTTTCTGGGGCTTGTTGAGTATCTTTTTCTTTGAATCTGGGATTGGTTTAGAATTAGCGTTAAAGATGGAGTACGTAGGTAGGCTTTTATATTGAGATGCAATTATGTTTACAATCTGCCTAGCCGGACCGGGCGTCAACCTAAGCTCGCTTGAAATGAGAATGCCAAGCTCGGTCATTGAGTAGAAACAATAAGAGCTTGAATATTTTATTCTTGAATGCTCAGACTGCGCTCCAATTGCCACTTCCCGTCGCTAAGAAGAGAGGTGCAACTGCTATATGCATGGAAGTTGGTGGCTAAGATCACTACTAAAACGAGAGCACCCCAGCGCTTCCCCACAAAACAAAGTCAACAATAGGTGACTTGGCTACCCATCTGGCTCGGCATAGAACATCTTGAGTAAACATCAACTTTCTGGATAGAAAATACTGATTTTACACCGCAAGTTTCCAGTCATACTAAACATAATGGCTGATCGCTCACGGGCAACTACAAACGGGAACGGTGTTTCGCGCACCCGCAACGGTGCTTCTTCTGCTGGCGTCCGTCGCAATCTGTTCCAGAGCCAGTTGACCCGGCGACCTACAGCCGGTTCTACATCTACGTCTGCCGAGACACTGCATTTGGATGTAGATGTCTTGTCTGATACCTCTGAGATCGTGGTTCGCGATAAGCATGGCGAGATCGAGCTTGGAGATCCACCGACACCAATAATGGAGGATGAGGATGAGTTGCCTTTAGATCATAGGCAAGAGTGCGAGAGTAAGAGATGACCACTTTTTTGTTTCAGATATAGGATGGAGAAAGCTTATACATCTAATAGAAGAGAGACAAAGGCTCGCAGAAGCCGTCAAGCATCATCAGTTAAATCAGCATGCGGCCAACGAACAGCCCGAAGGTGCGTCTCTCATCCATCTTACGCATATCGCACTGACACGGTTCAGAACTGCTTGAAGCTCTTAGGGCGAGTCTACGAGCCAAAGTAGCAGCCCTCAGTGAAGACAATTGGATGTTTGAGCCTGAAGAACAACACCGCGGTTAACCCAGTCTTTTATTTTACCTTGCAACGCCTGCTGTCTATGTATTCTTCTCAAGACAATACGGTATACCTGACACCCAACTTTACCGACGGACTTTCTTCTAGTCCAAGCCCTCTGCTGCGGGAGCGTCCTGCCGTTGTGTAACCTGCTTGCGCTTGGGCTTCTCTGGCTGGCCACCACCGCCACCGAAGAATCCGCTCATCATGTCCATCAGAGGATTGCTCTGCCGAGGCTTGGAAAGACCAAAGTACATCTCTCCAACCATCTCGAGGGCCTCGCCCCATGTTCCGACCTCGTTGATTTGCGTCGCATACTTGGACACCAGGGCGCGATAGAGTTCGGGTGCGCCACGCTGAATGGCAAGGAGGAGGAAGCCAATGAAGTTGAGGAGAGGGAGGCTTGGGAAGATGCGGATATCACCAGCTGGGCTGGATACATCTTGGACGCCAAGGTTCGGGTTGTCACTGGAAAGAGAGCTGGTGAAGAGGCGGTAGCAGGTGTTGGCGGCTCGCACGTTGCCGACTAGGAGGTAGGGGAGCACAGCACGGCCAGCAAAGAGAGCTGCTTGATGAGGTTCGCCCTCCTTGTACCAAGAGTATTCCATCTTTGTCAAAACCTCAGGAGAGTCCTTGGTTCCCAATAATAGATGTTTCTCGGCCTCGTATGTATCGTGTTCTTCGGCATAGAGTGATCCAGCGACGTGGTGAAGCTCTGGGTCTCCGGCAGGGTATTCGCCAAACTTGGCTGACCAGCTGGTTCTGATGTTAGAGATTTCCGTGCAGAGCATTCTCTATGTGACAAGATTCCACTTACGCAACAATCTCTCCCACAAACTTCTTCCTTGTGGGCTCGCCGGCTGGGAATAATCGCAGACAAGCCAGTAGTCGGCCTTTCGAATCAGCGTCAGGCTTGAGCTCTGCCTGCTTGTAGACGTCTACCAGCATGGCACAGAGATCACCTCCACTACCACCCTGCCCGGCACGCAGCAACGCTTGGGAGACATTGGAAAGAATATCGATGGCAGCGGGCCAGTTGGAAGTCTTGATGTAGCGAGATGCGGCGACACGGGTCTGTTGCTGAGCCTCGTAGTAATCGCCCTCTTCGATTTTGGCCTGTAGCCTAGCTACTATGCGGTCGACCTTGCTGGCCATTGTGAATGTATTCGATAAGGGTGCGGAATTCGGGTAGGGAATGGCGATGCGATGTGAGAGAGTGACGTAGAATATCTTAGACAAGAGGCAAGTTGTCGCAGCTCTCAGGTGGGTGAAGTGTTGGAGGGGTCGGGTTGACCAGAACTACGTACCCAAGCTTACCTTCCATGGAGCTCCGCCGTGAGTTCCACTTTTGGGACTCTAGAAACTACCTAGGTACCTATGAGACAAAATTCTGTTGCAGGCACTTTCTTCTTGTCAAACCTCACTTCATCATACCTGTAAGCCTAATCCAGAGTAAATGACTAACAATGTGCCGATACGAGACAGTTGTTTACGTATTCCATGCTCTTCAGGTATATCATCGATGATTGATACCAAGACCCAAGCGTGTCGTATCATCACATTTTGCCCCCTCATTCGATTCGAAATTACTGCTCCTTGTACCAGAACCTTGACTGGCTTGTTGTCCTCTAATCCCAGATGAGGGTAATATCAACTTCCTCATATAAGGCAACTATCAATTGAGCTGCTATCTAGTGTAAGTCAAGGTAAAGCCAAGTTAGATGCCAGCAGGTAAGCAGACAAAGTTTAGAACCAATGCAGTAAGGTTCGTCCATGTGCCCCACACGATAATCCTTGAAGCAGGTCATGCAAGCGGACCCTATCAACTTGTACGAGTATAAGAAGCTCAGCATCCCGTCGTTTGAACCTCTTTAGACACGTCTCGTTACACCAGAGGAAACCTCGCCGTCGCTATCTTACTTGGGCATTCAATTCAATCACCTTGGCAAACAGGCAGCAGCAGCAGCGCGATTAGTTTAGTGGTAAAACTCTCCTCCCCCAAGTGGTGGGAAATAGATGAAAAGGAGTGTCCCGGGTTCGATTCCCGGATCGCGCAGTATCTTTTTGCATTTTGGAGCTTTCATATGTATTATATGATTGATTGTGAGAGACTGAATAGTAAGTACTAGACTTTGTGTCCATGACGTGCAATTCGAGATATAAGGCGTGATAACTAAGCTCTTTTGCTCAGTACAGGAGCTGCTTATCTGCAGATAGCATGACGACCGACCTAATGAGAATCATTCCTAGGTATGTAGATCACGGAATTAAGGAAACCAATTGGGCATGTTAATAATGATATTCGTGCCTTTGCTCGTACATCTCTCTGTCCTATTGGGTACCTTGTAATACCAGTTAGTAACTGAATTCACCGTTCCGAACCGATAGAAGACCGACTGAACGGCCCCGCCACGAGTATCCGCGATCCGGCCCCAGTTTCCGCACGTTGTTGATGTTACGGTGCAAAACCATGCCATAAATAAAAGCCGAAGCCGGCCGTATCGAGTACCGTAGCTTTTAACTCCATTATTATAAAGAGCACAGTCCCCTATCTCCCGTCTTTATATTATTTCCTGCCCTAGGAATATCAATTGCAAATCATCCTTAATTGAACATACAATATGGTTTCAACTACTCTCCAGCGCAAGTTGCTATTCTCACTATTTGTCATCGAATCATCATGCTAACAAGCATCAATAGGCCTTGTGCGATTTGTCCCTAGATCTAGCCCTTCAAAGATCCTCATCGGTCAACCAGCTGACAAGGACATTGATGTCGGTGCTGCCCTGCGCAAGGGTCAAGAGGTTGCTGTCAATGTCTGGTCAGGCTCATCAGTTCTATCCCCAGGATCATCGACTGGTGCTACTGAGACTATTGATCGCGTCTTGTCTCCTCTTGCGCAGAACGAGATTGGTACTGTGAGATGTGTTGGTTTGAACGTATGTGCAATGCAACTCTTGAGGTACTGGCATGGGCTAACTCGATATCATAGTACAGAAAGCACGCTGCCGAGTGCGGACTTGAGCCTCCACCAATTCCTGTTATCTTCATGTATAGTCGCTCTCATTGCTCGCTCAAATTTCAGACTGACACCAAGACAGGAAGCCTAGCACATCCCTTGTGGACCCCTGGCCTGCTAAGGGAATTGTCCCCAAGCTGAGCCAGGTTGACGAGTCTGGTGACTACGAGGCCGAGCTGGCAGTTGTCATTGGCAAAACCGCCAAGAACGTTACTGAAGCTGAAGCTCTGGACTATATTCTCGGATACACTGCTGCCAATGATGTCTCTAGCCGCACTCAGCAATTGAATCAGTCTCAGTGGTCCTTCTCTAAGAGCTTTGACGGAGCTCTGCCCCTTGGTAAGTTTATTTAGACTGCGAAACGAGCCCTGGCTAACAAACACATAGGCCCTACACTTGCCTTGAAGTCTTTGATTCCAGATCCCGCCAAACTTCATATGCGAGGTCTTAAGAACGGCGAGGTGTATCAGGAGAGCGGAACTGAGTAAGTGGCCTCCATGCTAGCAAAAAAACTTATATGCTAACCAGCCTTTAGTGACCTTATCTTTTCTATCCCCAAGATCATCAGCTGGTTGTCTCAGGGCACCACTCTTCCTCCTGGAACTGTCATCGTGACCGGCACACCCGCTGGGGTTGGAATGGGTAGAACACCCAAGGACGCTCTGCGACATGGCGACGAGTTTGCAGTTGAGATTCTGCCTCACATCGGAACACTGACCAATATTTTCGAAAACGAGAAGAGCGGCTTTGTGACCAAGCTGTAAACATTTGCAGTTACATAACCATTCATGTCATCTGCAAAATCATTGTTGCGGAAACTATTTTTGCATTGTTGTTAGAATATCATAATATAAGAGAACTGACATTTTTCTTCGAATGTACAATTGATGCCTCAATACTTGTCTATCTGCGCCGCATAGCCCCCTCTTTCGCAAAGCCAAGATGTGTCTGAGTGAGCACTAACCATGTCGAGCCGTCATGTCTCTCTTGCAAACCCTTTATGAAGGTTCCGACTCCCTCATAATTCGAATTTCCTATCTTAACCAGTTTTAGGGTTACACGGATGACCACTTCGTTGATCACTTACATAAATAAGACTGTCTATCGAGATATAAGCACGACGTTCCTGTCTTCACCTGTCAGCATCTATCTCTTGACTTTAAATAGTGACAAAGGTTCGTGACAACATATCGCAACCAAAACTATCGCAACGATGTCGAACGAGTCTGCTATTCCCGAGAAGATGAGAGCGCTGAGATTATTCGAGGTAAAAACCATTTGGGGTAAGGAGTGAGGTTTGCCATCTCATAACGATTATGCAGTACAACAAGAACTATGAACTTTGCGATGATATCCCTGTGCCGACACCAAAACCAGACGAGGTTCTTGTCCGTGTGGCTACCGCTGGTTTCTGCCACACCGACATTATGGTACATCACGGCTTAACACAGGTACCATTACCGTTCATCGGTTCTCATGAGCCAGCCGGTACCATAGTCAGCCTTGGATCTGAAGTATCAGAATCATGGCATGTGGGTGACCGTGTAGGGGTTACAAACTTCATGGATCCTTGCAATGGTTGTGGAGGTTGCAAATGGGCAAATCAGACTATCGGATCTCTTGATCCAAGGTTCTGCGATAATAGGACAATGTGTGGTATCCTTCGTCGCGATGGGGCGTTTGCTGAGTACATGACTGCTTGGCACGGTGCACTTGTTCATTTGCCGGATGATATGAGTTTCGAACAAGCAGCACCTTTGATGTGTGCTGGAGTAAGTCCTCGAACTTCCAACAAGGTATTGCACCATACTAACAAGAAGTCTAAGGCAACTGTATGGCATGCTATCAATCAAGCAGATGTACGGACGGGACAGACCATAGCCATCGTTGGAATAGGTGGTCTCGGAGTATTGGGTATTCAATTTGCAAAAGCTCGAGGTCATCGAGTTGTGGCTATCGACAACCATGAAACTGGACTGAAGCTCGCATCAGAGGTGCCCTACCATCTCAAACCGGACCTCATCCTCAAATACGACGATCCAGAAACGATCCAAAAGATATCAGATTTCACAGATGAGATCGGCCTCAAAGCTGCTGTCGTATGCAACAGCGATGATGATGCCAATGACTGGGCCGCGAAGCGACTGCAACCCAGGGGCGTGTTAGTCGCAGCAGGCTTTCCAGAGAATGGATTCAAATTTGACCCCATGAATCTTGTGTTGAGGGAGATTGTAGTCAAGGGGATCGTTCATTGCAGCATGGAGGAAACAATGGAGATGACGGAGTTTGTGACCCAACATGGCATTCGTAGCCATCTGAGCTTGCTTGCGATGGAGGAGGCAGAGGATATCATTGCCAAGTCCCAGGCCCATACCCTAGTCGGTCGTCCAGTTGTCAAGATCCAGAGACAGTAGTCACAGTGGAGGATTAGCTGAATACAAAGAAGCTCTGAGCATGAAAGTACCAGTGTCTTGACACAAGTTACTCCAACTGCTCCTAAGAAGACTAAATTGCGTATGAACAAAGGGGTAACACCGTTGTTCAGCAGAACAAGACTTCTCTGGATGTCTGCTCAATATCAAATCTGGCCGCACTTAGAACAGTCATTAATTTGTTTTTATTCAAGAGTTTCCAATAACTCCAGTCCGACCCCCTACCAAGTATATATCTACGTTGGGTCATTCATTCAGCTCAGTAATTGTACACACGCAACAGACTAAACCCTTTACCAAGTAGACCAGAATGCATACGATGCTGCTTTGCAAATATGCTTGTTCAAACACTCCATTCCGTTGAAAAGCCAACATTTATTTGCCCCAGGCGTTACCAGACGGCCGTCGACCCTTCTCATACAGCCACTTGCTGTTCAGTCCAACGCTTGTACGCTTACCACCAGGGGTACCAGGAGACGCGGGATCGGAGAACACGTTTGAAGAAGAGCTAGCAGCGAAAGGGCTTGTCGATCCAAAAGATGATCTTCTGCCGTTAAAGCTGTTGTTGAAGCTTCCTCCAAAGCTGTTGACACTCTTATTGAAAAGAGGGCTACCCAATGGAGAGCCAGTTGATCCTTGAACAAGAGGGCTACCTCGACCAGAGAGGGGTGAGCTACCATAGCTCCCACGGCTTCCAACCGAGCCGCCGATGGAAGGTGTACGGGAGTATCGAGGGGGGGTGCTGAACTTGGCGTCGGGAGTTGGCGCGGCCGACGAGGGATCCAGACCCAGCAACTGGCGCTGAGCAGGTGTAAGAGGAATGTCGGACAGGTCGTCTTTCGGTCGGATTAACGGCAGACACGCGATACCAATGTTGACAAACGGTATGAGCTGAAGAATGAACCATGTCCAGCTCAAGTATATTCTAAACGAACCAGGAACGCTAAATGACAAAGTTAGTTCTGGCAAAGTCGCAAAGACAACGAGCAACAACTCACGCTTGAGATCCAATGTTTAGCCTGGCTAGGAGCTGCGCGGACCAAAATCCTAGTAGCGCAATAACATTGTAGGCGATCTGGCGCACATTCTTCTCGGAGAAGGTCGTCGCATTACGACGTCTAGTAATCTCGTTGAGTCGCGGGTGACGCCAGGTACCAGGGCTATCGGTGACTGAGGGACCGTCAATGGTAGTTGTCCGAACTGGAGTAGCCATTTCGAGTTTCTGGGGTGTGTAAACACGAAGAGGTTGATTGAGGAAGTCTGGTATTGGTGCTTTATGCGTTGTCCGTCAAACGTCAAGGTCTTGAATGTTCTGCAAGATATGGGGCCCGAATCTTTTCAACTTTCCCGCTCAAACTTAAATGCAGCAAAGCAAACCCCAGCTATGATGTCCCTGTTGGTTAGTATATGTATCGTCCTGGCCGAAGCCGTGGTGAGCTCGGTTGCTCCCCTGGTTATGAGATTTGTTGATGTTGCGACCAGAGAGATGAGGGAGAGCGGCTCCCCTGCTAGGAAAACACAAAGCCTAGGCTCTACTGTAGCTTTAGCTCTGTCTGTTGCAGCGCGACCAGCACGGACCTGACAGTGCCAGGATGCAAGAAGCTACGCCACACTTGAATCTTTCAAGCCACAGAAATATCCAGCCTCTCTCTTTCTCTCTAAGCTGACTCTAGGTCATTACAGGCCCACTGACTCCCTACTGTACCTTCCTTGGTCGTGAAATGCTGAGTGCTCCTGCAGTTACCGTGACGCGCCTCAGCAACTTCCTGGCTCGTGGGCGCATCGGCTGCCCCAGGCAAACTAACGCAAGACAAGGCAAAGGCGTAGGAGAGAGCAGCGCAGCTGGCAACTTCGCTTCTCGAACTAAACTCACCATCCATTCCTTCCTTCCAATAGCATCATTCAAGCTGAGAATCCTAAACTTGGCCATTTTTCCTATTTAATTTCTTCCTCTTTCTTGGTATCCCAAGCAACTCCATCAGCTCCATATCACCATCGCATTCGCAAACAATCTGCGCACGCGCAATCTGGTATTAAATCATCATCAATCGGTCCCCACCAATTTCTACGTCTCCCTGACGAACTCTCCTATCTCAATCAACCATTCCTTCGCGATGCGCCGTTGATCTACCCTAACGATTAATTCTCACTTTCGATTTTCTACGATTCATCGCGAATAGCTTCATTTTCTGTAAACCTACAAACTACAGTCACCCACCATGGCGTCTCCTGTCTCGCTCGCCGCGACCTCAGAGGTTGACCCTCCAAGCTCTCCTGGTCAACCCGAAGCCAAATCATTTGTTTCTCGAGCCATGACCGAGGACGACGATACTCAGATGGGCAATGCCACTCCTGACCCCCAAGAAAAGTCGTCTCGTGCGAAAAGCAAATCATCACAGAACAAAGACAAAGACAAGGATAAAGATAAGGATGCAGCGAATCAGCCGACGATTGGCAAGATACGCCATCTGAAGAAGGAGGATGGCGAGCCCCTTTGGAGAGAAGACATCCAATACGATTTTCTCAAGGCTGTTTTCGATAACGAGCAGTCTGTCTTTACCAACTCTTACGAGCCGAAACGACTACAGCGACAATGTTTTGCCGATCTTTACATTGATACCATGTCTCGCAGCTCGAAAACCAGCAAAGTACTTCGAGACAAGCTCCTCAGCGATAGAGAGGCTGCCAAGGGAATGGCAATGGTGTGTCTTCTTGTCAATATGGGCCGCATGAACACGACTCTAAACTGTAAGCTGGATGTTATTTTGCTCAGCTCGCCTTTACTAACATGATTAGTCTTTCCTGAGATGCGAGCTCAGCTTCGTACATATCATGCCATTCCTTCGCTTCAGGCTCGTCAGGACCCCCATGCTTACAAGCAGCTCCAGGATGCACCTCGCCTCAAATCCATTTTGAAAGGTGGTGCGGATGATCGAGAAGAACCAAACTCCCTGGACAAAATCAAATCGCTGGACACCCCCCGCACGAACCCAGTCAATCTTATTTTTGTGATGTGCAACGCAGCTCAGAAGATTGCAGAACTTCATTTCCCTCGCCATCGCGAGCTTCATGATCTGATCATGAAGACCGAGTACACGAGCCAGTCTCGAGCCAATGCCTTCTTGTGGCTCATGTGGTTCTATCTTGAGTCTGACTTCACGGAAGAAGGTTGTGACGAGAACCCTTTCGGCCCTGGCGTCGACTACGGGCTGGATGTAGCAAACCAGGGAGTGCCCCATCTTGTAGAGATGACGAAAGAAGAGAAAGCCAAGGAGAATATCGACACTGAAGAAGAAATCGAGTTTGGTCGCGCCAAGCAGAAGATGCGAGCCAAGATACTTGAAATGGACCAGGCTTATCTTAACGAGAGAGACACCAAGAGAGGCAAGATGCGGCCATCATTCGCCGAAGACGGCCCTGCAATTCTTCCTCGCATAAGGCCATCCAAACACGAGTCTGATATGGACAGCACCAGGTCGACACCGCCACCTAGAGCGTTAGGCGGTCGCGGTCTTAACTCGAGTCGCAGGGGTGCCCCGCTTAAGTATCAGATCTTCGAGGGCTCATCACCAGCACATCATGTCAATGAGGGTGTGGTGGCCAGAAAACCTCGGCCTCCTACAGCGCACCAGCTAGCCGTCGAGCGAAACAGGAGTCAAAGAGTCGAGTACATTCTCGATCGAGGTCTTCGCCGCCAGCATCACAAGAGTCGTAAACTCAGAAAGCAGGATGGTGCTATTTTCCGAGCGTATCAGCGAGTCAATACCCAAGAAGATCCGTTTGAGGACAGTGACGATGAGACTTCTCTACCACGAAACCTAACCTATGGAGACAAAACTCCAGGGCCATTCCGTGAGAAGGGTGTGGGAGGACTCTGCCTTTTGACGAAAGAAAAGGATGATTTTGGTGAGGAAGTCAGTGCTTATGCTGCTGCTTTAAGAAGGGCAACAAGACGCCTAGCTCGTTGGAGACCGCAGGCTCATGAACTGGGTGTCATTGCCCCTGTCAAGCGACCAAGGCCAAAGAAGGCTGAAGACGATGATTTGGATCTGGACTTGGACGACGATCTTGACGGAGACAAACATGACGGAGATCTCAACGGCGACATGACACTTGGGGATGTTACACTTGGGGATGTCACAGTGGGCGACATGACAGCTGGAGACATGACTATGGGCGACGTTACAATGGACGACGCCGAAGTTGAAGACCAAACAGTTCTTCACGATGACGATGATGTGGACGACGCAGACCGAACAGAGGTAATGGGCGATTCCGACATTGATTAGGCGTCATGGAGGGCTTGGGCTTGAGCCAACGGACAAAGAGAATGTGCAAGGTGAACAAGGTTGGCAGTGTAACTCTATGGGAAAGGAAAACGAATGGTTAGCGATTCACAGGAGCTATCGCAGCTGGGGTTAGGACATTGGAGTTGGCTTGTCGTATCGTGCGCAGACGTTTTGCCGTGGATTTCGTTTCGATGGGAATAATTTGTATGGCGTTTTAAGATACACGCATACCATAGTCAGGGTGGTGCAGTGAGGGAACAATGAACAATTGGGGAAAAGCAGTTGCTTTTTTCTTTAGATAGCTTGTGTTTACAGATACAGCCAATAGAGTAAGATAATTGGTAACCTTGAGTTTTGAGGTGAGGGTTGACGAATACAAATACGAAAACGAAGATGTGAAGTGGCATACCTAGTCTATGGGGATTCACATGGATGCCAGGAGGAGACATGATCCGGGACCTGAAGGGACCTGAATTGAATCCAATTGATTCACTTGGCTTTAGGTTACTAGCGGAGCGCGGTGAAAAACGGCCTGATTCCCCGTCCCGGGCCCGTGAAAGCTCGCAGCGCAGGGTCCATGTCCGTCTGGCTGATTAACTTAATTTCCGGGGCTCAACAGAAATTCGAGCCGCCGTTTATTTACTCCCCTTTCACCTCACACGACACTTTGAACTTGTTACCTGTTCAACCTGAAGAGAGTCGCAACAATGGCAAAGAGCAAGTCCAAGTCCACCAAGCCCTCGTCGGGTTCCAAGTCTCAGGGCAGCGGCCTCAGCAAGCTCCTCCTGGTTCTCGGCCTCCTCACCGCGCTCCTGAGCTCCGTCGTCTACTTTGTCGAGCAGAACCTCGAGCAGTTCTACATCTTCGACCTCAAGCACCTCGACGATCTGTCTAAGCGAGCGCTCGCCAAGCACGGAGAGGACACCAGGGCTGTTGTCAAGCACATTGTGGATGAGCTTAGCGAGAAGAACCCCGAGCACGTCAACCTTAAGGAGGAATGGGTCTTTAACAACGCCGGTGGTGCCATGGGTGCCATGTACATCATCCACGCCAGTGTCACCGAGTACCTCATCATCTTTGGTATGTCAATATGTCCTCGCTCTCAGACTTCGTCAACTAACATTTATAGGCACTGCCATTGGTACCGAGGGTCACACCGGTCGCCACACCGCCGACGACTACTTCCACATCCTCTCCGGAACTCAGCTGGCTTACGTCCCTGGCGAGTACGCCCCCGAGGTCTACCCTGCTGGTAGCATCCACCACCTTCGCCGCGGCGATGTCAAGCAGTACAAGATGCCCGAGGGCTGCTTCGCTCTCGAGTACGCTCGTGGCTGGATCCCTCCCATGCTCTTCTTTGGCTTCGCCGACGGTCTTTCCAGCACCCTCGACTTCCCTACTCTCTGGGATACCACTCGCATCACCGGTCGCGAGATGATCAACAACTTGATCAAGGGCAAGCTGTAAAGGAGATGATATGTATCTTGTACAAATATGGACACTGTAGACCAAAGGGTCTTGCTGTATATCATACTTGGGGGCTTGGAAAAGTTTGGATATAGACTTGGTTTTAGAGAACGGACACATTTTGTATATCTTGGCGAATAATCCCTTGGTTGTATGGAGAACTTAGATCTCTGGGGAAGATACCCGAGTCGAGGCTCACATCTGGTCTGAGCAATTGATATTTTATATCTTGAACAGGTCATCATTGCCATGTTGTATCTTTCTCAATGGCGCATTGTGTCATGACTGACTTAAGTATATGCTCACATCCAGGTAACTTTTGACTATATGCCACTTCTATTATCATCTGATTGCAAGAGGAGCAAAAATTCACAGGTTACACCCATTTCCCTATGCACCGGTTCGATCGTCTTGAGAAGCACAGCGAATAACTCAAAGCATTGGATTCCTAAATTCTAGATATAAAACAGGCAAAAAGAAAGGTCTCGGAGGGAGTCGAACCCTCGCTGGCGGAATCAGAATCCGCAGTCATAACCGTTAGACCACGAAACCATCGGGTAACTTGACGATGAATTTTGTTGCAAACAACTATGTCCGCTATCCCACTGACTGGTAATGTTATTTTGAGTTGGAGTAAGATGGAATTGGGGTTGTTCCAGCTGTCGATAACTGGCTTCAGGATGAAATTCGGTTGTAGAGTGATAGATATGCTCGCCGTTTTGAACTAACATTCAGCCTATTATTTGCTGT
This sequence comes from Fusarium citri, assembly GCA_004367485.1. Classification (NCBI taxonomy): domain Eukaryota; kingdom Fungi; phylum Ascomycota; class Sordariomycetes; order Hypocreales; family Nectriaceae; genus Fusarium; species Fusarium citri. The sequence goes on along the minus strand of QHHH01000003.1, from coordinate 267,713 downwards.
TGCATACAGCTCACATCTATTGGTTTGACTGAGATTGGGAACACTACACTAAAAAGTCTACTAGCACAAGATGTAGCAGAAAGACTAGATACACATATATACACAGATTTCACAAAGCTTAGATACATGATGTTGATTTTATGTATTCCTTTTATCTGCTCCTGAGAAATATACAGTCACGCATTTATATGCTAGTAGTTACCTAGGTCCAGTTCCGGGGTAAACTACACACCTAGAGTTTCGCGTCACCGGCAACCACAAAAATGAACCCAAACGGTTGAGACAACCAACAATTGATTAGTCTAACCAAGAGCTTCGAAGCGCAAAAAGAAACAATCAATGCGTAATCTGGGAATCGAACCCAGGGCTCCCCGATGGCAACGGAGAATTTTACCACTAAACCAATTACGCGGTGATGCTAGTTTCTGATGAACTCGCTTGTGATGTCGAGCAACGTTTTAGTCTCTTTATTCCCCTAGGGTATGGAGCCTTTGGTTGCTTCCCTGCTCCCAATATTGTTGAGATGATAAAGTACTTGCACTTAGCTTATACGATGTGTATGAGAATTCTATGAAGTATAGATCATCAACTTTAACGATTATCTAGCATCACTGTAGTTTTGGTTTTCCTCTCCAGACAGATCAACGTTCGGACTCATCGCTCACAACAACTGAACTCTAACTATCACCAACAGTCACACATCATCAACTTTAGCAGACGGCAAAAGTGACAAGACATTGCAATTCTCCAAGAATGATTTCTCAATGCAGCAGCTCAAACTCTTGCAAATCACGAGACACCACAAGACAACACAGCAGAGAGGAACATCCAGTCAAGATTATGTATGCCCCTGGGGCTTTTCAAGTTGATCCATAAACAAAAGACGCCTTCGCTAAATGTACGATCTAGGCTGTTGTACAGAAAGTTATTGACGAAGTTACAAAATACCCTATTCTAGCATCCTCCGTAGTGTCGTCCAAAAGTCATCATTCCACGCGTCTGTGGTTTTTAAGCAAAGATATTCCCTTCTACGACATCGTTTTCATGAAGTCGTCCAAATCGAAACTCTCCTCGTACTGCTTGTTGTCCCATAGCTCGCCTAAATCATCCAACCACGCCTTCTTCCCTGGCGCTCGTACGTCACCCGTTTCGATGTCGACCATGTCTTCCTCTCTTCCTTCAATGCTGTTCTTCTCCTTGTCCGCCAAAAGATTCGGCGCGGCATCACCGACATTGAACAGATCCAAAATTTGATCCGTGTCCATTGTAGAGAGTCCAGCGTTCTGTTGGTTCACGACAGTCGAGGCAACATCGATCTTGAAGCGCTGAAGGTTTAGAATCTTTTCCTCCAGTGTTCCGCGGGTGATGAGTCGGTAAACATTGACCACCTTCTTCTGACCGATACGATGAGCTCGATCCATGGCCTGAAGATCTTTCTGGGGGTTCCAGTCATGCTCGACAAAGATGACTGTATCAGCACCTGTCAAGTTCAAGCCGAGACCTCCAACACTGGTTGTCAGCAAGAGCACATCGTAGGATGGATCGCTGTTGAACTTGTTAACAATGTCCTGTCTCTTGTTGGCCTCTACGGAGCCGTCAAGTCGAAGATGCGACACCGAGGGCAACAACTCCTTCAGAACCTTGTTCTGCACCATGTCGAGCATTTCCTTCATTTGACAGAAGATGAGTGCGCGGTGAGGCTTGATCGGTTGGTAAAGGGGATCGTTTGAGTCGTGGCCTTCGACACCAATACCGCAGTCCACCAAAAGATCTCGCAATGCGGTCAGCTTTGGTGCATGCTGAGCGTCTTCGATCGAGGTTCCCTGCTTGGCAAGAATCTTCTGTGTATCATCGTAAAGGCTGCTGCCAGGCTTCATCACCATAGCGGGAGAGTTGCAAAGCTTCCGCATGTACTGCAGCGCTTGGAAAATATGCTGCTTGGCTTCCTTGTCTTCCCTGCCCGCCTCTGCCTGAATCTTCTTGCCTTGTTTCTTTGTAAAGTCTTCGAAGAGTTTCTGTTGCAGGTCACTCAGGTCGCAGTAGTAGTTCTGCAAGATCTTTGGTGGAAGATCGTTCAAGACTTCTTCCTTGAGACGACGCAGCAAGAATGGCAGGACTTGTTTGTGAAGTGCCTCGATAGCTAAAGCACCTGCTTCCTGTTCTTTCGAGGAGGCTTTGCTGAATCGGCTTGCAGCAATTGGCTTAGCAAAACGATCCAAGAAAACCTTCTCAGCACCCAAGAAGCCAGGCATCAGGAAGTCAAACAGAGACCACAATTCCAAGACGTTGTTCTGAATTGGAGTACCCGTAAGAATGAGACGATGGTTACTAGCCAGCCTCTTGACTGCTTGCGTAATCTTAGCCTTCGGGTTCTTGATCAAATGTCCCTCATCCAATACGACGTAATTCCAGCTGTGCTTGTCCAGAACTTCAGAGTCGTTACGGCAGACATCGTAAGATGTTACCACGATGTCAGTCTCGCCGAGTCTGTCTTTCAAAGCCTTTCTCTCCGCAGGCGGCCCGACGTATGCAGTGACGCTCAAGAATGGCGCATATGTCTTAATCTCTTGTTGCCAATGGCCCGAAAGCGTGGGTGGGCAGACAATGAGAGATGGCAATCTTCGAACGTCTGGCGCCTGTGTCTTGGCGAACTCTTCGGCACGCTGATGGTGATCGCTTGCAACGATACAAAGTGTCTGCAACGTCTTGCCTAGACCCATATCGTCACAAAGAATACCATGAAGATGGTATTTATTGAGGAAATTGAGCCAGTTGACGCCTTCTTGCTGGTACGATCGTAGCTCGGCTTTGATGGCAACAGGGATTTGGAACTGCTCTACCTTCTTTGGATCTAAAAGTTGAGCAATAAAGGTTCTTTCGCGGTCTCTGCCCTTCAGCAACTCCTCGGACAGGCCTGGCGGGTCCGGAATTCCAGCCTCGAGGGGAACCAGTTTAACGAGGGTGGCAAAAGATGTCGTTGCAATAAGGCGGATTTCGTTGTCCGAGTCGCTCATTCGTCCCAGAACCGGTACGATCAAGAAGATCACATAAGGCAGAATGGCATCTCCCATCACGGCAATCAAGTGATAGATAGCTTCGATAGCGCCTTGTCGGAAGTTGAGGTCGACAGGGTTGTTGATCGATGGTAGAACCTTCTCAACAAGTGCGGTCATACCCTCAACTGTCATAACGCTGCAAATTGTAGCCATGCACTTGGCGGCCATGTATCGGAAGACCGACAATTCTGAGTGAAGGGCTTTGATGACCAGGGGCATCATTTGTATGATGAAAGGTTGCAAAGCCTTGTCGAGCGTTGGGGTCATTGTGCGGATAACAGACATGGCATCGACGATTTCTTGTCCAAAGGTCTGTTCAGGATCCTTCGCTTCTGCGGGTAAGTCACCAGAGAAGGCTCTGGCCAAAGGCTCCTCCATGAATGTACGGAGGCTCGGCACGGTTTCGAGTAGGCTAGCACCATAAGTTCTAGAAAGAATCTCCAATGCTTCCTTGGCACCTCGTCTGGTAATGCGAGCAGCCTTTGCTTCGCGAGCCCATTTGGCAGCATCCGGATGGTCGACACGATCCTCTTCTTTTTGCATGGACAACACGCAATCGGTCTTGCGGGCATGAACAGGGAATTCGGGGGTTTCTGCCACTTCGACACAGGAGAACTTGACCAAATTGGAAACCACTTTGTCTGCTGGCCCCTTTCGACCCTTTTCGGTAAATAATTGGACGAGTCTTGCGATGGTGTCGGCTGAGCGAACTTGAAGTTGTTGGTTCTCTTCCGTCTTGACAGAGTCCATGATGCCCTTGATGAGCGGGCTGGGTTTCTTGGGCAGTACCTTCATACCAACAATAGCACATGCTGCCGCTGCCTTGACACGAATATCGCGAGCCGCCTTAGCAGCCTTGGCTTCTTCGATAGCCAAGAATGTTACATTGCGGGCCTCAGATAGTTGTTGGCTGGCAATCATGCGCTGGCCTGGTGGCATTGCCTTATTAAGCTTGTCATAATCCTCGCCGATGCACTTCTCTGCTATCGCAATGGAAAAGGCATTAGGACCAGCCTCGGCTTCTCCCTGGACCACGACAGGCAGTGTTGGGAGCTTGCTGTGTGAGACTTTACCATGGTCACGGAAGAGATGAATCAGTTGCTGGCATTGCGATCGGACTCGCTGGATGAAGTTTACGAGGTCTCTGTAGGCCGCTGGTCGTTCAGAGTCGATGATGCGTTGGAGGTTTTCGAGGTAGCGGGGGGATTCACCAAGGGTCTGGCTGTTGCTGGCATACTCGTCGATAACCACACATGCAGTCATCTGACTGGAGGAGAATGCAGATCCCAGACCGGGGATCAAGAGCGCATCATAGTCGTCCAGGCTGGCCGAAGGAACTCGGGACATTATGAAGCCCATGGCCTTGGCAGCCGACACGCGAGAACGAATCAACACATCCATACCAACTAGATCGACGTCGCCTTGCATCATATGGCCGTCGACATCATGGGTCAGGCCGGTAGTGGGAGTATCATCAACCTTGGTGGACTTGCGTCGGCGTTTGTGGGCACGATCGGAACCATCAGGAGAAGATGGTTTGCGAGGTGTGTGCTGAATAGCACCAGGCATGGTGTAAGTGCCGCCAGAAGGCTTCTGGAACAAGGCCCCATTCATAGGAATTGGGTTTCTCGAAACACCAATAGGGTGCAGAGTCAGCTGCATCATGGGGTCAATGTGAGCGGCAAACTCATCTGCCAAAACATCAGGTTTGGTAGCGAGACTTTCAACAAGCGACACCCACAAGTCAAGAGACATGTTGAGCGCATCCCTGTCTCTTTCTACAATGATGTTCTGGAAGATTAACCGCAGTATTCTTCCGTTAAGCCAACCCTGCGAAGTCTCTGCATCAAGTTTGGCAAAGGTCGACAGGGCTTTCAAGACGGCCACGCGTACAGAAGTAATGGTATGGCGCAGGAAGGGGTAAAGTCTGGGGACGAGCAGGGTGAATGATCGTTCCTCATCTTGTGCTGCCGATGCTTTCATTGCTTCCAGCACTTCAGGGAAACCACAAAGGGTAGCAAGGAGATCCATAATCCGCCCAGTACTGGCACTAAGGTCATCACCAAGATTTGATAGACTTTCCCAAATGATGTTGACGAGACCATCGAGCTGTGCAGGTCGCAAAGTAACGAACTCCTTCGCCATGGGGATTAATGTAGCGGCACTGACTGAACGGACGTCGTCATCCATATCTCCCAGCCCTTTCATGACTGTCTTGATAATGCCGTCGATCATGTCGCTGTCTTGAAGAAGAAGATCCTTTCTTACCGCAACAACATATCTGAGACCGATCATGCCACCGTGACACACAGACCACACTGGTCGTTCAAGTTTGAGATCTTCTTGCATGACCATTCTGTAGAGAATTTTAAAGGTGCTGTAAACAGACGATGAAGGGAGGTGCTTCAAGACGGATCCAAGAGACTGGCCAATCGTCTCCCGAATTGGCGCCACTGAAGTATCGGAGCTATAATCGGTGAAGCGATCTAGCATCAGTACGCAGCACAACCGGCAGGCCATATCGTCCAGCCACTTCCGGTTGAGTGCATCGTTCTCCTCTCTTGACTTGTTACGTAGTCTACCGGCACCTCCACCGTGTACTCGGATTACTTCGCGGAGACCCATCGCGGCTCCATGTCGGGTTTCCCATGAGGAGTCGAATAGGTCAACCTTTAAGAAATCACACAGTCGGTCGTATGGCCACTCGGCTCCTTCCATTGTCTCCTCTGCTTCAAGTTCGGACTTGATAGGGATTACAGGCCCCTTAAATTCGCTCACGACTTTGGTGTCTTCGTCGACATCGGAAGGGCGTTCCAGGTTAAAGTACTCGTTCACTTTGCTGTTCTTTTTGGATTCGCTGTCGGGCATTGAAGAGTCATCCCCAACATTTTCGGAACCTGATGTCATTGAACGTCTGACAGAAAGATCGCCAAATCCTCCTTTGCCTTGAGATGCCTTCATTGCTTCTCTCTTGCGTTTGCGTTTTAGAACGTTGAGTTGTCGAGAACTCAGATGGGACTCTTCAGGTGCATGAGCCTGCGCACCAACTCCATCGGTACGATTATGTCCATGGCCATTCGTGGTGTCCATTGGGGTCCCAGGCGCGGCCGGGTTATCGCCACCTGTGTAAGCAATCTCCTCATCTTCGTACTTCCTCCCAAGAAGACCTAGTCGCCCAACGAGCGTCTTCTTCTGGTGAGCCAGTCGTGCTTGAGGGTCGAGTGCCGCTAGTCCATACTCAATACCGCCACCACGTAGCAGTTCCCTACCATACTTGAGAATCATCTCAACGTCGAGAGATTCCAATTTGAAGAGATCGTCATCTTGAGGTATCGTTTTGGTCTCATCTTCTTCTTCCTTCTTGATGTGTCCGTTTTCATGGACATGCTCCTCCTTCTTGGGCTCTGCAGGTGCATCTCCGAGGTTCGGATCATAGATAGGGGCATACTCTGCAATCTTGCCGATAGCAGAAGCTGCAGTTCTCCGTGTCTCCCATTCCTTATGTCTTAGGTAGGGCACAACACGAGAGAGGAGATTGAAAAGTTCGTCAGGGTGTTGTTTTTGCCAGTCGGCAAGCTGATTAACGGCAGTATCACGGATTAGCCTCGTACTCCCTGTTTCAAGGATACTAAAAAGCTGTTAGTCATCCCCTCATGCGTATGACGGGGAACCTCATGGTTGCCAAAGTTACTTTTGAACATATCCATAACCTTGTCAACCATGAGGATGAAATAGTCAAATTCACTTACGTGACTAATCTGTCGAGTCTATTGAAAGATTAGTATGCCATGATGTTACTGTTGAGAATGTGGGGAAAACTCACCTCGAAGCCATTGTGAATGTATTAGATGGGGGGTAATATTATAATCGCGTATCAGGACATCTCGCTCGCTACAGGGCAAATGTTAGTTTTGAATCAATTGGACTGTGTGAAATCTTGTGTCATGTCATCAACTGGAGTCGGTAACATGGAAGCTGTGTTAATGTGCTATCCAGCGCGACGGGATCGTGTAGCGCGACGTGATGGTGGGTCGTCGGGGGTGAGATGCATGCATCTGGAGTACAAGGCCGAAGACTTAGGTACAAGCGCAAGTGTGGAAGTTCGTTCTGTAATGGGGAAGATTGAAAGGACGATAACGGGATATAAGAGAAATGCCGACATTTTAAGAAACGAACCAAAGAAAGGCAGCGAATCATGCATGACGCAGCCTAACCAAGTGTGGGGGAACCATATCAAGCGATCATCAAATATGATAGGGGGAGAAGTGGGAAAAAGAAAAGGATGCCGGGGTATAATGCAAATAAGGCGTTCAATCACTTACTGTGAGTTGGCGATAATAAAAAACAACCGGCGTCAAGCCTTGAGAGCCAAAGCGCACGCACGCGCGAACAAGCACACCTGAGGTTGAGTTTGCAATGCAATGGATGCAATGGATGCAAGGCAAGGCTTAGCTTAGCAAAGCTGTCAACTACAGATGCTGCTTGACGAAGCTCCCGGTCTTTAAAAAAAGATCCAGTATCAGAGATCCCCCTGTCTAGAGCGCATGCAGCATCGGCACTTAAAATGGATGTTGAGATGGGATGTTATGCAGAGAGATACGCTGCAATGAGACGTAGCCGATCAGTTGTGACGATTTGTCGGCGATTTTTTTGGTTCCTAGGAAGACTCCGGTTGGCCGGGTTGCAGAAGCTTGGGGGGAAAAGGCTGGGTCAATCAAGACTGTAGAATGGACTGGGCAGCCAAGTGTCCGTTTCTTGCCGTATTATACCCAGCGACGATAGGGGAGAAGTGACCGGGGATAAAAGAAATGCGATGCGAAATAGATAAAAGTGGGTTCAGCCGAAGTTTGTTTGCTGTATCCGTCCTTTTATTAAAGGTTACTCTTTCCTGTAGGTATGGGTGGGAGTGGTGCTGGTGCTTGGTCGCTCTTTCCGCTTGCGCAAAGTTGGCGGTGGTGCTCTGCGGTGCGGTGCTGGTACAGAAAGTACTGCTGTGGTTCCGGGTGGCCAACTGGGAAAATCGGGGTGGAGGGCAGGCCAGGTCTTCTATAAGTGAGTGCTTGTATTTATAAACGCGGCGCGGCTTGGGGAAGCACGGCCAACGGTTTCTTTCCTTGCGCTCGCTTAATTTCCCTGTTGCCTTTTAGCGTGACATATGCCCCTGTTCTTTTTCTCCTAGGCTTACCTTTGGTCAGGTGCAGCGACACTTATCCACTTTTGGCTCAAGTACGCCAGCAGGCCCACTTTAGATGTGGTCAAATCGCGAAGATCTTTGCTGAGCACTAGACAGCATCTAGATTTTAGCGGTCGGTTTAAAGATGATCCATCAATGTTGTACATCCTGCGAGCTGTTGATTGGTGGGTTGGTCGAGCTTCTTCCTACCCTGTATTATATGTATATTCAGCTGTGAGCAACACCCTATTTACGGCTTTGTTCTTGACGTCCATTCAAGCATCTCCATCTTTATCACTGTTTATGTCGCTACAGCTGCATGCTTCCTTTGTACAGAGTTGTATTTTACTCTTGTTGGTGCTTACAGTAAATAGAAACGTGTCCCATTCCGCGGTCAAAGACAAAGCCTAATTCGGGTACACATGAAACTTCTCCGATATTGAGAATAGGACTTGTATCAGAAAATTCACGATCATGACAACGTATTCGGTATCCGTAACATGAAACAACAAGGGAATATTGTGCTGTAGTCGTAGGTTGTTTGCATATAAAAAGTGCCGCGTCGAATCGAGATGGCAGGAAACACCGTACATGCAACAGCTTGCAAGTATAAGTACACGGTTGTAACGCAGGCATGTGTTATATACTACAGACAGGAAAGATGAGAAACCTTGTCTGTAGGTTTCAACAAATACAATCATAAGTCCAGCGAATAGATCACATCCGCCAAGGTTACCAATGCAACGATATCCCAAGAAGCAACGACTGGATCATTGACCGGGATGCCAAGGACAAAGCGCACGGACCACTACCGTTGCTCTCGAGTCGGAAGACATGATGTTCCGGTTAATCCAGCCCGCGACAGGACGCGCCAAGACAGCCACTGATCGCGGTACCCAAAGACGCGCATCAAGTCGCATCACGTAGGTCAACCACGCAAAATTACTCGAGATTGCGCAACCTCCTACAATCTAATAATTATAACTCCTCGCATGTTGCGCAGGAGCGCCGGCGCAGCTCATCATGTATATCAAGCAAATTATCATCCAGGGCTTTAAAAGGTATGTTTGCTAGCACTATTTCAGCCTTGGGCTTCCCCTCCGTCAACAATTTAATGCTAATGCTACGACAGCTACAAGGACCAAACCGTCATCGAGCCCTTTTCTTCAAAGACCAACGTCATCGTCGGTCGTAATGGTTCGGGAAAAAGTAACTTCTTCGCAGCTATTCGCTTTGTTCTTAGCGATGCCTACACCCAAATGAGTCGCGAAGAGCGGCAGGGACTTCTCCACGAAGGCTCAGGCTCTGCCGTTATGTCAGCATACGTCGAAATTATTTTCGACAATAGCGACGACCGATTCCCGACCGGAAACAAGGAGGTCATCTTGCGTCGTACCATTGGTCTTAAAAAGGATGAATACTCAGTAGACCGCAAGGTAGTCACCAAGGCCGATGTCATGAACTTGCTCGAAGCTGCTGGATTCTCGCGATCAAATCCGTACTACATTGTCCCGCAAGGACGAGTTACCGCCCTGACAAATATGAAGGAGTCCGACAGGCTCAACCTGTTGAAGGAAGTGGCGGGAACACAAGTGTACGAGACACGTCGTGCAGAGTCGTTGAAAATTATGAACGAGACAAACAACAAGAGAGAAAAGATTGACGAGCTTCTGGTTTACATCAAAGAAAGGCTTAGTGAGCTGGAAGAGGAGAAGGAAGAGCTCAGAGGCTTCCAGGACAAGGACAGAGAGAGACGATGTCTCGAGTACGCATATTACCACAACATACAGCTTAACGTTCAATCAGCCCTCGAGGAGCTCGACAATGCTCGACAGGATGGTATCGATAGCTCCGACACCAACCGTGCAGAATTTTCCGAGGGAGAGAAGGCGATTTCAAGGCTTGACTCAGAAATCCACAAGTTGCAGAGGGAAATGGAACTTCTGCAAATCGACCGCCGACAGCTGGAGGAAGACAGACGTGACAGTGCCAAGACTATGGCCAAAGCTGAGATGAAGACCAAGAACTTGAAAGAAGGCCAGTCTGCTCAGGAGCAAGCCCGAGCCCAGCATGCTGCTGATCTCGAGTCTGTGCAGAACGAGATAGCAGCGAAAGAGCAGCAGCTGTCCACAATTGTACCAGCATATAACCAGAAAAAACAAGAAGAGGACAATGTTCGACGACAACTCGACCACGCCGAAGCCACGCGCAACCGCTTGTTTGCTAAGCAGAGTCGTGGTTCCCAGTTCAGAAACAAGTCTGAGCGTGATGCATGGCTGAGGAAAGAAATCCAAGAACTCGAACTCAATATCAGTACACAAAAAGCCAACAAGATCGATGCAGACGAGGAAGTTGAAAGAGTACACGAATCAATTGCTCAAGCAGAGCAGGAGGTTGCTGAGTTGCGAAATCGTTTAGCTAACTTCAGCGCCGAGCGGGCAACCCTCGAAGAGGAGGCAGCCAAGGCGACTGACGTGATTGAAAAGCTCAACGACGAAAGGAAACTTGTCAGACGTGAGGATGACAAGCTCAATTCAGTCATAGCCAATGCTCGCCAGGAGAAGGAGGCTGCTGAGCGCGAGCTATCACATACTATGGATGGAGCCACTGCCCGTGGTTTAGCAACGATCCGAAGATTGAAGCAGGAACGTGATATTCCAGGAGCATATGGAACGTTGGCGGAGCTGCTTGAAGTAAGCGATGCCTACAGGTTGCCTGTAGAGCAGATCGCGGGCGCAAGTCTCTTCCACTACATTGTTGATAACGCTGATACCGCCACCTACCTCGCAGACACTCTGTACAAACAGCAGGGCGGCCGAGTCACTTTCATGCCCCTTGCTCAATTGCGACCCAAGCAAATCAACCTCCCTAGGTCTAATGATGCTGTACCTCTCCTCAGTAAGATTTCATACGACGACGAGTACGAGAAGGCTTTTCAACAAGTGTTTGGCAAGGTCGTTGTCTGCCCCAACCTAACCGTAGCAAGCCAATATGCGCGAAGCCACGGCGTGGACGGTATCACTGCTGAAGGTGATACAACCAACAAGAGGGGTGCTATGACTGGTGGATACATTGATCCTCGAAAGTCGCGCTTACAAGCTGTTCAGGCCGTGAACAAGTGGCGAGGCGAATACGAGAGACTTCTGGCTCAGTCCCGGGACATCCGACGACAGACAGAGCTCAAGGACCAAGAAATTACAGCAGCTATGTCGGAGCTCCAGAAGGCCAGGGAGAGGCTACGACAAGCTGTTGATGGTTTCGAGCCGCTCAGGCATGAATTGATGAACAAGTCGAAACATCTTGAGAACGAGCGAACTCACCTTGACGCAGCCGTGAGACGCCGAGACGCAGTTGAAAGCAACATGAACAGCTTTTTGGAAGATCTTGCTGGCCATGAGACAGAACTCAAGTCGGACTTTAAGAAGAACTTGACTTCTGCAGAAGAACGTCAGTTAGAGGAGCTTACCAACAGCATTCAGGAACTCCAGAAGCAATGGAACGAGCTTAGCAAAGCCCGACGTGATTTGGAAAGGCAGAAGCAGCTCCTTGAAGTTGACCTTCGCCAGAACCTGCAAATGAAGCTTGACCAGCTCAACAGCCAAGCCTTTGAAAATTCCACCTCTGGATCTTCCGCTGGTGGATTGAAGGAGGCTCAAAGGGAACTTAAGAAGGCGCAAAAGGCACAAAAAGCAGTGGAGGCAAGCCTTCAGGAAATTGAATCGAAGCTGGACGACTCGCAAGCCCGTCTAGAGCAACTGGAGAACGAGAGAACTCAGCGGGAGCAGGCCCAGCAAGAGATTTCCGTAAGGATTGAGAAACAGCAGAAGAGAATGGACAAGAGTCTCCGAAGGAAAGCCGTCTTGACAACACAAGCTGCGGAGTGTGCCCAGACCATTCGTGATTTGGGTGTTCTCCCAGAAGAAGCCTTCGATAAGTACGAGAACATGGACCCTAAGACTGTAAGTTGTTCCTGTTGAATTCCAGTGTAGGTAACCACTAACATATCTCTAGGTTTCATCCAAGATCAAGCGGGTAAACGATGCACTGAAGAAGTACAAGCACGTCAACAAGAAAGCGTTTGAACAGTACAACAATTTCACAACGCAGCAGGAACAGCTTATGAAGCGACGTAAAGAGCTGGACGAGTCTCAGGAATCTATTGAGGAACTGGTTGAGCACCTTGATCGTCGAAAGGATGAGGCCATCGAAAGAACATTCAAGCAAGTGTCAAGAGAGTTCACAACGATCTTTGGCAAGCTTGTACCCGCTGGCCATGGTCGCCTGCTAATTCAGCGAAGGGCGGACCGTCGGCAAGAACCTGCAGATGAATCTGATGGGGAGGCTCGAGGTGCCGTTGAAAACTACACAGGCGTTGGAATCAGTGTGTCGTTCAACTCGAAACACCTTGATGAACAACAGAAAATCCAACAGCTCAGTGGTGGCCAAAAGAGTAAGTCGTTCCATATCTTTTTCAGGGCCAAGCAACTAACATAAGCAGGTTTGTGTGCTCTGTGCCTCATTTTCGCTCTCCAGGCTACCGAGAGTAGTCCCATGGTCATTTTCGATGAGGTTGATGCCAACTTAGACGCCCAATACCGTACGGCGGTCGCAGCTCTTCTGGACTCTATCTCCAACGAGATCGGCACTCAATTTATCTGCACCACTTTCCGACCTGAGATTGTTCATGTAGCAGACAGATGTTATGGTGTCACATTCCGCAACAAGACCAGTTCAATCGACTGCGTCAGTACAGAGCAAGCCCTTGACTTCGTCGAGGGTCAAGCCAAGCCTGCTTAAGCGGAACGAAGGGACCGTGATGTCGTTTTTCGGATTACATGTAAAACTGTGCATGGAGGTGGTGGACTGGCGTTGGGTTGCTTAATACCAATCTCTTATGCGATTACGATAAGCCTTTTATTTTAAGTGCTTACTTTGTTTGCTGTCGGTTTTTTGACGAGACAGAACTTCGATATAGTATGACGAGCGGCCTTGTGAGGCGTTAAAGATAGGCATATGTTTCCTGCACGTGCAGGCATTGCAGTATTATGAATTCGATGGCATTATTTGATCAACCTGTTGTGGCACCCGGTGATGGTAACTTGATACGTCGCGTTGTGTAGGAGCCCGTAACGATACGTCTTGACATCTTCATTGTTCTGTACAGCAAAGTATACATGGTAATTATACACGCAGTAGCTATCTCTACTGCCAATATCTACCCAATCCTCTAGATTTACCGATCAGTCATCATGTTGCGCACACCCTTGTAGTACGCCTTGGGCAACTCCTTTTCCAACTCTTCGCGAGTCAACCACTTGAACTCAGTATAGCCAAAGGGGTTATCCTTTAGATTAGCCTGGCCTGCCATTATTCTGCCCTTGATGAAAAACGTCTTTTCACCCTTCTTCTCAACGGCACCCTCCTTGCTGAGCTTGGGTCGAGAGACGACGTGAGCGACTGGTATGCGGCTCACGAGCCAGGTGTTCATGTTGACGCCAGCAGTCTGGTCAAGAACTCGCTTAGCGGACTAGAGTGAAATTAGCAGTTATTCATCATATCTCTGTCAATCGTCCTTACCTCGTGAAGGTTCTCCTCCTTGGGAATCACATCCGCGGGAAAGCCCCATCCATCCTTGCCCTTAACCACAAGATACAGAGTTCGGTCAAGCTGACGGTCCAATCTTTGGACATCACCCTTGCTATCAGCCTCTGTAACACGATCCGCAGGAGGCTCAACAGGAACAACATCCTCCGCAGCAATGACCTCAGCATCATCACTGACACGCGCCTCAGCATCCTTTAACAGAGACTTGACGATGGTCTCCTGGTTGCTTAGCTCATCGCCGACCTTAAGCTCATCATCCCACGCCTTGGAGCTCTTGCCATGGTAAACACCCAACTCCTTGGCCACTGTGCCTTGTCGCTCCTCAACCTTGATGTTCCAGTCTAAACGTCGAGCCGTATCAGGCTTGAAGTAGATACTCGTGATGAATGGGGTATTGAGACGCTCTTCAAGACGCTTCTGGTAGAAGAAGAAGGCGTTCTCGAAGGGGTGAAGTTTTCGTGTCACCAGTGGTGGTCGAGTAAGAATCACTCCGGAGCGGACATCGTAAGGCGGCGACTTCGGTGCGGTTGAGGGGGGAGTGGCATCGGTGGGGGTTTTGGCTACGGCTGCAGCGATGGAAGAGTAGAGTCGTCCTGGGATTCTAGGCAGGGCGGAAGGTGAGGAGGCGCATCGGGCGCAGACGTTGGGAGAAGCTGTAGTGGTTCAATGGTCAGTTTATATAGGTCTTGAAGAGGGTTAAAGAGGGCTCATGAGAGCGCCAATTGAACCTGGTGAACAGAGCAAATGAACTTACTGGATAGCACAGCCTGAACGGCCCGTCCACCCCGACTTGAAGCTGTCATTCTGGCTATCTTCGCTGACCCCAGACGTTGCGATTGGGTGACGAGAAGCGAAGCGGGATGGGATATGATATTCAACCTCTCACTCTCGAACTTTTCCCGCTAGCAATTCGGTACGTACCTGCCGCTGCAGTTCCCGTTCGAATGTCTTATCATCCACGTGACGATAAGAGACTTCGAAGTGGGGTGCAATGGCCGACTTTAAATATTTCTCGGCCTTGGATTTTCTTTCACTCTTTCTTTTCCTTCTCTCTCAAGGCACCATTCCTTATCGTCAAGACCTGTTCCACCTCCAGAACGTCTCGACCATTTACGCGTGCCGAGAGCGATTCCGCAGTCTTTTTCGCTAGCGGGGCCTGCAATTTATCCTACCGGGTTCTGTTAGATAGATACTGCTGACATTTCAATACCTTGGTGTTGTATGTTTAAAAATAACTGTAAACTTGCTTCGCGTGGATTCAACTGAAATCTCCAGCAAAGCGCAACGATCACCGCTCGATGTCTCGTCATTGTCTATAAACTGTATGTGTCAACCGGTAGTCGAAGAGTGAGCTTGGCTCATGAATTTCATATAAATGTCAACAGCTCATGGGCATCTGCCATTGAGATGATATTGAAATTTGAGACTACCTAGATACATAAACAAGCCAGAAGCAAAGTAACAACGGCACAAACCTATTATATAGGTAACTATACAAATCTTGATCCTGTACAGATACCGAACTCTGCTTTGTTAGATCGTCCAACTCAACTCCGTTGTGACACCGCGCTATCAAAATGCAAAGAATCATGCCCGCCTTTCAAATGATGCTGATTGCTGGGTATCAAACCACATGGAACCGAACCCCACCCGATCGGGTTTGCCTGAACGCCTGCTTAACTATGTTTCCGCCTTGATTCATTCTATCGTAAACCTAAGCAGACAATTCTGCAACTGCTTGAGCCACCTCCTTGGTAGCTCGATTTTCCCATTGTCGACGGGCTTCATCGCTTAGCGATGCCGCGCCCTTGACCTCGTCGTAAAGCTTTCTTGAGATGTCTCTGTTGATAACCGAGTATTGTTCAGTTGTCAACTTTCGAGACCGCCAGTGCGGTCGCAGGGCACCCTTGACTATCTCGTTTATGCTAACTTTATCTTCTTGGGTAAGGTTGAGTTCTGCTGGCGGTTCCTCTTTTCTTTGAGCCGGGACCTCGTCCGGGCGGCGTGGTCGGGGTTGTCGTAGCTCTAATGGGCGGCTTTCGGGAAGTAGGGCTGGGCGCACTTCGGAGTCGCTATTCTCGCGGCTTCCATGTTCATGGCTAGTACGTCCACGGCTTGAGCGAGTAGGTGAAAAGTTGATTGGTATATGCCTTACTGGGGGCTGTTCCGAGTCACTGTGGTCATGGTTCATGCGTTCATGATTTGCACGGGTAGGTGAATGGTTCGCACGGGTGGGTGAATGGTTTCCTCGTGTAGGTGAATAGTTCGCGGGTGCATATCGTGGTTGAATAGTGCTGCTGAGCAAGAGTGTCGGAGAACCTGGTCGTGCATTGAAATTCGGCATTGGAGGAGGAGTGAGAGAAAGAGCCCGCGGACTGCCGTAGGCTGACGGTGATGGCGACATGACAGGAGAGAGGGCAGGCGACGAGGCATCCGGTGGATGTCGCCACCCATTGTTGGTTATTAATGTATCATCATCAGACATAATGCTGGGTTCAAGCTCTTTCAACAGTGAGGAAACCAATGGAGGATCAATACTGCCATGATCAGCAACACCGTTCCTGGAAGATGCTCCATTGGTGTTGATTCTTGCTGTCGATGGCCCAGGTGCTGGGGACGACACAGAGCTCGAGCCTTCACCGTTCTGGGTAGGCAGGCGACGTGTTCGTGGACGCTTGAGCTTCCTTTCAGGTTCTTGTGCTGGCTCACGGGGCGATGCAGTTACAGACCGCCCTTTGCGCTTTCTAGAGTTGGTGCTAGGCTCTTCAGTTTCTCGTGCACGATCCAAGGCACCCCAAGCTCGTCTCTCGTCTGCCGTTTCTTGCACCGGCTCAGGTGCTGGCTGAAGTCGTTCGCTAATAGCCGGAGGAATGTTGTTCGCAAAAACGTCGCGGGCGCCCAGACGGCGTGCGATATCCATTCGTTGCTGCCAACGTTCGAGTTCCCGTCGGCCAAGCTCCTGGAATCGCCGATATTGCTCCAGTTCTTCGTCCTCATCATCGTGATTATCCAAATCCAAGTCGCTCATCTCGTAAAATCGACCAGAGAACTGGCCCCATGCGCCTTGCCACTCGACATTTCGAGCTTGTCGACGAGCTCGCCTTAATCGTTCTCGAGTTCGTACATGGTAACCGCGCACATTTCGAGGGTTCGGGCGACGTACGTTGGAGGGGCGAGGCGACCTTTCTCCAGCCTGGATAGCTTCTGGCTCTTCCACGAGCTGGAACAGATGGGCACATTCCATGCAATACCAGTCGCCGTCAGGAATAGCCTCGAGACCTATGCAATGTGTATGATAGGCGGCATCGCAGCTGTCGCACAAGAGTAGGACATCTTCTCTTTCTGAGGAGTTGCAAATAGGGCATGGGTTGCCTGGTTCTTCTTCGTCTTCCTCGGGGTTTTCGCCAAGCCACTGTCTTACATCGAACTCGGCGACCTGTTTTTTATCTTGAACATCGTATTTGGAGATGGCAGTTCCTGTAACAATAAAGTGGTTAGTGAATGTCGAGGTGCATGGGAAAAGATGGTGGGCATGATTAAGCCCGTTAAATCAAATCGTAAACTTACCATCTACGCCATTGTATACTCGGACTGAATGAAATGGACAGCGGCAAATTGGACATGTATTTGTCTTTTTTGCCCATGAACGAATACATGCATCGTGAATAACATGATCACATCCGTCGAGTTCAGCGACAATATTCAAATAATTGGAATCGTCCTCGAGACTTTCTGTGGCTGTAGTGGTTGTGGCAGGGAAATGTGCTGGCTCAGAAGTAAGGGTGGATGTGGATGCAGATGCGGCAGAAACACCACCAGCAGGAGCAGCATCACTCGCAGCTATAGTGAGGGCAGCTGGAGCTTGGAGGGAAGCCGAGGGTCGAGGTAGAGGATCCAGGCATATAATGCACTGTTCCGCTTCAGCCATGATGCTTGGTTTGATAAAAGAAACGGGTTTTAGATGAGAACATGTAAAATAGAATATAAATCGAATCGAACCGAGTCGGGGTTAGAGTAGAGTAGAGTCGAGTTGAGTCGATTGCAATTCAAAGAGGGCGGTGATGATGGTTAAAATGGGAGGTCGATTAGGCGGGATGGGGGGGGTAAAGCAGGACTTGGCTGGTGCTGGCTTTGACACCTGAGTGGTGATGCGTTAGTGGACTAGAGTCCCTGCAACTAACTGCAACTGCAACAGCAAAGAAAATAAGAGGAAAGAGTTCCAGCTTTAACGCTACTTAATGGATGTTTTTCTAGGTACGGCTCTGGCCTGTCAGGGACTGGACTGGACGTGACCGGGACCAATGAGCGCTTGTCCGTCTTGGTTCAGCGCCACGTCCTTACCTACAGCTTCCATAACTTTATAATACGTGAGAAAAGACCCTGATGACATGACCTGAATATTATATCTACTCGCGTTAACTTGAGATCCATCCAATCCATATGTATTGTGTGTTGAATCTGTAGCAGGCCAGCAATAAGGTACCTAGGCATATTCACAACTCTCACATTCACTCACTCCTTTGTTCCCCGAGTCTCGGAGTCGATAAATTACCTGTAACCCCCGTTCATCTCGGAACATAACTGGTGACTTTATTATTGCGGGCAACTTCGCGGCGCGACTGGCCGTCGTCCCTTGTTCTATTTACAGTCCACCACATAAATAAATACCCACTCGTCAGACTCAAAGTGCTCTGTAATGAGTGAGCGAGTAAAGAGAGCTAATGTAGTTGCTACAGGGTTCGCCGAGAAGGAAGTGCGGCGCTGAACCATCTGTCTACCTTGACTTTCAAGGTATTGTTATGTGCGCATCAGATATGGATCTCGAGCACCTTGCCAAGACCCAAACATCTATGTTATGATAACGCGACTGGCAGAGGGGATACGTCTATCGAATAAAGTTGACGCCCGGAATCCTTGTTGTACGACGGAAATCCACCTATTGGGATCTTGCAGCCAAAAGGCTTCACATACGTTCGTCTTTAAGAACTCAACCATCGTGATGGATGCATGCTTGAGTTCAATACAAGAATTACTCATACTCCTAGAAACCTCTGAAACCTTCTAGATGTGCCGAGTTTATTTAGGTACTTAGATGCTGCCTTTCACTTCTAGACTTCTAAGAATCCCCTTACTCAGTATAGAAACAGCCTCTCACTGAGCGCATATCATAACGTGCATACAAATCGGCTCGACCGCACACATAAGAATCATGCTTGAGACCTATAGGACATGCAGCTCGGGGTCAACAGACTGGCATGAATCCTGGCGTGTCGTGTGTTACGACCTCGTGACATATACCACCCAGCTTGGGCTTCGCCTTCACACCAACCAACCTCCACTATGGGTCTTAGTCTCATCAAGCTACATATGGGCCGAAGGGCTGACAGTCTCCGAGCCACCTAAAATTCATCTTACCTCAAAAGAATAAACTGTATTGTGCGAATTAACCCTATCAAGATATGAGAGTCACTGGCTGCAGATGTATGGCTCCCACCGGTCTCGAATGAGTCTGTCCGTGGTAGATTCCAGACCTGCCCTAGAAGGCAGGTCGTCGCGGTCAAGACTGCAAAGGAAACTTATTTTCGGTCAAATGCTGGAAAGATATGACTCCGCGCTTGCAATTCGGGTGGCCCAGCACATCATGTCAAGGCGAAATGAATCCTATGGAACGATGTCCTACCAAGCCAGCTCGTGCTTCATTCGTGACGTAGGATAGAAACAGATACTGTAGGTTCGTTAGAAATATGGGAAGAACTGTGGCATCCAAGTCGGTAAAGATGTGAGCAGAATTTTATTGTGGTTGAATCCAAATTTTGAATGGTAGACAAGCGTTGGCTGTCCACGACCTCACGAGCTGGTAAATCTTGCACTTTATGGCAGCTGGCGGGTCGTTGAATGGATCCGAAACCATGCAATTCTTTTTTGTTCATTGCTATTCGATCGGCTTCTATGTGACCGAAGTTCGGGTGTCGACGTCCAGATCGTCACCTCGTAATGTAGGCACGAAATCATATCCCCCCGTACACCATACCGAAAAGCAAAGCCATTTTCCCCTTTCGCTAAAGTCCAACCTTAAACCTCAGCAATCTCTCGGAGTCGTCGCAGAGTCGATCGCATAGCGGCGGCAGCGGGGGTGCTGTTCTTTAGTCAGTACTCTGTCGTATGTTATAATGCCGGAGCAGGAACGGAAGGACGCACGCAACGACGTAAGCACCACCAGCAACGGTGCGCTTGCAAGACTTGCAGTCCCAGATACCGGTAGCCTGGCGCTTGACGGTGGTCTTTCCGCAGAAGGTGCAAGTGTACTTGGCGTGCTGGGTGATTTCCATCTTCTTGACCTGCTTTCGCAGGGAAGCACCGTAGCTAGAAAATGTCAGTTTCCGTGGTCGTTTGATTCTATCCAGCCATAGCACTTCGATTCTGTTGCTTGTCTCATGCTGTCCTCGGCCTGCCCTGGTTATCCCTCCACTAGATAAATATTTTTGGTCGAATTGATGAGATCAATAATGCATCGCTTGGTCGTGGAACCGGTCGACACGGGAAACAGAGCCTCGGACACCAGAGATACCGCAACAGATTCAGACCGGGGGAAAGTAGTCGTATTCGAAATGCTTCGGGCATGGAGTTTCGTCGTGATAACTTACCGGGTACCGTATTTACCGCTGTAACAATGTTAGCTGCTGCACTTGATTCATTACGTCGAGAGGGCGATACATACGTAACACCGACCTTCTTTGTTCGCTTGGTCATCTTGAAGGTTATGTGTGGGACGTCTTAGGAGGATGAAGACGAGAAGATGGTCGGGCGGAGGTGAATGTTGCTCGACTGCGGTTGGGAGGCTGACACCGAAAATGTTGCAGTGGAAAGAGCGACTTGTGGTCCTTAGGGCAAGCCCACCCGACTTTCGCGAGTGGGTCCCACCTTCCGAATTTTGATTCCGGATAAACACCGGACAGTCGTTTTTGCGTCTCTGATGCTCCGACTCGTACAAATTCATTTTATTGAGTCCATCTATTGTCTGCATGATTCATGTGATAAGATAGTCTTCAACATCATCACTTCCGTCTTGAACAGGTGTTGATCAGCCACACTGAAGAATATCGAATCTTCACATGGTAAATCTCTAATCCTGTATAATAATATGATCTTGAAAGTATCTTTACGTAGTACTTGCTTGGAGTGACCAATCTATTTATGAGAATATTCACA
Source organism: Fusarium citri (assembly GCA_004367485.1). Lineage (NCBI taxonomy): Eukaryota > Fungi > Ascomycota > Sordariomycetes > Hypocreales > Nectriaceae > Fusarium > Fusarium citri. The sequence goes on along the minus strand of QHHH01000003.1, from coordinate 246,671 downwards.
GAAACTTGACTGCAACAAATAAAATGAAAATAGCTGGCTAAAGCTGTAATGAAATGACTGATTAATTCTGTCTTTCGTATTCTTAGTACCTAGTCAAGCGTCCTTTGTCGCCTCAATGCCGAGGTCCATTTACATCGAATTAAGATGCTGATGGCGATGGCAGGGGCCGAGATGCGCATGCAAGGGTCCCTGTAGCCAGTCACCGTTGACTTTATTGGGAAACTGTCGAAAGAGGTACCTAGCTTCAATGATGTAAAGGCGGAATGTCTTAACATCAATGACCTCCTCCAACTTAAATCGATCTACATATTTTCAACCCTTACAAACTGTTGCAGGACCATTGCTGTATACCAATTTACCTCTCAAAGTCTGTCATTGCACATAGCATTGTCCTCCATCATGCCACTTATCAAAGATCATGGTCGCCAGTACGACGTCGTTGTCTTTGGAGCTACTGGTAAGTTCTCAATTCCTATTTGAGGGGCAAAGGTATATACAGAGTTCTGACTATGTCAAGGATATACCGGGAAGCTCACTGCTGAGTACATCACGGCGCACCTGTCAACCGATCTCAAATGGGCGGTTGCAGGACGTAATGAGTCCAAATTGAAAGATGTTGTTGAAGATTGCAAGAAGCTCAACCCTGACCGACTTGCACCTGGTAAGAGAATCGTGTGCCCGCACTTGCAAGATTATGGACTGATAGCAGTACGAAGCCATTGAGATTGCGAATCTGAACGACCAAGAGTTGAGCGGACTCGCCAAGAAGACATGCGTTCTCCTCACTACCGTTGGGCCATACAGTCTCTATGGTGAACATGCTTACAAGGCATGTGCTGAGGCGGGTACTCATTATGTGGACGTCACGGGTGAAGCTGCTTGGGTTCACAAAATGATCAAAAAGTATGAGGCAACAGCCAAGAAGACGGGCGCCATTCTCATCCCACAAGCTGGAATTGAGTCATCCCCTGCTGATCTCAGCACATGGGCGTTGGCCAAGGCAATTCGTACTGAGCTGGGCTCTCAGACAAAGGACGTGACCATATCTCTTCACGAAGTCAAGTGAGTCTACTTCTGATATTCTTAAACCGGCACCGCTAATCAACTCGCAGCTCTTCTCCCTCTGGAGGTACTCTTGCTACTGCCCTGAGCATCTGGGATGTTTTCACGCTTAACGAGATCAAAGAGGCCAGCAGTCCATATGCGCAATCGCCTGTTCCCCATAAAGAACCGAAAAGACCCAAAAGCTCTATCCTCCAGATGATTCTTGGTGTTGGGAGTGTACCGAACCTGGGGCTCTTGACTACATCTGTAGCAGGCTCGACTGATGTTGCAGTCGTTGAGCGTACTTGGGGTCTGTTATCTGAGACGCCATCCCGAAAAGAAGAGTTCTATGGCCCTAATTTCGTCTGGCAAGAGCGCATGAAAGCCCGTAACTGGCTTCATGGAATCTTCATTCATTGGCTGTTAATTATCGGTGGTGTTTTGCTTGTATCAGTTGCGCCATTGAGAGAGTTTCTCAAGAAGCAAGTGGTTCAGCCTGGCCAAGGTGCTGACCGCGAGGAGACAGTGAAGGACTATGTCGAATACCGTGGCATTGCTCATCCTGACTCTAAGGAGCATGCTGGTAAAGCTGCCTTTAGTCGCATGTGGCATCATGGTGGCATGTATTTATGTGAGTTGGATATGTCGTGTGAGAAGCTTCCGAGCCGTTTGCTAACATGGTTATTCATAGTGACTGCTGTTCTCCTTGGTGAGATTGCTGCCACGATCCTCGAAGACCCAATTGAGCTTGATGGAGGATCTTATACTCCTGCATGCTTGGGCCAAGGTCTAATTGACCGATTGGATAAGTCAGGGCTTAAGTTGGACGTCAAGATTATTGACGAGTAAATTTCCCTGATATCAGTGGACGATTAGGCTATTTACATGTGACGCAATGACGCGATGAGGGGTGACGAATTTTATGTTCTGAAGAGTTTCTCATATAGAGATATAGAGGTATAGTATATTGTGAGTTACAGACTTATATATATGAAAGAATTGCTGTTTTCGCTCAATGTTTACTTATAATATCCATTCATGCATCGATGATCGAAGCCTCATATACCTCTTCCAGGCATGTTCGTTGCTTGCAGGACGTTCTAGGCTGTTTTAGTGGCTTATTATTATCTGCGCCCCGCAAGAAGCTCGTGCGACCCATGGAAGTGGACCGCTACTGTCGACGCGGAAATGAATTTGAGCCTGACATCATTGGTAGAGTTTCCATTATACCAACCGAGACTTCGACTCCAGAAAGGTTCTTCACCTCAACACCATAACAGAAGCTAACCTTGATCGTCCATTTTTGACCGCGATTCTGGAATTGCTCCTAACTTGAGGATATAGATTCTCTCAAAGAGTGATGCGCACGACTGGAACTTCATTGCACGCCGTCTAATCATCTCGACTGATCTTCCTGACCTCATCACTTTCAAGCTTCGCCGGCGTAAACCGAAATGGATTCCCAAACCACGTCGTCAGACGCTACCCCCAACGAGTCGTCGCCTCTACTTCCGACTACAGAGAATCGTCCCAAAGGAACTCGATCCGTCACTTTTAGCGACAATCCTGTTACAAAAACTTTTGAACCCGGTCGACAACAACATTTTCAACGAGCTCCAGGTCATCATGCTGTTGGCTCTGCTAGCGGCGCCGCTGGTGGCCCTCCCATGCTCGCAGCTCTCAACAACAAGCTAAGAAGACGAAACAGTCAGGGCTCAGTACCTGCGGTCGCCCATCTCGCTTTTGGACCCAAGATTGGTCCTCAGCGCAGCACCAAGAAGACGGAAAAGCTTAAGCTGCTTCCCAACCCTGACCTGGACGACCCCGAAGACGAGGAGAGCGGAAGAGATGTCTACTCTCAATACACACGTATCAAGGATCCTGCTGCGCGTAGAGATGCTGCAAAACTGGGAAAAGCGGATCGTGATCGCCTGCCGCGTGTCACCGCATACTGTACCGCAAACAGATACGAGATGGAGGCTCTCATGAGGTTCTTGAAAGGACGTGGGAAGACTCGAGGCGCAAACCCCAAACTCATTGACGAATGTATATACACACCGTATAACTACACTTCAAAAAGCGCGCGCAGTCGCGACCCAGTTCAAAACTATGAGCGCAGACACTCAACTGGAGGTGACGCTATCGAAGTCGCGCAGCAACAAAGAGCAGACTTACAGGCGGAAGAGGACGCCTCAGAGGCCCATGGACACAATGGCCACGCGCATATGCACGACAGCGCCAATGGTAATGGCAATGGCTCTCGCATTGAGAGCGCGGACCTGCTAGGTTCTGCGGTGGAGGATCACGACTCAATAAGCGAGACCAACCCCGACTTTGACATACAGGTTCATACGCCCGAAGTCTTTTTGTTTGATTACGGTGTGGTGGTCATCTGGGGAATGACCGAGGCTCAAGAGGCTCGGTTCCTTAAGGAGATCGCCAAGTTCGAAACCGAAAAGCTTGCGCCAGATGATGTCGAGACTGAGTTGTTCAACTTCTACTACACCAAGGACTACCAGGCTCGTATTTACAATGATTTCATCACTCTTCGCGACAAGAACAACTACATGACAAAGCTTGCCATCTCTCATGCTTTGGCGCAGAGTGTCAAGGTCAGTGAAGCTACTATCCTGTAATATTCTGAGTATGCTAACCTTCCTAGACTTCACTATTCGAAGAGTTGATCGCATCGACAGTCGACACTTGCAAGGACATCCCCACACAAATAGCCACGACGGGAAAGATCGCACTTAGGAGGTCGCAGATCAACATGCAGATCGGAGAGCTATTCATCCTGCGTATTAATATCCATCTTAATGGATCTGTTCTCGACACGCCTGAGCTCTTCTGGGTCGAGCCGCAGCTTGAACCTGTCTACCAAGCTGTCAGGAGCTATCTGGAGATGGATCAGCGTGTTGGTCTCTTGACGGAACGTCTCGATGTCATAGCAGATCTGTTGGCTGTGCTCAAGGGAGAGCTCAGCCATGGTCATGACGAGAAGCTCGAATGGATTGGTAGGTTTTCAGTGTTCCTATCATCAAGTCAAACCAGCTAACCGCCCCTTAGTGATTGTGCTCATTGCAGCCGAGATTCTCGTTGCTGCTATCAACATTGTGGTGGATTTATACGTCGGCGAATAAGGGTCTTCCCGACGAAGCTAATTTTGTCCTTTCATTTCACATCTATTCCAGCGTAGTTTGATAATGTTGAGCTTGTGTATTTCAGTGCGATATTGGGATCAAGAACCCAGGCAAAACAAACGCAGGGGATCGGGAGTAACGGTGCAAAACTTTCAAAGTATTAGATAGACGGGCTTCGCGGCAGGATTCAAGATGGTGCGCGCGAAGAAGTTGTCTCTTCTTGGTTAAATCTATGCTGTTAATCCTTTCTCAGACTGGCTGTCTTTTGATTTGTGAAAGACAACTCCAAAACTAGTACATTACAATGGCCCATATCGTATGTGACCGAGGAAACTGTGAACCCGCCAAAACGCCCCCCTTAGAAAAATGCATTTCAAGCTGCTCAGTCTTCAGCCTTTTCACCAGCCTGGGTGTCCTGGTCCTCGGTATCATCGCCCATCTCGACATCCTCATCGAGGGCTGCAGACTTGGCTTCGCTAGGCTTGTCCTCCTTCTTTTCCGGCACAGGAGACTTCTTTGCTTCAGCACTCTTGATCTCTTCATATCTCGCTTCAAATTCTTCCTTCTCACTTTCAGGAAGTGACTTCCACATCTGTGCCAGCTTATCATCAATGTTCATGTTTCCGTCACCGTCCTTGTCCTTGTTCTCAAGATCAGGCCGTCTGTCCATGCAGTATAGCTCGAAGGCACTGGCAGGCTTCTTGTCATCATGCGAAGAGACACCATTTGCATGCTCTGACTTGGCTTGACTTTCAGGTGGGTGTGAAAAGGTATCGGACGTAGGAGAGCCAGCAGCATTGGCAAAGGATGCACCGGCGGGTGTCTTCGCATCGGCATCGGGCATCATAGACTTGCGATGGCCTCGCTTTGTACGCAAAGGCTTATCTTTTGGCTTCTGGTGGTTAGCAGCTAACTCACTGGGTGTGTTGAATTGGTAGTCCTAATCCAAGCGCAAAAGCATCAACATTGAACCGGGTGCCGTGAAGGGAGGCGCGGCAGGCCAGGTAAAAGGATTGCCAGGTGAAGGGGAGGGAGAATTGTGGTTAGGAGATGGGAAGTGCTTACTGTTGGAGGCGGACTAGGACTGCCATCTGAATCTTCGACGTTTGCGCTTGTGCGCTTTGCAAGCTGTTCTAGCAAGAAGGCGCGCTCTACTCGCATCTTTTCGACCTGGCGTTTTATGCGGGCGAGGCGAAGACGAGCGGCGTCGTTGGCTTCTTCAACCTCGTTGGTGCGGTTCTTGAGCTGGACGCATTTTCGTCGGTAGGCTTCCTCGACGGATGGAGGTAGAGTTGAAGGAATTGCTGTAGAGGGAGGAGGCGGGTCAGCTGAGGGTGCTTTTCGTTTGATGGTTATGGTCATGCTGGGCGGTTGGTTGGCGTTGTGGAATTGATAGCAGCGAAGGTGTTGATGTTGATGCTGAGATTGGAAGCGACGTGCGCGACCGAGAGGAAAGTGCGAAAGGATAGTGTGTTGGTGGTAGTGCAAGGGATGTGCTTAAGCCTTAATCATAGGCGTTGAAGTCGCAGCTGCAGCAAGCCAGGCTACTACCAACAGAGAGAACCCACCACGATCCATCAAAGAATGGATGTCGACTATTGACTTGGACTTTGGCAATTACAAACTTACCAGGCATGACTGATATGTATAATTTAATACTTGACAGTTCTCTTTTCCAGTAGATCGTCTCGAACAAGGACACTTCCCAGGCTTTGGGCTGGCAATTGAATTGGCGCAGTTGTTGACGTATGAAGGTTAACCAACTTGGCTGAATCGCTAAGCGTCGGGTGCTTTGATGCAGCGACTGTTAATCGGTTGAGCTGATTCGCATGTAAATTCGTAGAAATAGAAAGCGAGATAGCGTTGAACCCAAAATAAATCAAGTGTCGCAAGAACAAGTGAAGCTGCGCAGTTGACTGCAGGTGTTGAGATTAGAAGTCTAGATAAAATGAGATGAGATGCAGTGTTTGAGTTGAAACCCGCGTTAATCAGCCATCGCGACAGGAGCCGCGCTCGTCGCTAGGTTCCATGGTTGGGCGAGGCTCTAGCGATAGACAGGCCTAGACAGGCACGCAGTGTCTTCCCGTCACCAATGGAAGCTTTGGACCGAACGTGTCATTTCTTCAGCCACAAGCCACAGCTGCAAGGCTGTAAGGGGTTCGTGGCGTTCCAAAATGATTGGGCAGATGGACCCCTAAGAAAGATGCCCCTCGAAATATTAAGCAAGGCTAAGGATACTTCATGACCACTGTTACAGGAGATGTTAAATATTTACTTTCTTGGGCTCAGTTCGAGATTCACACTCGTGTTCTGGTCCATGTGTTAGACAGCCACAAATAACTTATATACAGTGCTTTTTCAGATACCTGAGACTCAGGAAAATAGGTACCTAGGCGGTCCAGGCAGCCGGGTACGTACCTACCCACTAAACCGACCGCCCACCACACCTGTCCATGGAAGTTTTTGTGGTGGGACACTGAAGCTAGTGGGCGAAATCATCTATCAGGAGCATCAACCTCATCTTTCTACCAAAGACATCCACTCCTTGCGACGACTCGAATACAACCACACTTCGAGAGCGCTTTGTGGTATTCAAAATGTCGCTCAATATCCCAAACGCCCCTAACTCGGGCCTGTTCAAGCAGGGTTATAACAAGTGAGTTGTCTTGTCTTGTCTCGATCCCCTCCTTGTTCTTCTACTTCTGCTGTTGCTGGCAGCTCCCCGCCTCTTTATGTGTCTCTCGCCGTATCCCACCCTTATGACTGCAGCCTTCTTCTTGCGAGCCAAACTGACCAACATTTCTTCCTCTCTACAGCTACGACTCTGAAGATGGCGCTGTCCTCCGTAACATCGACGCCTGCAGGGCAATTGCTTCCACCGTTCAGACCTCTCTCGGCCCCTATGGCCGCAACAAGGTCGTTATCAACCATCTGCAAAAGATGATTCTTACCTCCGACGCTGCCACCATCCTCCGAGAACTCGAAGTCGTTCACCCCGCCGCTAAGCTCCTCGTCATGGCCAGTCAGCAACAAGAAGCTGAGATGGGCGATGCCACCAACCTTGTTATCGTCCTTGCCGGCGAGCTGCTTCGAAAAGCTGAGGACCTGCTACGCATGGGTCTGAAGACATCAGATATTGTTATTGGTTATGAGAAGGCTCAGAAGTTCGCTCTTGAGACCCTTGAGGAGCTTGCTGTCGACAAGGTTGAGGATATGCGGGATCAGGAGGAGCTCAGCAAGGCCATCAGCACCGTCATTGCCAGCAAGCAAAACGGTAACGAGACTTTCCTGGCCGATCTCGTTGCTGAGGCTGTCCTCACTGTCCTCCCTAAGAACCCCGCTAACTTCAACGTCGACAACATCCGCGTCGTCAAGATCATGGGTGGAAGCCTGGAGCAGAGCAAGGTTGTCAAGGGTATGGTCTTCCCCAAGGAGCCCGATGGTTCGGTCAAGAAGGCTACCCGCGCCAAGGTCGGTGTCTTCACTTGCCCCATCGATGCTGGACAAACCGAGACCAAGGGAACTGTTCTTCTGCACAACGCCAAGGAGATGATGGATTTCACAAAGGGCGAGGAGTCTCAATTGGAGACATCTATTAAGGAGCTTTACGACTCTGGCCTCCGTGTCGTTATCTGCGGTGAGCGAGTGGGCGATCTGGCCATGCACTACCTTAACCGCTTTGGCATCCTGTGCATCCGAATTCTTAGCAAGTTTGAACTCCGAAGAGTCTGCCGTGTGGTCGGCGCCACCCCCTTGGCGCGATTAGGAGCCCCCATGCCCGACGAGATGGGAAGCATCGACGTTGTTGAGACCCTCGAGATTGGTGGCGACCGAGTTACAGTCTTCCGTCAGGAGGACGAGGTTACCCGAACGGCTACCCTGGTTCTTCGAGGTGCTACCCAGAACCATCTCGACGACATTGAGCGTGCTGTCGACGATGGTGTTAACGTTGTTAAGGCTATTACTCGCGACCCTCGAATGGTTCCTGGTGCTGGTGCCACAGAAGTTGAGCTTGTTGAGAGGATACAGGCTCACGGTGAGAAGACTCCCGGTCTTAGCCAGTACGCTATCAAGAAGTTCGGTGAGGCTTTCGAGGTTGTGCCTCGCACTATCGCAGAGAGTGCTGGTCTTGACGCTACCGAGGTTCTGAGCCGACTGTACGCTGCTCATGCCAACAGTGACAAGTGGGACATTGGTGTCGATATTGAGGTTTGTTTCAGTTCAAGTCACCAACCATGAGGATCTTTCTAACTCTAATGCAGAATGACGATAACACTGGCCTTCTTGATGCCAAGGATGAGGGCATTCTCGATCTCCTCATTTCCAAGCAATGGGCTATCAAGCTTGCCACCGAGGCTGCCCGCACAGTCCTGTCCGTTGACCAGATCATCGTGGCACGACAAGCTGGTGGACCAAAGCCCCCAGGTCCCAACCCTGTATGTTTCCCTTCTTCCTGCTGCAAAAGGTCTTATCTAACTGACGATCACAGAACTGGGATGAGGACTAAATGGATAATGCTATGTTCAAAACGGATAAAGTGGGCAAAGAGTATGATATGTGAGATGACTATACGGTGTCATGGCTATAGAGATATCCTCGCAGATAGGAGAGTCAAAACATGTGCACATGTAATTATGCGTGCCCGATGATCATGGGTAGATTGTACCATACCCCCTACTTAGATCACAATCCCCCCAGGATTAATATCACAATCGAAAACTCGTACTCGCTCCAAATTACGACGATTGCGTGCTTGAAGCTTGATGAGGTGCTCACCCTTACAATGGGGGTGACACAAGATGTGTTGATCAATATTTGATAATGAGACTTAGCTTCTACGGCCTATAATCTACGTTTAGAAAGTCGAACACATATGGGCAGGGTCATCACATACTATAGCAGACAGGATATATGAAGATTGGATGGACTCGTGCATTGAATTCGTAAAGCTCTTTAGCGCATGTAGCTACATACATCGGCTAGTATCTATATCCCCAACAACAAAGTATATAAAAGACAATGCAAACTGTCTATGACAAGACTCAATCATACAAGGGAGCCTGAAGAAACGTAACCGACATATCTCAGGCATTTTTTTCCAGTCCCACTCCCCCAAACGATAAGACCACGAAAACATCGTCAAAGCAGTATAGCTGAGAAATAGTTACAGCTGTGATTGCTCGATATTAATGAGTCACAGGGGCTCTGATAATGCAAGGCAATGCAAAGCAAGTAAACACGAATAACATCAAGTAGGGGTTGCGCCAGATAGTTGGTAGATTCAAGGGGTATCGAACAATTCCAGAGATAAGTCGAGAGACAATGCTGGTATCTCTAACCAATTGAAGAAAGGAAGTAGCAAATGATAATGTGGGAAATGTGTAGGTGTTTTTGGGTCGTGACGGGTCGTGAGTGAAGATGAAAATAGAAACCGGATGGTCATTCTCGTCGTGATGGTGTTGTTAGAGAAAGGCTGGGCGAAGAATAGATGATCAAGACTCTTCAGTGATACCGCCCTCGCCGCCACCATCTTCACGCCATTCTCGACTCTTCTCTGTAAGCTTCTTTACGCCACTAACACGGCACGCCCATAGCCCCTCGATAGGAGTGCGATAGGTGAAGGCGCGCTGGGAGCTGATGACGCCGATGGCTTGCAAAACAGCTTTGCGGCTGTCGCGGCTGAACACGGCAGGATGGTTAATCCATTCAAGGCTGCTCTCCAGTTCGGCGTCTAGAGCGGCCACAGTGTTGGCATCAATTCCGGCACCGAGGCCGAGACCGTCGGTAGAACGGCTGCGACCAAGCTGCGAAGAGAAGCCGTTGGTACCAGAGATTGCCGAAGCGGGGGGCGAAGGACTCCGCTTGCCATCAGGAGTGGTTGATTGTCCTGGCGAAACCTCATTGCCGGGATGAGGAGTTGAGGGGGCTGACGGGTTGACCTTGCCAGGCGGAGGGATCGGGGGAAGTCCACCCTTGCCCAGACCCTTCAGAATTGATCTGGTTTCGTTCAAAAGGGTGTGCGCCCGATCATGCTGGCCGCGACCTACCAGAGTGAGGGCACGGGTAAGCATATCGGAAGTAAGGAGCTCCATACGTCTCTGCACGATACTGGGGTGGGGAGGAATAGGAGGAGAGTTTTGCCATGGCTTCTTGGAGCTTCCGCTCATTGGGAGCATAGTGATGGCGAGAAGAGATGGTCGAGGCATATGCGTGACGGTACCCTCACGCAAGATGTCTCCCCAGCTCAGATCAGCTTGAATCAATGGGACCTCTTCCACAGAAAGAGCTCTTTCGTTGTCGTTGTCCATAGGGCCGCCAAGAGCCTCAAGACCTGACACAATGTTATCCCAGGGATCCTGAGGAAGTTGTTCTTGAGAAGTGTTATCAGGAAGAATGACCAACTGAACAAGAACATCCCGCTTGTCACCAAATCGGAGGTCGCCAAGAGACGCCTCTGCATCTCTACCTGTCGCTCGCTTGGTTATTTGCAGAGCGCCGCTAATCTTGTGGAATTTGGCGGGCGATCCTTCAGGAAGTCTAAGCTTGAGCTTGACGTTCTGGTGAGACAAAGTCTGCATGCTTCCCAGACATCCAGCAAGGCACTCCCGAAGCATCATCCAGTCCTTGACGTATGTGTAGGAAGCCTTGGTTCTTGTCGACAGCTCGATCATGGTATCAGGCTTGTGAGTCATTCCCAAGCCAAACGAGTGAATGGTGATCTTAGCGGCTTCCGCTCGTGAAACAACAAAGTCGACACTGTCAGCATCCGAAGTGGACGCGTCGCTGATCAACATAATAGAGGCGATAGGGTTGTTGTACTTTCTTTGCATGAGGAGGTCCATTGCAACGTTGGCACCCTCAACGACATCAGCGCGGTGGCTCTTTTGACCAACAGGCTTAATGGAAGTCAAAATATTGCTCCAGCCAGGCCAGGCCTTTGTAGTCATGCCAACAATTGGCACACCGCCGCCACCTGAGCCGAACGTGACCAAGCCCATGCGATCGCGTTCGCCAAGTGTGTTGACCATAAACTTGAGGGCATCCCGAACCAGGTTGATCTTAACGCCCTGCATGGAAGAAGAGATGGGTACAACGACAACGACATCGATGGGAACATGGATAGACTTGGCCATGGCCGGGCTTCGAGGAAAGTTGGTGTAATCTGTAGGGGCTGTGGTGGTAGATCTCGCACCGTTCCATGATGAAGCCACCGATGAAACTCTTTGCGGACGAGATCGCTGCCAGTCGAGTTCTTCGTCAGTTTCCGACTCGCCGCGATCATATTCAGGGCTGCGGACAGGGGAAGTCTCTACAGCGTTGAGGTCAAGGAGAGCCTGTTGCCACAGCTTCAACTGGTTTCGGTTCTCGAAGCGGAGATGGAACTGAGGCAGTTCAGCAACCGAGAGGCTGAGTGTAAGAATGTTCTCGTCGATGTTTCCGGTTTCTGAGACCTCGTTGAGGTGCTTCTTAATAAGAATCGAGCCTTTCAGAGTGCATCGAGTCGCCTTGCGGGGGGCACCGTTCTCATCCCATTGTTGGGATTGAGGAATCTTCTTCTCCTTCACGCAAATGAGCATCTCAGCAAAAAGAAAACACTCCAATTCCTGCCATGAAACTTTGTCCTTGCCCACTCTAAGGGTGCCGTAAAGTCTCAATTTTCCGAATCTGCTGAAGTCTAAACCATGCCAGTTGTCAACACGGTTGCGGAGGCTATCTGTCATCTCCTCCAAAGCGTCCGTAGACTCATAAGGGTAGAAGCGAGGCGCACTGCGGGCGGGCGAGGGCGGACGGCCGTAGGCCTCCTCGGCACGGTTGCCGGCAGGAGGTTGAGGAGCTTGGGGACCCAAGTCTTCAGGGTCGGGCCTCCATTTGTTGTCGGGCACCTCAACAGTAACCAGACAGGTAAGTGTTTGTTGTTGACGTGACCTGCTGAGAGTTGGGAACTCTGAGCGGACAGTAACAATCGGTGCTGGTATCGGGTTACGTGTGACTGCCCGTGGGCTGGTCGGCGTGGTCTCCATTGCTTGGACATCATAGTCATGGCGTCTGGCAGGTCCGCTCTGCGTCGTCTCAGGGTATCCTCCGGATGATGCCACTCCGGTAGCCTCACTGTCACTGCGAGCATGTCGTGACGGTCCATATCGATCCGATGATGGTGCATCGCGGCTGTCTCTCATGCTGCCTCGAGCCACACTATCACGGCCGCCAGTATGCTGCTGCTGTTGCTGTTGTTGCTGCATGGGGCGCCTCTGGTTGCTATCAACACTGGGCGCACGACCTGTCTGGTTCTCCCATGGTGTTGCTGTAGGTGTCGGTGTCATAGCAGACCTCGAGTCTGTGCCGACTGACCGCACCATGTTGCTGATTTTTTCTTGGCTTGTTGTTAGTTTGCTATCCGACTGTGCAAAGATTGGTGGCCTACCAATATCAATCACGTTTCCTCCTCTGCTAGTGTCCAAATGCAGGGGTGCATCGCATGTTGGGCAATATTGTGACTCGAACTCGCGAATGAACTCGTAAAAACAAGCCTCGTGGGAGACATGTGTACAAGAGAATTGCAGAATACGCTCGCCTCGCAAGGTGTGCTCGAGGGGCTCTTCACATACTGCACATTCGCTGCCGACAAAGGTGCGCTCTCGCCTTGAGCGGGTTCGATCGTTGTTGGAAGACATGACGTTGTTGTCGATACTACCGACTCGACGCGAATTATTACTTAGTCCCGATCTGACTGAGCCAGTGGAAGAGACAGAGTCCTGCCCACGAAGGGATTTCGACTTTATGGAATGTGATTCTGTAAATGGTCTGGAGTCTGTACCAGTTTGGGGTCTTCGGCTGTTTGATCTGGAGGCGCGGGAGCCAGCCAAGCCTAGTTCTCGAAGGTTTGTGGCAAGTGCTCGATCCTCGTCCCGCGTCTTGACTGATGCAGTATCGTGGTCCTGGTTTTTGCGTAACCGGCGAAACATTTAATAGCGACACCTTCTTCGCAGGGTGTCTTTTGATTATTGGTGCAAAACGAGCACTTATTCGAGCCCGATTCTGTGTATTCAACGGCTAGGAATTGCTGGTCAAAGTCGATTGAAGTTAAACGGTTGGTGGCGGGGGATCCATGCGAGTTTGAAATGTTTCAGTGATATAGATTGAGTTGAAGATTGCGAGCTTCGTTGGCAGTAGAGAATTGGAGGTCAGGGTCAATCAAAGGGGTGAGGAAACAAGATTTGGCGTGCGAAAAGAGCAAAGAGATATTATATGCTAATTATCGAACGAGATTGGCTTGTGTTTGTTGGAATTCGCTTGAAATGTTTTGCGATATGCGACAAGTCGGTTGCCTATGTGTCTGTTTTTGCTTTTTAGCAATGCGCGATGTGATGCTGGTCTGAACTTGTCACTCACTTTTGGGAATGGCCGTCGAAACACTACTCCACTGTGAGAGAAGGATGCCGCAATCGTATCACCGTCAAAATTGTCGAATAATGTAATTGCTTTTTTGCCTTCTCAGGGTGTCGTAAGATGAAGACTTTCGGTGGAGAAACTGAGTTGGTCGTGGAAGGCGATAAGACTCGTCGAATTTGCGCTCGCTCGCTGATAGGCAGGAATCCTTCCTTTCTTTTTTTCCTTTCCGGGAACCTATTAGGGCGGTCGATCCCAGAGCCTGCTTTGCAGTGCAGGTGAGGGGAGGGAGAAGAGGAGAAAAGGGAGGGAGAGAGAAACGTAAGGTAAAGATGTACCTGGGAAGGTTAAGGTTAAGGTAAAAAAAGAGTTGAAGCGAGAAAGGAAAACGAAATTACCAGAGCGTCAAGAGCACGAGCAAGAGCAAGAACCAAGAGCCAAAGTGGAAGGAAGTATATGGGCGTGGTGGGCTATATGAGGATGGTAGTTTCATTTCGTTCGCACCTGCACCGTACGACCGGGCCATTAACCTTGAGGCTTGAGTGGTGGCACCCAGCCAATCCTAATGAATCCAGGTCTACGGTACCTTCCTTTCCTACGTGTAGGTACCAGTAGCAGGCGGAGGTCCTCCCTTTCAGAGCTTGGCCTATTCTTTGGCGCTTTGATGGCTTGCACTGGACTGACTGCACCGGTACGCTACCGTTCAAACTTCCTTCCATTCTGTACCCCTTGCCCTTTCTTCCGGGGACTAGGGTACGTCTTTCGCGGTGGCCGGGTGGATCTTCCATTAAGCTTGCAGGGGCTGCCCCTGTCCAACCTCACGAAAAAAAGGCCCGGGCTTTCTTACAAGGGCCCCCCAGGGAACCAGTCGCCGGTAGCCAGGATCAGGCAGGCCCAAGGCCAGGGCTGCCTTCACAGGTCCAGGCCGAATTCACTCACGTCAAGTTGCAGCGGTCCCCTGGTGGCCTCCTCATCCTCCCCTCTCCCCGGGCGCCTCCCCCGGCAATTCGATTCAGTTCAGTTCGTCTCTAGGATCCCAACACCTAATTACAGTAATTGGCTTTCATCCATCCTACGGTACGGCGTAGCAATACCGTCCTCCAGTTCTCAGGTCCCTGCCACAGTGAGATGGGTGGACGGGAACTTTACCGACGACATGACCCGTTCAGGGACAATGTTCGGGGAATTGTAAGCTTTAAACGGTGATTAATATACAGTAGCTGAGGTAACATGTACCTGAGTACGTAACTGGAAGAGAAAGCCCATCTTTGGTGGTCAACTCCACCCACTATCAAATCTCTTGACTCGAGTCGAAAACGCATGCATGCAACGGAGTACCTTTCCGTAGGTACCGTACCGTCATGGAAGGGTCAATCACGGCTTTGCATCCTGAAGCTAACTATAGTAGCGAGAACTTGGCCTGCTTCTGCCCGCAAAGGCTGGCCACGTTAATCTCAGCTCTGGGAGGAGATCAATGATTTGATGCGCCTATCCGTTTTGCTCTATTTCAGTCCCGTGCCACCGCGCAGTCAGTGCACCGTCTATCTGCTTGTTGATGGCGTTTGGCGGAGCCCCCTTGTATGAGGAAATCAGGTCAAGCCAGGTGTCTGGGTCTTCAGTCTGGGGGGTGGTCTTCCTCTTGTTCAAGTCCATATCCATGGTGCTTCAGGCCGTTTGGATCTAAAGGGACCTTCCACCAAAACCTTCCCTCCCTCCCAGGGGAAAAGCAGGGGTCCTCATAGCCAACTCGTGCCGTACCTGATTCACGTGGCTTCTGGCGTGCCGACATTGATCATCATCAGCATGCAGAACTAGCATCATGGCGTGGGAGATCAAATGCTGAGACTACGCTCTTTGCAGGTACCACATCGTCTTGTCTCACTTGTTTCTCCACACACAGAATATCTTGACGTCTCACGGCCATAGCAGTCAGTGCATTTACATACATACGCGCGTTGGTATCGACTCATAGAAAAGAGTCAACTGATACTATCGAATTGACTTATCTCCGCTTCACCAGAGCAGAGGCCGTGCGAGCCAGGTCGCAGACTCATGTGGCCTGTCGACGGTTGGTGTTGATTGGCAAGCCAAGCCAACTGGCCGCACAGTATCCATCTACGGATTTGGAGCATCACAATGACCCGTTACCGATGCAACAAAAGACAGACTGTGTAGGAATTATCTGACGATGGATTCCAAACTATCGACCAGAACTGTGACAGATCAGAACAAAGCCTACGGATCTGCCGTGGCTAAGTTGCCGGATGTGCAAATTCCCTGTTCCACTTCCTGAGTCACGTTGGAAATCTGAGAACTGAGATCAGATCCGTAAGAAAGACAGCAAGGCAGTGCAAGATGAAACTTTTTGGCTGTCAAATGTTGATTGCTGATGTTTGGTCATCTAGATACCTTGCAGACCGGGACATAGGGACTTTGCTTGATGTTGTTCATTATATTACATATAAACCCCTCAAGTTCGTCTCACCCCTGCATTATTGGCTATTAAACAAGCACTGACTCTTTTCTCAGCTCGAAATGCGGCCGCATGCGATGGATGATAACATCACGTCTGAGGCAGGGTAGACAAGGAAGAAAAGCTGGCAGTGACCAGATTCAAACTGGTGCAGCTGTAGGCTATTACTTCATGTATAATACCGAGACACAAATCACCTTCAAGCTTTAGGTAGGAAAAGTGGATAGACATGACATAGCTATCAGAACGAGATCCTGTCTTTTGAACGTTTCGAGAGTCTAGCTTGGCTAACTATTTCCTGCTGGAGACAAACAGATAATCTGAAACGCACAAGAAACGATCATCGTGACTATGAACGGTATTGGCAACGGCGCAGTGCAGCAGAGCACAGCCAGAATAAACGGTTTCTGACTTAGAACAGGTTCCAGGCTTTGAAAAGGAGGGTCTGTTCTTGGGTTGTATCAAAGCCACAAACGTCATAGAGACGTACAGAGACACACAAGGAGAGGTGAAAAAGCCTTTCTCTAGATCTGGATCCTTCAATGGTCCATGCTAGAATCGCAATCATAGCTTCGACCTGGTGTTTTTGAGCAGCAATCGGTTCGAATCGTCCTGGAGACGGCGTCCTGCACCTAGTTTAGGGTCGTTCTACTGTGCTCTTGGTTTCGGTTAACTTCGATAGCGTCCCGAGAGGCCCCTGACCTGGTCTCTATCGCTCAGGGTGCCCTCGTTTGAGGGGCTCCAAGTCTCTAGACTAGATGCGTGATGTGATTGGGCGGGGGAGCAATCCGGTAGCCTTCCGTGACGGATAAGTGCCTGCAGTTATTGTCTTGGATCCCATTAGAAGAAAGAAACCTAAAACATGCAGACGCGTGGTGATTGTGAGCGATCTTTTGGTGGTGAGTGACTATCCGTAGATTGGATGATTGCATAAGCCAAGAGCCTCACAATAAGAATCTACTGCAGTTTTTGTTGATTTTGAAACAATCTGCAGAACATGGTACAATATCAATGCTCAAAGCTGATAAGTGATTGTATGCATTGTAGGGATGGATATGTAGACGTCAACCTAGCCCTGATGTAGCGGGTCATGGGCCATCCAGACTATTCCCCTCTGCCTCTCAAATGGAACATTTCCATCTACATAAGGAAAAGTGTGACCCAGTTGCGTTGCGGTTCCGTTCTTGGTGCCCGCGTCGTACGGTAAGTCACTGGCAAGACTAGGCCCTCCCATCAAGATTGATAATGGTGGTGATTCTTTCCAGGTTTCATTTTTACCTGCATCAGCAAACCCTCTCACAAGGACACAGCAATGATCTACACCTCCCAAAAACGGTTCGTACGGCCTGTAGTACCCGATATGGGGTTGTGATCTCACCTAGGGAGTATTGTCTTGGAAGCAAATGATCACCAACAGGGGGTTTGACTCTAACAATAGGCAATTTGACAGCAGCCTGCCGTGAGGGAGAGAACTTGTCGGTAGCGGTCAGATAGAGAGTAAGACGGGATGGAAGCGTCATTGGGAGAAGAAGGGAAAAAAAAAAAGAAAAGAGAGGGAAGGGAAAAGGGTGTGATGTCGAGGTTAGCGCGCTTCCATGTTGCTTCCAACAGATGTTCTATTCATTCGTAGTGGATGGAGGGGGAAGAGATGGTGCGAACGGTCCCAGTCAAGGTCAGTCAGAGTCAGAGTAAGCAGTGAGCACTTTGTTGTCTTGCCTTGACGGGCCGCTGCATCTGGTCTCCAGCTGAAGTTGAGTCAGAGTCAGACCAACCAACCAACAAGATAATCAGCCTCCCTCTGAAAGTCAACCACCACATATTGATTCACCACAAACACAATTTCCACGACAATTGGTAACTCAACTCTCTGCCTATATCATATAATGCCTTCCATATCTTGAGTTTGCCCCGACTTTAGAGCCTCTCTATAAACTCAATATCACAACAGGCTTCTATAGTGAAGCTGTCGAGGGTCCATGTCCGAGCGCAGGCGTCAAGCTGAGACCCATGCAACGGCATAACCTGATATTAATTGACCGTTGGTCTTAAGACGAAAAGCTTGTCGCTATCTCCAAATTATTGTCGTATTCAACTGAGTAGTAACAGGAACAAGAAAAAAATAGGATCCTGTCTGTTGGTAATATCACTTTTACGATATGCGTCGACATACATATCTACATGCCATAATGAGGCTATCACTCCGAATCTAGACTAAAGAGTCCCCAGAACAAGAGGACCCCTTGAACTTTGGAAGTCAATCCTTGCAGGCTTGGATCTGTTTCTTCAATACGGGTACCATTCAGGCAATCATCTCGTGGCGCGGGCAAACTCAAACGCCACGCAACCACTTCAGATCGTTTCCAACGACTCGTGATGCCGGCATCTTGGCACTGGGATTGGATAACGACACGGACCCTTCTTCTGGTAGTTCTGGCCGGCCTCTTGCTCTTGAGAGGTGCTTCACCAGCTAAGCTCCTCTAGGGCTCGTAGTAGGGCGAATCGTGTCTCAAAAAGGACCCTAATCGATGGTCCAGGGCTCCTCTTTGAGCCTGGCAGAACCCCATCACGATTGTATGGTATCGGTACATGTACCCTTCTTTTTCGACGCACAGAACGGTGACTTTTCTCTCCGCATTGTATCGTATCGTTTGTTGCATGGCTTGGCCAGGCCTTGATGGATCACAATGACGATTCTCTCCGCTCGATTGTCATCCTGCCTTGTTTATGTTGTTGGTGATGGTACTACTGTATGAATGTCATTCGGACAACCCAAACATTCCTGACTCTGTATCTGCGTGTTTGTGAGGTTGAATACGAGACAAACTTTGTGTTATGTTTTGTTGGTGGCAGTTCACGTTCACTTGCGGTACTTGATTGTTCATCACGTTTCTCCCACGTGGCTAGGTGGTTCACTAAAAAACCACCTGCAGCCCAGCAGTCTCGTTCTTTTCCAGGGCTTACCTTTAGTGGCAGAAGCTGCAGCTTGCGCTAACGTTAGTTTAGTTTAGGTCCTATCCGTACTAGGTAGTCTATCCCAGAGACCTGGACTTTCGTTCTGATCACCACCAGAAAAGAAAAGTGAGATCAAGCTGAGCTGAGTCTGTGAGAAAGAGGCACGAGTCAGGACTAAGATAACCCGAAATCACTCACGTCGATCTCCCGTATCGTCAGCATGTTCTATCCGTACTCTAGTTAGTGAACTTGAGAAAATGTGACAGACCAAAAAGACGGGTAAATCAATCTCGATTGACTTCCATAGTACAGAGTACCTACTAATTTATGCAATTATCACCACCATAAAATATCTACAAGTTATGTTTCAAGGCTACTATGTACACTATTGACTAAACTTGCAGCGTTCAGGGTCATAAAAATGAATACCCGCTTTGTTTTCACTCGCTTCTAAGCGATAAAGTAAAAATGTTCTATGTTGTATCGTCCTCTTTCCAATGTCGCTTCGGCTCGTAAAGCTGTTCAATAGCAATGCCGCGAATGCCCTATATGTGTCCATATTATACATCCATATGCCCACTTCAACTGCGGCCAGGGACCGTTGATTCGGATGGTGACCCATCATATGTTTCTTGTATACCATTAATTACTGGATACCGCATGTATCCGTATGTATGTGATTATTGCTGCACCGCAGAGATGCATCTGCAGCGGACGACTAGAACAGTTATAGATATATACCGGTGAGCGATATTGTGGCATTTTATAGTCACTACTTTACCTATGTAGGTATATATATACTCGAAAGCAGCCGAATCACACTCAATGTAGTATTCGACAACTACCATCCGTCGCTGTCGAAACCCGAGACCGGCATTCGCCATGTGTTTCTGACCTTTAACGTTTCATCCCCCTCTTCCCCGGTAAAGACAAAGACACCAAGACCACCTGCGAGAGGCTCCATCTGCCTGAACTGAGAAGAGACAAGGACAAGGACCAGGCTTCATCCTCAAGCGTGCCAACGTCTCGGTCGGAAATGGGCGTTCCCACTCTCTCAAATCAACAATATCCACTCTGACGCGGGGATCCAAAATCAAAAATGCTTCGCCTTTTCTTTGCTGCAATGCAAATGCAAGCTGCAGGCACTGGACAAGGTCAAGGAGGGTTCGGATGACAGCTTGCATTATTGTTGGGATCTCACTATGCAAGAGTAGTCTTCATCTTGAAACTCTCGGTGACGTTGTTGACTCCTCTATTTCCTCTCTGGTTCTGGTTATGGTTCTCTTTCTCCTTCTCTTTCTTGTCCTGCAGCTTCAAGGCAGGCTCCTCCTTTGGGCTTTGGGTATCGCTGATCGTCTTAATTTACGTATCGTCAAGGACAGCGTGTGCTCGTCAGGCTCAGTTCCCCTGTTGTAGGAAGTGGGTAATGTCGATGGTCACGTAGTTTTCCACTACCGAAGCGTCGTACACTCTGCAAATCCATGATCTCGCTTGCGGATCAAAATTCAAGACAAGACCCGGCAGTCTTCAAGTGGGCTGTTGTACGAGTCTATGATTAGGAATTCAAGAGGTATCCAAGCTAAGCGACGAAGGATTCTCGCGTTCCTGCTCGCGCCTTTACCAGTGCTGGCGTAGCATATCCGTACGTATCTGGTAACTAACCGGGACATCAGACCTTGAGCACAATGAATCTCGATATCGGTCAAGCTAATCGAGTGCTCGGATGTTAGAGTTAGAGCCCTTCAACATCAGGGCCCTACCTGGTCTTAGCTTCGCCTTGCCATGCCCGCTCTGGTTCTTGCTGTGCCGTGCCTTGCCTTACTATTAAGATCAAACAAGGTACAGGGTGGCTGACTTTTCGAGGCAAACAGAACATGTTTGAGTGGACGGATCTTTGTGACAAAAGTTGTCTGCGATGGCCCGGGTAGATATATCCCGGAGGCGCATGTGCTGTACAAAGTTTGGAGTTTTGACTTTGACTTTTGACTGCATGTCCATTGACTAGGTAGGAGTATACAGTGCTTGAGAAACAAGGCTGATGGCTAAATAGCCTGCGAGTAAATTTTGATCTATGTAGAGTTGTGCGTGAAATGTTGATTCCCGTACCCAAAGTAAGTGGATGGATGATTTTTGTGGTGTTGTAGGTATCTCAGCCTGTAGTTGGTATCAAAGCTGGCATTAAATAAAGAGCTGGCACTTGAGCATCCCCTTGTAGTAGTCTACTTGACAAAGAAACCAGATCTTGGCTTCACGGCGCTTCGTCCCCTCTTCAAGAGATCGTCCTTGCGGTTCTTTCCCTGCTTGTTCAACTTGGGCATCATCCTCTGGTCTGTCTTCTTCGCCACGCGGTACACTGTCGAGCCGATGCGCTCATCCTTTGGTCCCCTATTTTGGCGAGCAAGATCCTTTTCGACAGTGGCGACGCGGCGTTTTCTGGGACGCTCCTCTTCTTGTTGGTCGACTTCCTCCATCTCGGCCTCGTCCTCACTTGAGTCCTCCAACAGCTCGGCTGGCAGCAGGTCAAGAGCCTTCTGTTGCACGAGTGACTGGGTAGGCTCCTCCTCCTCGTCGTTCCCTTCAGCGGGTCCCTCCTTCTCGGCCTTCTCTTTCTCTTCCTCCTCTAGCTTCTTGCGCTCTTCGGCTTGCTGCTTGAAGAAATCATCCCTCTCCCGACGCTTCTTCTTCTCTGCTGCGGCTTGTCTGTTCGCATGTTAGTAATGTTTTGAATAATTGGCAAAGAAAAATTTGACTGACTCTTGAGCTGCTTTCTGGGCTGCTTGCTTGGACTTCTTCATCTCAGACGCTACCTTGGAAGTTGAGACAGCCTCAGGGGCATCATCGTCGCTGTCTTCATCGCTGTCCTCTATCTCCTCCTTCTTGGGTGCAGGTGCGGGTTTCTTCACAGGAGCGACTGGCGCACTCATATCGTCGTCATCTCCGAAAACGACCTTTGTAGCCTTTGGCTGTACTGGTGAACTGGGCTCGCCATCCTTGGCTCTCACAGGTAGTTTGCGCTTTTCTTCTGATGATCTTGTCTCAACGGGAGTCTCCTCTGCCTTTGTGGTCTTCTGTTCGGCCTTTCTCTTGCGTGTCAAAGGTGCCATTGCTGCTGAGTATTGTGGTTGACAAAAAGTTTTGGGTGAATATGCTGCGATGCGCCAACAGATGCGATGACTTCAAATCGCAAGGTGTTTTTAGAATAATGTAGTGAGACAGCAGCAGAGTCTAATATCTTGGCCTCAGTGGTCGAAATGAATATTAACAGCTTAAGCTGTCGTTGAATGTTAATGATTGTCGATGAAGCTCTTCTCTTTTGAACTGTATGAAAATGAAAATTTCAGACTGAACCTGCACCCCTAAAGTTTGAGCGAAATGATTGGTCCAACGTGTCCCCACCAATCATGACTGGACCCATCGACTGTCTTGAGCTTCTATCAACATGAATGAGACTTGGAAAACGACTCTCAATAGGATTGAATAAGAGCAGACATTTTGCTCATTCATTTCCATCAAATTTCAATATGTCACTTGCCTCATGTCATGTAAAGCCCAATACTGTGCGCCAGTTGTTACGCGCCACCTCTTCAACACCAAGGACAGCTATCATATCTACCTCTACCTCTACTCAGAACACACCAGCAATAACCAACTTCAATTGCCATCAGACTCGTTCCTATGCTTCCCCTAAAGGACCAAGAGCCCCTGTTAGGAAACCTCCAGCAGCACCAAAGCCCTATCGCTCGAGACCTTCCTCAATCCCGGATCTCAGTCGTGTTCAGCTATCATTTAATGAAAGTTTCTTCGAAAGTGGATGCCAAAGATGGCGAGGGGCTTTTAACTGGCGGAGATCATATGAGTATTGGGATTACGTAGAAAAGTACTTAACAACCCTTAAGAATGTGGACGAGGCTCATAAAATGAACCTTGCTGGTAAGTTGAGTGATTGTGCTATGAATGAATGAACCTGACTGACATACTGTTACTAGAAATCGACATTCCTGTAGAGATTGCGCACGAAATGGGATGTCTGCTCTTCATGGAAAAGGACGCGAATGCCAAGGGCGTTGCCAGTTTGTTTTTTGTATCTGCCTCGGCAGCAGGCTACGATCCTTCCACCATCACCTATGCAAGATTGCTGTTCCGTCAAGACGAATGGGGCAAGAAACAAAGGTTCAAGACCCTTGAGAAGCGCTTCATGGACATTGTGGCTCAAGGAAAAGACTGCAACGCCCTCGCCGTATACGGAGAAAAGCTCTTCTTGGATAACAAATTCGCCGCTGCCGCGCCTATACTGGAAAAAGCTCTCAGCGTTGACGACGGCATCTTTGAGTGGAGGGACATGTGCTTGCTATACCTCGCAAAGTCGTACGCGCGGCTTGGAAAGGTCGAAGAAGCCAAGAAGACGCTCAAAACGCTGGGGGACCCTGATGCGGATGCCGAGGTTGCTCCAATGCTTACTGCGGGTGGTGTCGTGGACAAGAGGCAGCAGCTGTTCAGTGAAGGGTTACGAGGGAGAGCGCAGGCGTTTCGGGAGTTGGCTGAGATAGAATTCGAGAAGGAGGCGAGGGAGACAGATAAGGATTTGAAGAAGGAGCATCATCTCTGGGCTATGGAATGGTCGAGATTAGCTGACCCCAATACGAAGTTTTAGTGATAGAGGAAGATCAGGAATGTACAGTATACGGCCATGATGTGCTACCCAGAAAACTACCACAGTATTGCATGTGAATGCATCTATGCCTTCTTCTTTTTTGCAACCTTATCAGTGCTATGCCGTCTCCCACGCTTACCATTTGCGCCATCTTCATTCTTAACAGCTGCCATGCCCTCGCCTTCCTCCTTTGCCTCGTTATCCGTCTTCCCTTCTCCATCCTCTGCATAATCAGCATGCTCTCCGTAATCACTCTCGATGTCTCCCTGCACCTCACCACGGTCTGTAGGAAACAGATTGCGCCATGTTCCATCGAGTGCCTGACCATCGTTCCCATGAAGCCCGACCTGGTATGCAGTCTTCATGGACGATATACACACATCGCGTCTCTTGGCAAAGTCGAACATTGGTTTTGGGTATGTACCCTCTTCGACGTTGTTCAGCCCATCGCCTTTGACACGAACACCTGCCTTCTTCTGATCTGGTAGAGGAGCTTTCCACGGCTCGTAGATGTACTTGGCGTCCATATTCTTCAATTCAGGCACATATCGACGGATGAAGTCCCCATGCTTATCCCACTTCTGGCCAAACGATACAGGGCTGTAACAGCGAAAGTACTGCGAGAAGAATGCAGTACATGATAGCCACTGCCAGTTACCTGCATTGCAAGCTGGCTCGTGGTCGATAAGCCATTCTTCAAAGACCTCGCAGCCTCGTTCCCAATCAATGTAGCAACCTCCTCGAGTCAGGAAGCAGGCTACAGAGTGGCGGCCGAGGTGATGAATCCATCCTTCATCCTTCAGCTGCCGCATAAGAGCATCGATCCAGGGAAATCCGGTCATGCCAATCCTCCATCTTTGGAACCAGACCTCTGCCTCTTCCGAGTCTATGTGGTGGTCTCCTGTGACAAGACCGGTCTCTGGGTCTCTTTTCGAGGGTAGATGCCAGGGAATGAAGCGACAGTACGGGTTGTTCGCAGTCTGTGTGAAGACATATCCCAGTGCTGCTTGAGCAGCAAAGTACATATCTCGAAAGAGTAGCTGGCCAATCAGACTTTCAGGTGGTGAGGAAGCGCCCTTGTATGAGTCCACGACGTCTTTTACTCTCCAGTAAAACTCTCGCACAGAGAGTGAGCCAAAGTGCAGATGAGGGGATAGCAGAGTCGTCGCCTGTGGCTCAAATTGAGCTGGGCTCGTCTTGGGCTTCTGGAAGGTAGCTGTGTATTTCTTGTCTGCAATGATCTTGTCGAGATCCTTCAACGCAAGCGTCTCTCCTCCGCGATGAGGAGTAGTTGCAGGCGGAAACCCAAGTTCCTCCATAGTTTCTATGGCGAAGTCACCTTTTGGTCCCGAGATCTTAGTGTAGGCTTTATCTCCTTCCGTTCTGAATTCAGAGTTGAAGTCTGGTTTGGTCTCTGGCTCCTCTTGATCAAAGTCAACAGGCATATCTCCTGGATCTGGGAGATGTTTAGGCGCAGGTATCGGCTTCTTAACTGCGCCGAGCTTACTCCCTGCTGTCTGAAGCTGGTTGATAGACATGGTTGGCTTTCCGCCGTGTTTCTCTACTATTTGATCGCTGTCCCACAGTGTCCTGCCTGAACGAACGATGACTTCAACACCAGCATCTTTAGCTGCTTGGGTGACGACACTGTCACGCTCGCGGGCATAGCTGTCTGTGTCCTTTTCAAAGACGATATGTGTGACTTTCCATGCTTTGAAGAGCTTTGGGAAGAGGGTCTGTGGTGCTTCTCTGAGGACAAAGAGCTTTGATTTGGGGTTGACTTTTGTGATGGACTTGGAGAGATCATTCTGGCAATCAAGTCTATGGATAGTCAGTGCTGTAGAAAATTATAATTCAGTTGACTCACAGAAATTGCCATCTGTTCAGTCCTCCTCTCGCGCGATAGACATAGTGAGGATCCCATGTAAAGATGGGCCAAAGTACAGCTGGATCAAGGTCCAAGGCAGCTTTGAGAGCAGGTGAATCGTGAAGTCGTAGATCCGTACGGAACCAGTAAACCACACGAGGTTTTGCCATTCTATCAAAATTGACGTGGTACTTCCTCAATGTGAGATTGAGTCGATATGTTGGTGGTTGTATGCTGTCATTGAAGCCGAGAAGTAAGTAAAGTCATGATGTCAACACTTATTGGTCACCCCAGCCACCAGACTTAGACTTGGGCTGGTTCAACATACCAACATCAACTTGACTTGGTGATATTAACATAGGAACAGCAATTAGGTGAGAATCGAAATTCGTCAAAGCTTTTTCATGGCTTCTTACTTGTAATTTCAAGGATAATAGTCTCTACCGCCAATAATCAATCGATTCATGCCATGACATGACTGCTATGTGAACATGAAAGTCATTTACAGCTGGCGTATATAAGATTGATGCCCTGGAAAACGAAGCCTTTATACACAAGCATGCTCATTTTACTATTCCGGGGCTTATTAACGCATATAATACAATTTCAAAGAATTATTTTACTTCAATGTTCAACGAGATGCATTGAAATCGGTGTCAGGTCAATGCAAGCTACCCTATACCCCAGCATGAGAACTCATTGTCTTCATCCTCGACCACTCGACATGGATCACAATCAATGAACATGTAAAAGCAACACAGCTAACTAAGATGGTTTCTCATTCCCTGAAGCAGATCGACATCAAATCATGGTAGGGTCTTTGGCGTACCAGACCACTTCATCGGAAACAACATCTCAGAAGTAAAGACACAATACCTAGACATGATTCACTCAACTGTGGCAAAGCTCCAAATAGTGTGAGCAATAGTTGAACAAAACCACGTACTGCAACTGGGACATGCAGTTCTAGTCAGATTATGCAGACAGCGACAGGCATAGATTTGCTGAAGAACGAATCTCTGATAGCCAGTGGGTAATGTCAGGGGAGTCGTCATGACAGCCTCTTTTTTGTTCATATTTATTCTTTGTTGTGTTACGGTTACTGTTACTCTTTGACCTGTATCCGAGACGAAACATTTGTCTTTGCCCGGTCTCCGAAAAGTCCTGATTGTCTCATGTCAAGAATATTTCCGTCACCTCCACTTCCACTTCCACTTCCCAGGGTCTTTGTCTTTGTTCCATGACCAGCGGATCCTGATTACGAAGCTTGTCAGAGACAAGCTTGGTCAAAGTTGGAACTGCCAAGTTGAGTTTTCGTGTCTATGGACCCTGTTCCACTACCGGTCAAGAATCGTCTGTCAAGTCAAGGCTGTAAACGGTTACTTTACCGAACATGGTGTTGATAGTGTCAAAGCTTAAACCACGTTATACGTTCATCGTGATGGGCCATGGTCATAAACTCATCAAAAGCATGTCACTCGATGCTAAGGTAAGTAAGGGCTCGATCGATGAAAACATGGATTTTTGGGTAATTTCCCAGTCCCGACAGTGGGGTAACATACAGTAGCCGATCGATTGAATTATTCCGCCTATCTCAACATCCATGGATCATGTGTCTACCAAAGCTATTGGTCCTTGGTAAGTTTGATGAACAGCTGAACTGTACACAAACTATTGGCCCGCAATCCAGATCTTCAAATGAAAAAGTTGAGCAGTAGATCGAGGAGTGTGCATATGTTAGTCTTAGACTTGCAGTAGAGCAGAGTAGAGAGACTGATGATGGACACTCATTTCCTGAGGCTCAAGATATCGTATTGCTGAGAGGTCAAAGACAAATCCCATCAACTATTGGAAGCTTTTTATGCAGCCACACAGCAAGCGAGATCACTTCCTGCAGGTCCAATGTCATCATTTCTTACTTTACTCTCACTTGGACAAGACACTAAACAAGCTCAGCCTCAGTCATATCCCCGCATCTCAGATGAAGATCTAAACAAACAAGAGCAGCTATAAAACAAAATAAATATCCCAATGAAGCTCCAAGTAAACAGACAGGTAAACACCAGTTGACCGACGCTTGACAAGCGCCGATTGAGACCGGACCTTTGGGCCGTTGTTGGCTACGAGAGCGGGAGCTTGACGCCATCTCTAATTTCCACGATGAATTAGACTAGTCACTTAAGCCAAAGCCTGTTTCTAACGGGCGCTTGAGCTGAGCCTCAAAAGTTCTTGACAAGATGCAGATGCAATATTGGCAGTTGACGGTTGAACTATGTTGTGCATTAGTTTTTGGGATGAGAGTTTGTTAGTAAAATCACCTCAACATCTATTGCTGCCAGGCATAACCAATCAAGCTTTGACGATCATATAAAGTACGACAATCAAATATAGAAAAGAGGATCTCGGCATGTGCGTGACGTGATTATAGATCGTCCTCCGATTGAACAAACCATGTCTCTGGACGATTTGACAGCTTGGGGTTCCGCAGATCATTCAACGGACCAGAGACTCACTGATAAGGCGAACAGCATGAACTCTCATAGTATAGATGAACTATACTAGGTAGATAATGACGTGGGTTGGTGTTGGTGCTGGTCTCGGGCATGACGGCCCAAGCATAGACGGGTTGGTGTCCAGTCCACGATAGTGCTGATGAGTCCGCAATACGAGATTGAAACAATAATGGCAGATATGCTTTGTAAAGCAAAAGACGATATCCAATGACCTGATGGACAGACTTGGACAGAGTCATCGAGACCTACAGCACTTGGACTGCACTTGAGTGATCTACATGGGTACAGCAGCTGCGTAGTCATACGCATATGCCTCCCATCCAAAAAGGCCCGAGGTAGGACAATTGATAGGGTTGAGTGGCTAAAGCATTGAATGCAGGTCGTATTCATTTCGACCTGCAGAGGCCTATTGTACTGTACTGTCCAGTCTGGGTGGTGATAACAGCATCTCATTGTCTGATGCTTCCACAAGATGATGAATCTCAAAAATTTAGAGCACGAATGAGCATCAAAATGCTTACCAAGATTCATCCCACAGAGTTTTGTTACTGGGATAAACGCAGTAAAAAGATAGAGACGCGCAATAGTCGCTAAACTATTATTAGCGGAGATTGGAGATTGGAAGAACAAATGGAAGCCCAACATCCATCCTTGGAAGAACAGGGCAGTTGGTGATCAGCATCCAGTAATGCGCAGCCGAGCTCACTAACCTACAGAGGATGACTCTCTAAATCACTCAGTAAGGGGAAAAAGAAACGGTCCCCATCCACATCGCTTCAACCGAACCGTACGGAAATATAATCTATTTTAAACCAGTATCAGGAGACAGTTCATGAATCTTCAAACAGAAAGAAGAAAGAAACATACAAACGATTCAGGTTCCTGCAACCATTAGTCTTTACTTGGTATAATTCAGCGAGGTCCAGCATCTCCTGTCCTGTAAGATCTCATCCGACCCCCCGGAAATACCGCGACAAGGGTACCTTGTTTCAAGACATTCTGACTCTCTCTCCTGTTTCGAGTGCACGTTCGTTACCTGTGATAAATTGTCCCGTTTGAACGAACGGACAAAAAATGAAGGAAAACATGTCATAGCAAAAAGGATTCGGTGAGTCCGCTTCATTCAAAGGGAAGTTGGGTTTAGCTTGCGATACTGCAATGGAAGAATAAGGCTGAGGATACTCCCGCTCTCGCTGTAAGCTAAAGGTAGGTAATATTACGTACCTATGCGCGGGCGTTATACGGTACCTATAGGTAACACAGTAGACGGAGAGTTGAGGGCGGGGATATACGCAGTAATAGGTATGGCTGGCTCACGGAAGCATCACTTGCCGGTCATAGTTGATGATTGATCAAGTTGTTGTTGATACAAAACCTTGGTTTTTTTAAAAGTAAACAATCTCAGTAGATGAAAATAGTCCAAGGTAGGGTAACATAGTGGTGTTACTACTCTACTCAGGTTAAGTAAACTAAGAACATGGGGCCCAATAGTCAAGTCTTGGAAAACCAAGACAACTGACTACCTATCACGGAATAACATCTGATGTCTCATGGTACGAAGCAAGAGGGGGCACTATAAACAATGACGGAGGCGGCACAGAACAGAAGATAGAGTCTGGAAACAAAGACTGAGACTCTGTGCCCGAGCAAAGACCACGATGACTTCAGAGCAGAGAGGGTCACTTTCAGGGTCTGGATCTATCAGAGACAAAAAAGTCAAAGAAGCCCCAGGCCACGGACCCTCCGGAAGCGAGGGAGGGTATGATATCAATTAATTTGGAGGTTAATGTGTCTCACCTGGCAACGAGAGAGAGACCATTATAGGCAGATTCTCATAAAACAAAAAAAAACAAAAAAACAATGGGCTTGGATCGTAGGTTGCTGTGAGCGTTAAAACGAGTCGGCCATCTCATTCTCTTTGTGGTTCGTCTTCTTACTGAAGTTATTTTCTTTTGATCCCACAGAGGTTATTTTCTTTTGCTGCTGACGGCGCAGGATTGCATTGCATGCTCAGCCATCATCAGTGGAACGATAATACATTAATATGTAGACTATATGCAGAGATATGTTAAACTAGGCGGTGTCGGTACTGCTGCTACTCAATCAATCCAAAATAGACTTTTCGTTTCAAGGACGAAGCTTGCTCTGCCACGTTTTGCGTCCGTCTGCCTTGGAGATGAAGAGACAGAGAGAGCAAAGGAAAGGAAGAGAAGAGATTAATTAGTAGCCCTGGGAAGAGAAAGATGAAACAAATAACAGGGATTATGGCCGTGCTTGGTCCGGGCATGGATCCGTTGTTGGTATCGGCTTGCGAGTAATGGGCAAGATAATTATTATTCAGCGGAAAGGGCTTTCCTTTCCTCTGCTTACCTTACTGCAGTGTAGTATAGTGTACTCCTTGTTAATTATTTCGGAGTCAAGCGAAGAACAGCTTTGACGGATGAGTTATTTTCTGTCTGTCTCCCTCTCTCTCAGTCAAGCAGTGCATACATTAGTAGCCTTAGAGGTGAGTTGGTGACATACAGTACCGTATTCAGCCCTCGTCCTTGTGGGTAATTTCACACTGGAAAGCATAGCCCTGGGGGCTTTAGTCGTCTAATATCGATGGTGCAGGGGCATTTCTCGATTTTCAGAAGATCTATCGCATCGTGACGATAACCTCGGAATGCCAAGTTTACTGTACGGATACAGTTCGTCTACTCCAGCTTAACCCATAATTATCACAAGCATTATATGCCGAATTATTCCCAAAATGTATAGTCACCGTTACTATTCACTAGCCTTAGCAGCTCTCTGATGCAACGTCAACAAATGATAAACCTGGTCTTACAGGTCATAAAATTTTATTTAACTGTACATAGTTGGCATTAGATCGCGTCAATCTACTGCAACGCCAACCAAGCCAGGCCAGGCTAGAGTCAGGTACCCGCGGATCCGGCTCTTACTTATGGGGGAGTCTTGTCCAATAGAAGCTCTGTCTTGCCTTGACCGAGTTACGGCAGCGGGGAAGATGGAGGGCAGAAGCTTTGCCGGTTCAACGTCGCTATACCGCTACCATACTAGCCATAACCAAGATGGATACTGTAGGGCTTTTGAGGGGACTAGGGCATCATTTCCTTGGGAACCGTTGTGACTATGACCGAACGAACCTACTTTCAAAAGAGACAAGAAACGAGATACCAGGGCCTA
Source organism: Fusarium citri (assembly GCA_004367485.1). Classification (NCBI taxonomy): domain Eukaryota; kingdom Fungi; phylum Ascomycota; class Sordariomycetes; order Hypocreales; family Nectriaceae; genus Fusarium; species Fusarium citri. Next base: position 215,455 of record QHHH01000003.1, on the reverse strand, counting down.
TCAATCTCAAGCCCAACATACAGAACTGTACTGTAAATATCCTGGGGTCTGATCCTGGGTTGGAGGTGGCCACACCCTCTTGTCCATGGTGAGGCAGCCTTGAGAGGGGAAAAGCAAACATATGCCGATTGGTGTTCGTCCAGACATTTAGTTCAGCTTAACTCAACTCTCGTCTCTAACTGATTCTGTTACTCTTCTCAACCATCACCCAATACATAAGTCTTTTTCATATCCACACATCCACAACTCTCCACCTATTCAATGGTACATACACTACACTAAACTACTGTACAGTAAGTGAAGTAGGCAGAGAAATACAGAACAGTACAGTATTGGAGTAACAAGGAAGCCGGCTATTGCCCATGACTTGCATAATAGAAATCAGCCAAACTTTCAGCCACTTACTCTCAACTGGCTCACGCCCTCACCCTCACCATCCAACTCCTTCTCGGAAAGAAGGGGAATCCTTGTCAAACCGTCTCCCCCCTCTTCTCGCTGAGAGTTGCATGTGCTATTTGTCTGAGAGAGTTAGAGACTTGACTGGGGGTCTTGACCTTGTTCATCACACCCCTGCTTAGTTCCGGTCCTATTTTGCTAACGACACGCAACGCCCAATATCCACAGCAGGAAAAACGCACCAACGTCAAGGAACAGACTCACTGACACATTTTTTTTTGCTGTTGCTTTTTTTTCTCTTGGGTGGCTTCTAGTGCTGTTCCTATTGCTTGGTCCTGGGCTTGGGCTTACTGTGTCTATGTAATATCCCAGTCCACTCACTCCCACACAGACCAGACACCCCAAGTTAAACGTCCGTCCGCATCCACAAAGCTGGTTTGGATTATTACTACTCTTTTACTTATTCCTGGCCTCTGCTCTCTCTCCCGTCTTTCTTTCCCTCCCCTCCTCAGGCTTCTCACACACTCGCTCACTTACATACTCATACTCTCGTTTCTATATCAACCATCCTTGACTTATACTAAAGCTTCGTAACTGCTGCTTCGGTATATACTCTCTGGTTGTATCTCATCAATTGCTCAACCTGAAACAATCAGCGATTGTCTCCAGAGTACTACGCTCTTTCGACCTGGGGATCCGATTTTATATCAACTTACACTCTCTTTACCGCCTCGCCTGTTCTGTCCCCTTGTCTGGGCTTCAGGTCGACTTACTTACACCGCCGACCACAACTTTATTTGTCCTCGGTAACTAAATAAGTCTATCGACGACGGCTATTGTGGAATTCTCTCTTTCTTGGCGACTCTTTAGATATCGACTATCAACTTAGATCTATCGTCAACTTTCACTTCTCACTGCCGATCAGGATCGACGAAAGCCTACAGGCCGGATTATGCAGTGCTATCCAACATTACTACAATCATCAAAGAATATCAACAGCAAAATCAACTACTCTGGCTCCGACTCACGATTCCCAGCGAACTGTTAGTTCGAGGCTAGCCTCCTACCAGCCATCATACTGGGGCTTTGAAAGACAACTAGTCACCTAAACAACGTCTTCTTCGCAAACATTCGACACAATGCGACGTACTCTATCGATCTCACTAGGTGCTTTGGCCCTGTTGGCAACAGTGGCTGTGATGGCGGTTCTCATTGTTCTCACAATGCACATCCCCAAGGAGTCAAGTGGTCGAACTCTCTCACAAGTGTCTGTCGCTCTCGAGGCTGTGATGCTTGTCATTACTGGGTGGTTTCTCTCTACTTACCCTTCAACCTCATTCCGCAGCTGGTCAACTCGATGTCTCGGTGTTGACTTTGGCGCTGCTGTTCTGTCTATTCTCTTTGCTACCGTCTCAACAGTAGCTACACTCATTCAGTTTAGCAAATCGACCCTCGAGAAGGAGGACGACCTACTCAACGCCAGCAAGAACAGCCTTCTCATCGGCCTCTCAGTTTCTCTCGGACTATGCTTCATGTTCCAATCTGGTTTCCTGTCTGTTCACTTCTTCCTCACTCGACGAAGTGACCAGCAGGCTTTCTCTCTTCACACCCTGGAGGAAGGTCGAGGTCTGGCCGCGTACCGATCCAAGTCATCTCTCAAGACACTGCGATACAGCCACACAGCTTCGGACCGCGACCCATTGCCTCGAAAGATGAACTCATTCGATTTCCACACACCTGCCTCATCCATTCGTGGACGTTCCAGGTCTGGTACTGCCAGTTCTATCAAGGCTCAACTCTCCAATGCTATCCGATCTGCCACCGTCAGGAGTCACGTCTCTTCCAGCGAGTTCCGCCGACCTATCACTGCTGATTCTGCCGCGTACCCAGCCAGCGAAGATGCTTTCGATACCTGGGACACTTCTTCCGTCGATACAAACAACCGCGAAGCTGTAGAAGCTGTCACTCCACCTCCAAAGACCCAAGGCCACTTCCTCGAGACAATTCCTGGCAGTCCTTCACCAAGTAGGACATCAACACCCAATAACAACACTCTCGATATGCCTCTTGAGCCTCCTAGGATCCGCAGGAGAAGTCGCAGCTACAGCCCGGTGTCTATTCGCCGCGAGCATTTTAGCTCTTCAGCATCACTGACCGACCTCCCTGAGCCATCACTGAGTGAATCTCACATTCACCCTCTCTTCCGATCCGACTCTCCCACGCCTGCACCGATGGCCACGCCGGGCACTGTCGTCGTGGCTTCACCCAACGCTGGTCAAGTCATCACACACCGCCAGAGCGTACGTTCCCTGCGCTCTACCTCTGTGTCCGTGCACCAGAGCCCCCTTGCCAGGGAGGAACAGGAGAGCATTATGGAGGAGCAGGAAGTGGAAACAGACTCACGGTCGTCGGCTGAGCGACCACTCACCCCTCCCATCCCTCAATGGGTCATGGGTGCCGGCGCTCGATCAAGTTGGTCCGACTATAACAACCGAAGGTCCAAGATGGACAATGAAAGTACACACGAAACAAACAATTAACGTTTTAACGATTTAAAAAAAGGGACTCATGTGGGAGGAAAAACATAGCGGGCGACTATGATATGGACAACGCACTCCATTTTTCTTGTTATCAACTTTTCTTTACTACTACCTACTATTACTAGATAAGTAGATGACAGATACCTACGGCGGATGATGGGAGGGACTTTTTTCAACAACATGTATACCAAAAAGGGAACACAGCGAGGCGCTTTTATAACGACTGACTTCAAGATCAAGATCAAGGAACCCTCTGCGCTTGAGGCGCGAGGATGGATGACAGAGATGAACTGGGAATAAGGGTAGATCAAAGATAGAAAGCAAAAAAGAAATATCAAAACAATTCAAATCAATCAACACGTGTCTTGCGATAGTGAACTATTTGCTGCCAATGTCATGAGGATAGATATCTCATCTCATCTCATCTCATCTCATCGATACTCTGGTATCACCCAGAGATAAGTCTATTGTGATTCAGTATTAACTAATGTAGCACCTTATATAGGTAGTCTGGTAGTGCCAACTTGTCTCTGATAATCTAAACTTCTCTTACATCAACACGGAAATATCTCTGATTCTACTCACCATACGTCATGGTGTTGATGATGCGCTTATTCAAGCTCCAATGATATCATCAAGTCACTTTATCTAACATTCTCATTAACAGCAACATCTACCCTTTGAATATAGACCGATCTTTAGGATAGTGTAGTGCATGAGTGTTGGTGATGTCAATTCTTATGGTTTTTGATTTCGTCTATGCCATCAATAAAACTTCCAGGACATGTTTCAGGCCGAGCTTAATCCTATGCTACTCTTTATCCAGATAAGTTCAATGCAAACTGTCATCTATTTTTACTCTTTTCCAACCACAATGTAAAGCTTTCATCTCTGGTACCTTAGTAGGTTAGGTTAGGTTAGGTTGGTTCTGCTTGCCTGTGATTCTCGGTCTCAGGCAGAAGGAAAGTACGCGCCTCTTTCCGGTCATTTGGTAGCCTGGAGTGGCTGACAAAGTAACGCTAAACCTCTTGAGGAGAGAGCATTCAACTCGCAGGGTCATGCTCCACCCTTTCCCTCAGCGACCAACCTCTAGCCACTCACACTCACTGTCTGTAGGCTTGCAACGTCAACGCAGGCTGGCTATTGCAGAAGTTGAACTAACTACTGGCCTGCCTACCTTAAGCTTTCTTCTCTTCTACAACTTAGCTGCTCGCAGACTTTGACGGAATTAATACCTTCCACATTTCTTCTCCGTCCTCGACTCTCCCCCCGCCTTCTTCGATACTTACACTTCGCCTCAACATCATCCTGGCTCGAGCCCTCACCCGAAGCGAGACGATTTCATCCACCTCCCCCACCTTACACATACACCAACGGCAGACTCTTCGCCCATCATGAAGGTCACATTTAAAGTACGTCACGACCGAGTGCTTCTTCGCCGCTGGTCCAATCTCAGCACATGATCTACAGAGATTAACTGAATTTGTTGTAGGATCTCAAGCAGCAAAAGTTTACGCTCGACGTCGAGCCTTCTGAGCTGGTAGGTGTGCCCCGCGTTGATGCCTACAGCTGCTGGCGCAAAGCACCCAGACAGCTAACACATGATAGATCTCCGCCGTCAAGGAGAAGATTTCAGCCGAGAAGGGATGGGAACCTCAGCTGCAGAAGCTGATCTACTCCGGTACTTGCTAGAACCTCTTGAGTTTCACTCCACAGCTCGCTGACGTTATTCCAAGGTAAAATTCTCAAGGATGAAGAGACCGTCGGTTCCTACAACATCGAGGAGAAGGGTTTTGTGGTCTGCATGGTGAACAAGGTTAGCAGCACTATTCTATGTGACAGGAGCCCAAATGCTGACAGCTCGTAATAGCCCAAGCCCAAGCCTGCCGAATCCAGCGCTGCTCCTCCTGCTACACCAGCTCAACCGCCTGCTCGTACTCCCGCCGCCCCAGCCGCCCCTGCACAGTCCGCATCTCAACAGGCTGCTGTGCCTGCGACTCCCACTCCTCAGCGCTCTGCTGATGCTGGGTCCGGTGCTCAGTCCGAGGAGCCTTCGGCTCTGGCTATGGGATCTCAGCGTACTGAGGCGATTGCGAATATGGAGGCTATGGGTTTTGAGAGAAGCCAAATTGAGGCGGCCATGCGCGCAGCTTTCAACAACCCCGACCGCGCGGTCGAATATCTACTTAATGTTTGTTTTATAGCTTATCACTAAAGCGAGGTGCGATTGCTTACCATGATTGCAGGGCATTCCCGACAACATCCGACAAGAACAGCAACAGCGTGAAGCAGCTCCCGCAGCCCCCGCTTCTCAACCATCTCAGCCCGCCGCTGCGGCTCCTCAAGGTGGTGACGACGGTGGTGTGAACCTGTTCGACCTTGCTGCCCAGCATGGAGGTGGTTCCGGTGCCCGAGGAGGAAGCGGTGGAAACCAGGCGGCTGCAGCAGCGGCGGCGGCCGCTGCTGCTGCTGGTCAGGGTGGCGATTTGGGCAATCTCGACTTTCTACGACACAACGCTCAGTTCCAGCAACTTCGTCAGGTTGTTCAGCAACAACCACAAATGCTCGAGCCCATCCTTCAGCAGCTTGGTGCTGGTAACCCTCAATTGGCCGAGTTGATAGCCTCAAATCCCGACCAATTTCTCCAGCTCCTCGGCGAGTACGCCGACGACGACGTTCCCCTGCCCCCTGGCGCTCAGGCTATTTCTGTTACTGAGGAGGAGCGTGACGCTATCGAGAGGGTAAGATTCTAATTTGATCAAATCGTACTCATTACTAATACGACTTAGCTTTGCCGCCTCGGATTCGACAGAGATGCAGCTATCCAAGCTTATTTTGCTTGTGATAAGAATGAAGAACTCGCTGCCAACTTCCTTTTCGACCAACCGGAGGACGAAGAGCCTGGTCCTAACAACTAAGTGGGTTAGGGCTAAGTATGCAGATGTGTTATGATTACGAGTGGAGGATATACAACAAAACGAGGCATTCCCAGTATAATACGGGTAGTCATTAGGCGTAGGGCCCGTAACCGCCATGGTGACGAGATGCGCCGGCTTATGCCGTGGGAATTTTGCTTGGCATCTCTATGTGCAAACACAGACAGCTGATGAAATTGACGAACTCCAAAATCTGTCGGTTGCTGAGGACTTCAATCAACCACCTGTGTGTTTTGGTCATGTTGGAAATTCATGAACATCAAAACTAGTCTCAGTTTTAATGAAATCGAATTATATCGTGGAGGATTCGAGTGAACAACGGCACCACTTATAAATCACCTGCCCACATTCCAGTGAATGTACCATGCATATAAACTTCAGTGTATTCTACTTAACGTAGGAGCACCGACTATTCTGTAGAGACTGCTCTCAATCCGATACCATATAACCGTTGCATTCATAAGCAAATACCAAAAAACCCTGTGGGTATCATGCCTGTTATTCCCTTTGCGCCTGAACCCTTCCCTTTCCCCGTATTTTGGACTTGACCTCGATCTTTGTCTCGGCCTGGTATATTTCTTGACCCTTTCGTCATTCCTCTTGAACGACGGGTTCGCCGTTAAGTCCGTAGATGACTGTTTGCTTCTTCTTCTTCTTCTTCTTCTTTGCTTCACCGTCTTCATCATCTTTGAAGAGCTCCTCACGCCTCTTGCGCATGACCTCGGCCTGCTCATCAGCACGGCGCTTCTCCTCCGCCTCGTACTCCTCCTGGATCTTGCGTTGCTCGGCTTCGATAGCGTCCACTGGCTCGAACTCACTCCCGGTGAAGGCCTTGTACTCGTTGATGTTTATCTTCACCTTTTTCTCGCCGGTAACCGCAGCAGTGATCCGCCTAGGACAGTGCCGCTCCTCACGGTTGTATTTGAGCTTCACGTTGCGGCGCTGCTTGCCAGGGAACATTTTCGAGATCATCTCAAAGTCTGTGCCAAACATGCACAGCCCACGGTAGAAGAGCTCTGTTTCTTCTTCAGTCCAAATATTGGGTCCCTTGAGCTTGGATGTGTTCATGAACGAGTTACTGGTGATAAGGCGAGTGAAGTCGTTTTCTTCGACAGTCTCCATATCTCCGGCGGCGGCGGCAGCTCGAGCATGTCGATCAACGGACAGAGAGCTTTGATCGATGACGATTTGTCCATCCACGATTCGGAATTGAGGTCCTGAAGGAGCAGTTGGGGCAGGAGCAGATGGCGCTGGCGATGCAGCTGGACTTCCAGTCTTGTCGACCTGACCAGTAGCGTCAGGAGTTGCCGAACTATCACGCTCCTCGCTGGTTCCAAGTTTGCTTTTCATCCTGGCCCGTCGCTCTCGCTCTCGCAATTCGTCGTGCCTGCTGAACTTCTTGCCAATGTGGAGATCCTTGGTCAAATCGGCCATTTTCAATTTTTGAAGATCGACCAACTGAGACTCTGAGTCTTCCGGTGTCAGTGAGCGTGCCCTTCTGTTTTTAGGCGTATCAGTACCGCCTTGAGCTGGCGCTTTTCGTTTCCTTGGCTGCTTAGGTGTTGCACCATCTTCGGCAGTCTTCCTCTGTCGCTTTTTGGGCGGGGCGCCTTCTGTGCCAGTTTCGTCTTGAGTCGCCTGAGTGGTCTGCTTCCTGGCCCGAGTTTTCCGTGTGGGCTTGGGGATGTTTTGTTCCTCTGTGGAAGACGCGGGCTGTGACTCATTAGAATCACCTGCTGGAGGGGAAGGCGTCGTAGAAGGTTCAGTCCCACTCGGACTTTCCGAATCATCAGGAGTGGGAGTTTGCAGCACCGGAGAGGCCACACCTTCCGAGTCACTGGTTTGAGGTACATTGGGTTGCGAAAATGGTTCTCCAGTGCTTGGCAACTCATCCTGCTGTTGTTTGCTTCTGGGTTGTATTTGTTCTGTCGCTGGGTCCGTGACTACTGCAGCGGCAGGTTTTGGGGCCTGTTTAGTCGCAACCGGCGCAACGACCTTTTCTGTCCGAGTAACGACATCCTGACTTTCTTCTACTTGTTGGGATTCTTCCGGCGACTTCTCTTGAGAAGCTTTCTGACTTGTAGCAGCGTCATAGGGCTTTGCGGGCTCTGGGTTTGTCGATGGCGGGGTAGGAGGCTGGCCATCATGATGAGAATCCTGAAGTTTGGGCTCAATAGGTGCAGTTACAGTCTCTTTCGGCGACGAAGATTCGGAGGTTTCTTGTGAGGTTTGCTGAGATCGAGACTCGTCGGACACCGGTGGAGGAACAGAAGCTGGCGATGGTTTTGGTGGTTGTGAAGACGCTGGTGCCGCGGGGCGTCGAGCAGCGGGGATCTTTGGTTTGAAGGCAGGCCCTCCTTTCTTTTTAAACATAGAACTCATGGCGAGAACGTGCTATTATGCATGTACTGTATGCGACTTGTGATATGGTAGCTGGGTTGACATTTCTGGTTCGCGACGACCATGAGGTTAGAAAGTTCAGACTGAAAATTATCTTCAGCGAGCGCCTGGGCGGGACTCAGAATAAAATGCGGGCGGGCGAAGGAAAAGATAAGTGGATACTCCACTATAGTCCCAATAAGGCTAGACCGACACTAAGCCCCTTTGAGGTGGAGACGCCGCGCTTCTTTGACTGCGACTCAACTTCGAAATTTCAACTCCTGGCCCGAGGGAACGTTCCATCATCACAACACGCTTCCCCGCGCAACCGCTTGATGACCGCTCGCACGTCTCTGTTCGCGACGGGACTTGGCTTCAGAGCGTTCGCACGACCGACCCGTCGCTTTTCTTGGGCTTCGCGTCCAACTTTCTTGTCTGTACCACGCGACTTCTGATGCCTCTCACGACTACCTCTGCTTCTCCTCGTCCATCCACAATCGCAAAGATGGAGGATAGAAAGCGGCCTGCCATCAGCAGCGCCGATGAAATAGCTCCTCCGAGCAAAAGAGTTGCTGTCAATGGCTCCAAGGCAAAGGATGACCCCCTTGATATGAAGGAGGAAAGCTGGGTTGAGGTAAGTCACACGACAACATATTCCATTACGAGTGCTCGGGTGTCCAACCGCCCCATCTCCTTCTACGCTCTGCTTTTCGAGCATGTATTTTCTTTCAGGCTTCATGCCATTCTTATTGGGATGGTCCTGGACGGCAGTGCTCACCAAGCCAGTGATGATGCTAGCCTGCTCCGTGCGACAGCAGTAGTCGGCTCACAGGTGCATCACGAATGCATTTGATGAGGAACCACTCCGGCCAACCCAAAAACATCACACAAAACTATCGACGTATAAACGAATGTCGCTGACTCGATTATCAGACCTACACCAAGGGCGCTATCTACCGGCAGATGCAGGAATACAGTCGCAAGGCTTCGACATACGAGTCACGCCTCGAAGAGCTCCATAAACGATCTGTTCATCACGATGACCATTTGAGGCTAATTGATGCTTGGTGGCGACAGGTTGGTCTAATCCTAACGCCCACTATTTTCGACTTAGCTAAAGCACTGTGATATAGGTTCTCGACGAGTTAGAACTTCTGTCAGAATCGGACGTCAATTCACAAACACCCTCAGGTATGGCATATGTAACCAATCATCATCCATCTGCTAACCTGCTGTCAGAGCCTCCATACCTCAGTAGTGTCTGTTTCAAGGACCTTCACGATTTCCAGAAACATCTATCGGAAAAGGGCAAAGCGATCAAATCGAGAGCCGAAGCGCTACTTGGGCGCCTGGCTTCTTCACGAGGCAAGATTGAACCCGACGCTGCTAAGTTGGAGAACAAGCTTGCAAGTTTGCTGGCTGCTCAGAAAGAATACCTTTTCAAACTGGACCGATTGAAGACCGAGAAGGACCAGTTATCAGAACAACTCAATGCTGCGACTTTACGTTATTTCAAAGCGGAGAAGAAACTCGATCGTGCGAAGAGCGCCCAAGTTCAAAAGATGGAACAACAAGCATTCGCCAATGCCACTCGACCTTCCGCCTCTGGCGACGCTAATGCCGATGCTGGTGAGGCAAACGGAAACTCAGGCGAGCTACTTCTTAAGTACGAGGAGGCGACTGCAGCAGCTACCAAGCAAAAGGAACAGCTCGATGTTATTCTGGCTGAGATCAAGACTCTACAGGACGAAAATTCGACTCTTAAAGCGAAAAGAGATACCCTGACGGACGAGGATTTTATTCGGACCGACGTCTTTAAACAATTCAAGAACCAGAACGAGGACCTTATAAAACGTATCAATACGCTTGAGGCTACAAACAAGCAATTGCGAGAAGAGGCGGAGAAGTTGCAGGCGGAGCGATCAATTTTTCGAACCCAACTCGAAGCAGATGCAAATCAGGTGACGCAGGAGCTTGAAGCTGAGATCATATCAAGGGATCAGGATCTGGCTCGAGTGCGTTCAGCCCGAGACGAGTTGCTGGCAGAGACCACGCAACATAAAGCTAGGCTAGATCAGGAGCGAGCATCAGTTGAGCAGGTGAAGGCATTAGCATCTGCCAAGGAGGACAGAATCATAGCTCTCGAATCGCAGCTCTTGCGCCTTCAGCAGACCGAGGACCAGCAAGCAGTCAACCCGGATATCGAAGCGCTTACCGTGGAGGAACTTCGCTTGAAGTATACAAAGCTACAGCAAGATTTCAATTCGATCAACCTGGAGTTGCCTGCCATTGAAAAGGCATACAAGAAGATGAAGGATCTTGCTCATAGGAAGGCAATGGACTTCAGCGCTACAGAAGATCGCATGTCGATGTTGATCGCTGAGAAGAGCAAGGCTGATCAAAAATATTTTGCTGCCCGAAAAGACGCGGATACGCGAAACAACGAGATACGATCATTGCGACACCAGAACAGCAAGAGCTCAGAAATTATCGCACAGCTTAAGGATCTCGAATCGCAGAACCGCACGCTGCTGGGCAATTTAGAAAAACAGTTGACCGACCTGAAGCAGTCAAATGCTTCCCTAATGACCGAGAACAAGAAGATGGAAGCAATGAGTTTTGACGCCGTCCGACGTACCGAGTCTTTGAACAAGCAAGTTGCTGACCTGACAAACTTGGTCAAGTCAAAGGATGCCGCATCTGCCGTGGTTCGCGAGCGCAACGTTATGCAAGAAGCAGAGGTGGAGAAGATGAAAGTACGACTTGAACATGCGCAAAAGGACCGCGACAATTGGAAGAACAAGGCGCTGAGTAATTCTTCCGAAGAGGAAGAAATGCTTCGAGTAAGTGAACGAAAAGATAACCTGATAACGAGTCTCTTGCTAACATGATGACTAGACGTTTGCTCTATGTACGGTCTGCCGCAATAACTTCAAGAACACAGCCTTGAAGCAGTGCGGTCACTTGTTCTGTAGCCAGTGTGTTGACGACCGCATCTCTAACCGCATGCGCAAATGTCCCACTTGCTCTCGTGCATTTGATAAGATGGACGTTATGCCCGTTCACCATTAAGTGCATACAGGACACCACGGAAACGACTCAACTTGCCATCCTTTCCACGATACTTTCTGCGATACCTCTTTTTTCTTCATTAATAGCTTCCGTCAAGTAATGCTCCACCACTTTTATACCTTTTCAGGCATTGGATGGCCCGTCATTTCGACTTGTTAGTGGATGACGTTGGCCGCATGATCTGAATAGCACATCTTGACGCTTTTCTTCTTCTCTGGGCTAGATGGCTGCTCTTGGAAAGTCACCCGTGTACTTTTAAGTTGCGCAGCGGGATATCTTATAAAACTCGTTGCACGCGTGTATATACTGTTTGTAGGCGAAGGAGATGATTTGGGTGATGGCCGAGAAACGTTGTATGAAATAGCAGGATAATGGAAAGCGTCGATTATGCTGACAATGACAATTTCGTGACTAAGTATTCCGTGCTGTTCACAGATGATCTACCTACGGCTGGTTGAACCAAAACCAGTGCTCTCGTGACGGTTAGAGTCGTTGGACCTCGAAGAGGATCCTGATCGGCCACCCCATCCTGATCCACCTCGTCCGAAGCTACCGTACCCGTCGTTGTTATTGTTGTACCGATTTTGGTTGCGACTACCAGCCATATATCCTGCCGCAGCTCCTCCTGCGGCACCGCTCCAGAAACCAGGCCTCCAAGTATTGTTAGTCTGATGGGAGGGCTTAGTACCGGGGTATGGAGGGGGAGGGTCGTCGCCGTCGGGGCCCCAACCAGGACCCCATCCACCAGAAGACCAGCCATCGCGGCGAGCGCGAGTTCGATTGGGGTTGCTACCAGCCTCTTGCGCCCGGTAGCATGCTGAGTAGATGATCCAGCCAAGTACACCAACGAAGATAATGGTGAAGAGCAAAGCTCCCCAGTTTGTACCGCCGCGGCCATCACTGAACCAGCCTCCATTGGCAATGTTGGGATAACGACGTTCACCCTTCCTCGTCAAAGCGACTCGATACTCAACACCACAGCTGCCCTTGAGGACGTAGGGGTCGTCAGGAGAGTTGTAACCTTCGCAAATGACATCTGTGCTGGTGAGCTTGAGTTCTTCGGGGAGGGACGCAGTGCAGCTCCATTGGATATCCTCGTCGCCCCAACCTGCGCCTTCGTTTGTGCAGCGCATTACATCGATGTCGTAGAGTTCACACAAAGCCTTTTTGGAGACGCATTGTAACTGGGGAATGGCGCCAACGCGACGATGGTTTGTCATGGCACCATTGCCGCGGAGAGTAAGAGATTGCACATCAGATAGCTTGATGGCATCCTTTGGGCGAGCGGCCAGCGTAAGCGCTGGAAGCGCAAGAAGACATGCGAATGAACCAGGTATCATGATGTTGGAGACGCTATGACGCTATAGGTCGATTATACAAATGATAAGGAGCCCAAACCCGTCCGTAACGAGTTTCCGCCAGGTCCAAAATTGATGTTGATGAAAGTGAAGCTTAAAGATATGATCTGAGTCTCGGTTGAGGTTGCTAAAGTTAGGCTTGGCTTAGGTGGAAAATGGAAGAAAGGTGTAACTGCCCAGACGAGCTTGACACGTGCCGTGGCGATAACAGTTGGCAAGCTGAAGCAGAACAAGATGATGTGGCGAATAATCGGCAAGCTGTGCTGGCTTTGGCGTGCGACAGCATCCAATAAGAAGCTGAACAACACGTTTGGCTGTTGCCTAAGGCCCTAAAATATCAGGCGAGCTCGAATGGCTGAACTTTGAGAGTCGACGATACAGAAAACAACACGCTGTAGATATTTACAATAGAATTTCAGATGCGAAAATGTTGAAATACGGATTTCTCATGATGGAACAAGCCAGAATGCCGTCATGACATGGCATTCCTGGGATTTTGAGACCCACAGGGGTTCATTTGTTCTAGATCATTCATAGAAGTTTCCAGAGACGGACAAATAACATGATGGGTTCTACCTAACCTGAGAGTTGGTTGATCAAGGTAACTTTTAATTGAAATGCCCAGTGAGGAGGATGCTGAAATGCTAATAAAACAATCGTGGCTTTGCTCAACTCACATGCTATGCAGTTGCTGCACATAGAGTCTTTGTCCGTCGCACTGCAGCCATGCTAACAACGCTTAGTAGAAGGCACTTGGGCACTGCATAGTTGTTGGTCGGTCACGATTGTACGAACGCCAAGATCTACAGTAGTATATTGCCGGCATCAAGTTGATTAAACCCTGCCTTGATTGCAACTTGTCGATCATACCTTGGCTCGTGTCTCAACTGATACTCAAACGGCCCTGAGAACAGTCACAGCTTCGCTTACCCTTCGAGAATATGCATATTCCTACCGGCAAGCACAATGCCGTAGCTATTTTGATGGTTCCCCGCCAAAGTAGGCATTGCTTCTCGGTCGCAAGGAACATCCTTGATCGTTGTTCATATACTTGAAACAGGATTTTGTGCGCAACGACAAGCTCTGTGTCTTGACGGTCAAGTTGTTCATGTGTCATCAACATGAGACCAGCTTTGATACGGCCCATGTTGTCAGATCCTTTGTTTCGTATAAACGCTCTGTTTTTGAAGCTCTTGTTGATGGCGTTGGGCGTATCGTTGCGTATCAACCAACAACTCGACTACCAACACGCAAAAGGATCCATTGAATGCGCATGATGATCCATGTAAAAATCAGCAGCACTGCGCGACTTGTACAAGGGTTCTGCAGGCATGTTCCTGAGATTCACTAGAGACTTCCGAGTACTCAGCCGTGATCCTTTGGCCTGCAGGATGCTGGAGGAATTGTCGGCGATGTTAATTATTATCCACAAAAATCTACTTGTGACAACACACAGCTTACAAGATGATCGTCGAATAGGTTAGGGCTGATTTTGCAGACCGACCGTTTAGTTGTCTCGAAGGATCATGAAGAACTGGAGCTTGTGATCCCTGACGAGAGTCAGAGGAGTATCACATGTAGCTTTCCACCATTTGTATAACAGCACTTTGTTCTGCGAAGTATGACTAACCTGTATTCTGTATGAGCAAATAAAAGTACAGTAGACTCATACAGTAGACTCATAGCAGTCAATGGATGAAGTGGTGGTCAGCATTCATGACAGCGGCATGATATGGATGCACCTCAAAAGCCTCGATACGAAAATACAGAAGGGTTCAACGGCCGGAATTCGGGTTGGAGTTCGCCCGACCGCTGAGGCTCAGTGGCTGACAGGACTCAAAAATTAACATGCTGACAGTCGGAGATCGGGATTTGATAGCCTCCGACCTCCGAGTTCAAGATCAATCGGAGTTTGTTTGGACAGAACCAGCCATTGAAACGAAATTAGACATGTCAGTTATTCGTCTCCTCATTCTGTAATCAAATCGTGGAAAGACAAATTTGTCTGAATGTACTCGATCTGTGACTGTGATTGTGACTGTGACCAAAGCTGTACAACAACAGCTCGATACTCGAACCTCATCGAGGTGACATGAAGACGCTACACAACTGCTTGTGTATGGAGATACTAGCCCCTGTCATACAGCGTTGTTAGATATGCTGAAGACATCTGTAGGGCCTTAAGGAAAGTGGGAGCGAACTATGAATTCATAGTGCCTAATAGTTGACATCGCTTGGAGAGCAGAAAGTGACTCTTGTAATTTAATTAATCAATCCATCGACATGACAGTCTGCCAAAACATGGATCCGATTAATCAAAGGGTGGCTTATAAAATTGCCGAACAGCCGTATCATTCTACGCCGCTGTTAGCGAGCACTATACGTACATATTGATTGAATGGATGTCAATGATGGAAGCGAAAGCGAGGAGCCAATCGCGAGAAATCCGGGGCTCTCTTCCAAAAGCAGCAATCGTTTCGACGCCTCAAAATGCGATGGACCAGGATCAGCATTAGCTGCAGGCAAGAAAAGGCAGGAGATTCGAATCCAAGTGGAGAAAGACGTAAGCACAGAGCAGAGCCTTTTATCTACCTCCGACTCTCCGACGCTCCGTTCCGCTCATACGCGCATGCAAGTTAGAGACGGTCCCTACACAATGGATTATGGATCCAATCCAATGGCTTAGGTGAGAGGTAGGTACCTGTGAACTACGGGCTGTCGGACTGCTGCACGAGTCCGAGAGGAACGAGACCCAACTATTCAAGACAAACGGACAGTCATCAAGAGACAAATGCACGTGGTGAGATGACTCAAACGGCCACTACTATACAGTCAGTCAGTCAGTAAGCATTCACCGGGAAACAGATCGATCTGCGGACGGCCAAGACAAAATGATAGATCCTAAGTCCGCTCCGGCTTACGGGGATTAGATTGAAGGTCCAGGACCTTTGTCTGGTCCTGTTCCTAGTCCGCATGAGAGTATCCGTACAGAGTAAATAGGAGTTGATGATGGACAAAAGACCCATAAATCTGGGGCTTGAAAGACCAAACAGCCAGTCGCTTACAACCTGAAGAATAGGGAAAGCGTCAAGCGTATCTGCAGCGGGCATCTAGTCTACCTGGCAGTGGGGGGAAAGACCAGACCAGGATCAATTACAGTACAATTTACAGGCAGCCAAGCTAAGGTACCTATTCCCGGTACTCTTTTTGTATTCCGTCCGACAGCAAGGTACGCTAAGGTAGTCCAACTCGAGGGGTCTTGGTCCTGTCTTGGTACTAAGGCAAGTCTTAGTCTTGTGTTGGTCCAAGTTATTTAAATAAATTGTTCGTGCTCTTGACTCCAAACACGCATTTGCTTTGCTCTGCTTCTCGTCTCATCTTGTCTTGTCTTGTTGTTCTGGATAATGAATGCTACATAAACAAAATCCCTTCCTACCTAATCTTCAGGGTCCATTCTTGATATCCATCCATTTCCGACCAGCCAAGCTCTACCCAAGCGAAACGATACACATGATCCGTTAATACTTTGCGACGTTGAATCGACATCGACATTGACCTCGGTCTATCTCTGCACCTTCTGGTGTCACCTACTTACTCCCAGGGTGCTCTTCACCCCATAAACAGTCAACATCCTTCAAATAATCATCCTGGTCTGTGAACCAGAACATATCCACCACCATGGCCGAACTGTCAGAAAAGACTGCTGCTGCGACAAGTAGCAGCAACCCTTCGCGACCATCATCATCAAGCCGCAGTGGCTCAACCGAACAGGATGCAGTCCGCCAAGGCAAACCCAACTCGAGCGACCCCGAAAACGAAAAATTGGACCTAAAGAAGGCAGATTCAGCTGTCATCGTTCCTCCTAAAGCCAACTCCCTCGAAGATCAATATCGACACTTGCCACCAGACGAAGCCGAGGTTTTGCGACGCCAAGTCGTGAGCCCAGAAGTCAAGCAGGGTATCGCTGTTCTGTACCGATATGCTTCCCGTAATGACATTATCATCATCATAATCTCTAGTATCTGCGCTATCGCCGGTGGCGCTGCGCTTCCTCTTATGACCGTTGTCTTCGGTAACCTCCAAGGTGTTTTCCAGGACTATTTTGTGAACCGAAGTCTGAGTTCAAGTGCCTTCAACGATAAGTTGGTCGAATTCGTCTTGTATTTTGTGTACCTCGGTATTGGCGAGTTTGTCGTGGTGTACATCTCGACCTGCGGTTTCATCTACAGCGGAGAGCATATCTCTGCCAAGATTCGCGAGCATTATCTCGAGAGTTGTTTGCGCCAGAACATTGGCTTCTTCGATAAGATTGGCGCTGGTGAAGTGACTACTCGAATCACCTCCGACACTAACCTTATCCAAGATGGTATCTCGGAGAAGGTATCTTTGACTCTCGCCGCCGTCGCCACCTTCGTCTCAGCCTTTGTTATCGGTTTCGTCAAGTACTGGAAATTAACTCTGATCCTCTTCTCAACTGTCGTTGCTCTTCTGATCAACATGGGTGGTGGCTCTACTTTTATTCTCAAGTACAACAAGCAGAGTCTGGAAGCTTACGCCCATGGAGGTAATCTTGCGGATGAGGTAATCAGCTCCATTCGAAACGCCGTTGCTTTTGGCACCCAGGAACGTCTGGCCCGACAATACGACAATCATCTCAAGAATGCCGAGTACTATGGTTTCCGTGTCAAGTCTGCCGTTGCCTGCATGATCTCCGGCATGATGCTGGTTCTGTACCTCAACTACGGCCTGGCTTTCTGGCAGGGCAGCAAGATGATTGTTGATAATGAAACCGCTCTTTCCAACATTCTTACAATCTTGATGGCGACGATGATTGGAGCATTCAACCTCGGAAACGTTGCGCCCAACGTTCAGGCATTTACAAACGCCATTGCCGCCGCCGCCAAGATCTTCAACACCATCGACCGTGTTTCTCCACTCGATTCTTCAAGCGACGAGGGCGAGAAGATCGAGAACATTCAGGGCTCTATCCGCTTGTCTAACATCAAGCATATCTATCCTTCCCGACCCGAAGTTACTGTCATGGATGATGTGAGTCTCGAGATTCCCGCTGGCAAGGTTACTGCCCTGGTTGGTGCATCTGGTTCTGGTAAAAGTACCATTGTCGGACTGGTTGAGCGCTTCTACGACCCTGTTCAGGGATCTGTCTACTTGGACGGACACGACATCTCGAAACTCAACCTCCGATGGTTGCGCCAGCAAATGGCTCTCGTCAGTCAAGAGCCCACACTCTTTGGTACTACTATCTACAACAACATTCGTCACGGTTTGATTGGAACTATTCACCAGGATGCAAGCGAAGAAAAGCAACGTGAACTGGTTATCGAGGCAGCCAAGAAGGCCAACGCCCACGACTTTGTTTCCGCTCTTCCTGAAGGTTATGAAACCAATGTAGGCGAACGAGGTTTTCTCCTTTCTGGTGGCCAAAAGCAGCGAATTGCTATTGCTCGTGCTGTTGTCTCCGATCCTAAGAGTGAGTGACCAAGTTTATTGCTTTGAGCACCAACTAACCTGATTCTAGTTCTGCTTCTTGATGAGGCTACTTCCGCTCTCGACACCAAATCCGAGGGTGTGGTTCAAGCTGCTCTAGAGAACGCTGCTGAAGGTCGTACCACCATCACCATCGCCCACCGTCTGTCTACTATCCGAGATGCCCACAACATCGTAGTCATGTCCGATGGCCGCATCATTGAACAAGGAACACACAACGAACTTCTCGAGAAGAAGAGTGCTTACTACAAGCTCGTCTCGGCTCAGAACATTGCCGCCGCCGAAGAAATGTCTGCCGAGGAGCAAGCTGCTATTGACGAGGAAGAAGTTGAGCTTATGCGCAAGATGACTAGTGAGAAGGCCGCTGCAGTCATCGACGACCCCAACGACGATATCGCTGCAAAGCTGAACCGCACTACTACCTCGAAATCAGCTTCAAGTCTGGCTCTCCAAGGTCGCAAGCCCGAAGACGAACGAGAATATGGATTGTGGACTTTGATCAGGCTTGTTGCTTCTTTCAACACACCCGAGTGGAAGTTCATGGTTATCGGTCTCATCTTTTCTGCTGTTTGTGGTGGAGGTAACCCTACACAAGCTGGTAAGCTAATGATTCATGTTCCGCTGAGCGTTTCGTGATAACTAACATCGATTCAGTCTTCTTTGCCAAGCAGATTGTGACTTTGTCCCAGCCCATCACTGACTCGAACCGCAACCAAGTCAAGAAAGATTCCGACTTTTGGAGTGCCATGTATCTCATGCTTGCGTTCGTCCAGTTCTTCGCGTTCGTTATCCAGGGTGTTCTATTCGCTAGGTGTTCCGAGCGATTGGTTCATCGAGTTCGTGACCGAGCTTTCAGAACCATGCTTCGCCAGGACGTTGCCTTCTTTGACCGGGATGAAAACACCGCTGGTGCTCTGACTTCATTCTTGTCGACTGAGACGACTCATGTTGCTGGATTGAGCGGTGTGACTCTGGGAACGTTGCTGATGGTCATTACCACACTGGTTGCTGCCATGGCGCTGTCTCTAGCTATTGGCTGGAAACTATCGCTTGTGTGCATTTCAACTATTCCGGTGCTTCTAGGATGTGGCTTCTTCCGATTTTATATGCTTGCCCATTTCCAGCGTCGCTCGAAGGCTGCGTACGACTCTTCAGCCAGTTATGCTTCGGAGGCTATTTCCGCTATCAGAACCGTCGCCGCCCTCACACGAGAGCAAGATGTTTTGCAGCAATACAAGGACTCTCTTGCCGTTCAGCAAAGAAAGAGTTTGTTTTCTGTTCTGAAGTCATCAGCGTTGTACGCCGCCTCCCAGTCATTGCTGTTCGCCTGCTTCGCCCTTGGCTTCTGGTATGGCGGTACCCTGATCGGAAAGCTCGAATACTCGATGTTCCAGTTCTTCCTCTGCTTTATGAGTATTATCTTTGGAGCCCAGTCAGCCGGTAAGTGGAAACTTTGCATGTTCCAGTGTTCCATGATCTAATGTTGTGTCTCCAGGTACAATTTTCAGTTTTGCTCCTGATATGGGCAAAGCCCACCACTCTGCCGGCGAACTTAAGAAGCTATTCGACAGACAACCTGTCGTAGACACATGGTCGGACAAGGGCGAGCGCTTACCTCAAGTCGAGGGTACTCTCGAGTTCCGTGACGTGCACTTCCGTTACCCAACAAGGCCCGAGCAGCCCGTCCTCCGTGGCCTCAACCTTACTGTACGACCTGGACAGTACATCGCCCTTGTTGGAGCCTCAGGTTGCGGAAAGAGTACTACAATCGCACTCCTGGAACGATTCTATGACCCGCTTTCCGGTGGCATCTATGTTGACAACCGTGAAATCAGTCAGCTCAACATCAACGATTACCGATCACACATTGCCCTTGTCAGCCAGGAACCTACACTTTACCAAGGAACCATCAAGGAGAACATTCTTCTGGGTACCCCACGCGAGGATGTCCCAGACATTGACATCGAGCATGCTTGCAGGGAGGCCAACATCTACGATTTCATTGTATCACTTCCTGATGGGTTCAACACTATCGTTGGTAGCAAGGGTGCGCTGCTGTCTGGTGGTCAGAAGCAGCGAATTGCTATCGCACGGGCTCTGATCCGTGATCCCAAGATCCTGCTCCTCGACGAAGCGACATCAGCCCTGGATTCTGAGTCTGAGCATGTGGTACAAGCAGCGTTGGACAAGGCGGCTAAGGGCCGAACCACGATTGCTGTTGCCCATCGTCTCAGCACGATTCAGAAGGCTGATATCATCTACGTATTCGACCAGGGTCGCATAGTTGAGCAGGGAACGCATACGGAGCTTATGAAGAAGAATGGGCGTTATGCAGAGTTGGTCAACTTGCAAAGCCTCGAAAAGCAGAGGTAGAGAAACGGACTGAAGACATGTGATTATTTGGCAGGAATTTTTGTTGCATTGTACTGGCGTTATGGCGACTTGATGTCAAAAGAGGACATGCCCCTCCACCCTCCCTTGATGAAGAACAAGGGATATATTTACTTGGCTATTATTGTTTATAATACTTGATGTGTATCATCTGATCAATCAACTCTCTTCAACATTGTAATACTATAAATATGCGACTGCTATGCTGTGACTGGATGGAGGCTGGCGCCAAGTCCCGTTGAGGGATAGAACGCCTTCGGAGGATTGAATATTTGACTCCGAGACGAGATTAGTGAGTCAGTCTGTGTCATTTTAGACCAGTTCAGGAGATATTTTGTTTCTGCACTTTGATACTTGGAGGTTGAATCTTCCAATAATCTCTAGAGCGCCACATGGCAACCGCGTGGAACAAAACCTAATGTGCAAGACACATGGCAAAAGCCAGGGAGAGGAAGCCATAAGCAGCATTGATCGACACAGCAGGGAATGGAGAAGCGTTCTCGACCATGGCAGCTGAGAGATTCGATAGATTGAGTTTGTTGACTTGACTTGACTGTAGGACAAAGTTGTGGAAATGATAGCACAGCAGCGCGGCTTCAAAGAGTTCTAGACAATCTACGATGATGGGTACAGTAAACGGATAGTGGCAGAAACTATTTGGGCTAGTTACAGGCGGCCTCTTAGTTGAACGGTTCAGTGGGGGGTTCAACGGTGGATTTGGTGATGAGACGATGGGGATATGGTTAGTTCTCCGATTGTTTTAGACATTGTCTCTGAAAGCCACGCGGCTGAGAAAGGGAGGGAGAGAAAGACATGGTATCTGATGGAGAGACTTTAGGGATCAAAGTCTCTCAATGTCTTGGAGAATACTCTGTAGACGTTGAGAGTCGCGTGTAATTTGTAGAGGTTGACGCGGTCAAATGAATAAATATCGCACTGGATGGATCAGAGTTTAGTTCAGTTTAGCTCAACTTAGGCTTAGCCAGGGATCTCTTGGCAGGGGAGAGAGTGTTCTGATTGGACAGAAACAAGGAAATTACTTGGAAAGCCATCAATTCTGCAAGGTACGCGAGAAGTAAGAACGGATCCGCCAGTGGGGAGAGTTCCATGATGGTGATACCATTAATTAAGTCCCGTCCACGTCGTCTCTCACCTGAACAACCGTTGGGTAACTGGCAGTGCATTAATTACTACCTGCCAATCCGTAGACTAGACTATGGCCTGAAGCTGAGAATCACCGTTCGGGTTGAAAGAAACGAAACATGAGGGATCGAAACGAAACGGTGAGGATGGATTTCTAATTAGATACCTACCGTAAATAGTCGATTGTATGTTCTGGATTGGGTTACATGCATCCGTATTGGAACCAATTGACCATGCCATATACGTTTAAAGACACTTGGAATGAGGTGATCAGTTATGAATGATTACCGACTGTACAGATAGTGCATCTATTTTTGTGGCTATGCTATCCTACCTGTAGTATGGTGGCTGGTCCGGCACGGGGAAGCGAAATTGGCTCTTCGCTATCCGTACCAGGGCTCCCCTCCCCTTTTTCTTTGGCTGCTCGCTCGCCTACGTATCAAGGTCCGGGTTCTTAGGCACCGGTGTTATAGCTAGCGGTATACTGGGGACATGGACTGACTAGAGATTTGTTGTAGACGGATTATTGCATGTGCATGTGCAGCAGAACAGGTTCAACAGCTGTGTAACCCGGAGAATATGCATGGGAACTGTGGTGTATGTATGTATGTATGTATGTATCTGCATGCATGCGACGATGCAACGCGATGCACTACCGTTCGGAGGATGAACTCTCTAGAACACCGGTAGACAGACCGGCAT
Organism: Fusarium citri; assembly: GCA_004367485.1. Taxonomy (NCBI): domain Eukaryota; kingdom Fungi; phylum Ascomycota; class Sordariomycetes; order Hypocreales; family Nectriaceae; genus Fusarium; species Fusarium citri. The sequence continues at coordinate 193,030 of QHHH01000003.1, read as the reverse complement.
GAAACATGAGGAGGACCCTGGTAGACTGCGAATGCGCGTATGTGCGTATAGTAGACTCTCGATGGAGGTTTACATTCAGTTGTCCAAACCTTGATCAATCAATAGTTTCTACCTAAACAAGCCAATGACACGCAGTCGCCATTGCTTTCATGACCAGTATACGGGTATCTATCAACAAGTAAATGTACAGAGTAGTATCGTCCCATTGTAGACTCTGCAGATTAACGACGTGACACAAGGACAGAGGCCATACTGGGATCCATTCGATCAATAAACCGTCACGCTAAACAGCCACTACTGCAAGCCTCAGAGGAGGGTTTAATTAATCCTTGTCTATGTCTTGGATGGATTCCATTGTTTTTTTCTTCTTCTTCTCTCCTCTCAGGTGCATTGCAGCATCAACCATCCATGATCGAATCTTTTTACAGGGAAGTTCAGGCCTGGAATCGGCCGTCGTCACCCCCGTGTCCCCTCCAACTTAACCTTATGGGGAGTTATTATCGTTCATCCCCTGTCTTTTTTCCTGTATCTACCCACTCAATTCAATCTCTCATCAACAGGTGGGATCGCCCTCTCTGTTTGCTTCGCGTCCTCTCTTTCTTCTTTCCCTTCCCTTTCCTTCCTTTTTTGCCCTTCGAGCTGAGAGAGTTCCGGTTACAATTGAGCCTCAGGTTGCGTCGATCACTCGTTTCTAGACCCGCCTACCGTTACAGCCATTGTCAACCTTAACCAACCTACACTCCTTTTTTGATATACTCTCACGACGTTTTTTTCTTGCCAACAATCAATAGTCACTCGCTCGTTTCTCTTATACTTTTGCCTGCATCAATCAATCGATAATCTCCTCTTGGCACCAAGACTTGTCCTTTTTTTTTTTTTTTTTACCGAGGCCGCAGCCAACTTTGCCGTACGCTATCCAATACGTGCAAGCCTTGGTCATCTAGACTACTACCTAATAGCAAACCAACTCTTTGGCCATCTCATCTCACTTCAACCCCCCTGGCCACACCAATCCAATCTCGCAGTCGCTATATCACGCACTGCATCACGCTCGTTCTCGACCTTTTCGACCCTGCAGAAGTCCCCGCAAGATTCTTATTTACCCATTAATCTTGCTTGCCAATCGGCTCGACTTCCATTGCTACTTACTACCTCACCGGATTCGCCATGCAACAACACCACTAATAAAACAAATATCAACCAACCAAGTCGCTCGCTACGTTACTCTGCTCTATTCTACTCAACTTACTTAATACTATCGCTGTCGCTGTCGCTGTCACCGTCGATCGTTGCACCCGCTACAGTTTGTGCTTCATCATCGAATTCTGGTCTGACGCCTCGCTTCCTTGTTTTGTCTTTCTGGGTCCCATTCAAGTGAAACACATTCAATCTTGTTATTGTCTGTGCTGCCAATTCACTTGAACCTTGTACAGCCTCGTCACCAGCACCCCAGACGCAGTTTTTGTACATAAACGAATTCCATCCAGACTCGTTCTTGGCGGACGCCGCCTCTTCGTTCGTTATAATGGCCTCGACATCTCGACCTGCCTCAGTGGCCCAAAGTCGACCAAGATCCTCACACTCCCGCGCGCCTCGCTTACCGATAACCTTGTCATTTCTGTTATTGCTGGCATGTCTTACCTCCACAGTCCTAGCGAGTACTGAGATATCGTCATTCTCACTCCGACACCGACATCGTATACCTCCGATCAACCGATATGAATTACACCGTCGCAAGGAATCAAGCAAAGATGAGGATGAGGAAGTCGAGATTATCCAGTCAATAATTCCTACCAGGACGGCTAGCGGATCCAAGCCTACCACTGTTACCGTCCAGCGAACCGCCAAAACCGCCGCCTCAACTTCCACACCTTTACCTCAAGCTTTCGACGGAAACTTGGCTGCTGAACTTTCAACCTCGGCAGACAGCAACTGTCCCGCATTTCTCAATGGCATCCTCAGTGACCCTTCTTACGAAACATGCTACCCTCTTTCCATGATGCTTCAGGTAAGTTTATAGTTGGTTGAAGCTTAGAAATCCTTGAGTTCTGACAACCCCCCATAGACATCTCGAGGCTTCTTTGAAGCTCAAAGACAACTTCTTAGCATCGTGCGAGTTCTTGACGCAACCTGCAATGCCAACGTGACGTACTGTACCGACTTCTTCTCTTCCGCAGCGCGCAATCTCACAACATCTGAGAACTGCAAGAGCGAGCTGGATTCGGGCAACAACATCGTCAAGCAGTTTATGAGGGGCTTGAAGACATACGAGGTCATGTACAAGGCCACCTGCCTTCAAACTCCCAAGGACGACATGTACTGCTACGCCAACGCAGTCACCAACACCTCAACCGCCGCCAACGCCTACTTCTATTATCTCCCATACAATCTCACCCTGCCTGGCAGTACCAACCCTTCATGCGGCTTCTGTACTCAAGAGACCATGAACATCTACCACGCTGCCTCCGAAGACCGTTCACAGCCTATTGCTCTCACTTACGAGTCTGCAGCTCGACAAGTCAACACTCTTTGCGGTCCGGATTTCGTCAACAGCACCCTGCCTCCAGAGGAAACCAACGTCGCACATGCATTTGCTCCATCCTGGGTCGGCTTGGTACTCACGCTCGCCAGTGTCGCGTTATTCAATGCCGTGTTATAGAACAACGGTCCTGTGCAACGACATTTCAACCACATCTATTCTTTTCGGCCGATTTTCGTCCAATTTTGTTTTAATACGTTACGACTGCGAATTCTACATGCCTGGAATTTGTGCCTTCTTCTCACGATCGCAACTTGGCATATTTTATGATTTGATACCCTCGACTCTTTTAATTTTATTCTCTTTCACCGACATGGCTCAATCCATCAAGCCATAGACCACAGAAGCAGACGCGTTCTGCGATATCACAACTATAATAACAGTTTACGGGAGTTGGATACTCACCTTCCACTCCCCTTTTTTTCCTGCCATAGTCGACTTGGCACCTTCTTTCACTGGGTTCTAGAAAGGATTGGTTTTGATTTTAGACAAATAAAAGCGAGCACAGCCCGGAGTTTCTTGGCAGCGGCATTGGTTGGTTATAGTGGGTTTTTGGGTGACCGGTGTGGTTGGGATATGATGGATAGATAGACTGGGAGCATTATATGCGTGGCAGAGGTACCGACTGGGAGTTGATGGGATAGTGTAGGATCAGATTTTCTCTTGATGGAGAGGGAAAAGGGTGACGGCTGAGCGTATCAGTGGCCGATTGTCTGTACAGCAAGCATGATTCATCGCCCGTATGATGCTCAGAGAAAGCATTGCAATAGAGCATAGTCAAACGATGTAGAAGATCGATATCAAAAGATTTGATCAGACAGTTCCTGCATCCATTATAATGATGAGATCACCCCAGACTCCAAGATCATATGAAGCAGCCACTGTCTAAGTAACGAAAGAGTCGTTCTCTCGGACTTGAAGCGTCAAAATAAAGCAGCCCAAATGCAAGCCAAAACTGGCACATAGTGACCTGGATTATTTCGTCCTTGGACTCGGCGGCCAAATCATCTGATACCCTGACGAGCAGCATTCAATCCAGGGACATCAGCATCAAAGCTCTTCCACTCCTACAACAAAGTAACCGGAACTCAGAATTGAGTTTTAGAGTTTGTGTCAGTCGGAAATAAAGCTAGCCCAACGACGTCTTAGTGACCCAAGCTCCAAGAGCTATCGAGTGTTGGCTTCATCTATCAGTTGGTAGACCTCTGGTCAGGCTTGTAAAGCAATCGCCGTTACAACTAGCGGCCGTAAGTTTGTTGCGATCAGATTTTAGTCGGCTGTTGTTCGTTGGTTGTTGCGCAAGCCTCCAACATGCACATGCAATGGGTGGCATATACCAGCACATTGGGTCAAAGCGGCATCCCGACCTGTCGTGGAACGTAGCCAAGGCTCAGAGAGAGCCGCAGAAACCACCATAGCGCCGACGCCCAGTACAACTGATCCAAGGCCATGGAACTGGATGGCGCACTCATGCAAGGAGAGTCGTCCGAGTCCAATGGCTGATGCGGCTTCTTGGCTGACAATGCAGGTGAAATGGCAATACACTGTGTATCGACCTGACTTCAGATCCATAGCACATATATTTGCGCTCACTCAATTGTCCAGAAACTGTCTTCGTCAGAGGTATGGCGGTATTAAATGACCAGTCTTGAAATGAATACATTGCCACCGACTATCCAAGCAGTAAGATCCTGCTTACCTGACACATGCAGAAGTAATGCCTGGCCAGCTGGCATATCATCATGCCACTTCTGGAGTATAACTCAGGGCGAGCGGTGACAGACAAAGTAGATGTGACCAGACCAATTGGGCCTTGCAGGCAAACTCCTTGTTTTATCACTTGCATCTAGGTTATCATTATCCGGGCGTAAAACCCCATCATGGGTGTCATACTAATAAGTAGCTTAAGCCCAAGTCGTTTGTCGGCGATGACAGAGAGCGTATGGAAAGGGGCCTTGGCTCCCGTATTTGAGCAAATTATATCGCATATTGTTTGAACAATGAATCGAAGACTGAGAGGGGATAAGTGACGAATTACTCGATGTATACTAGCTTCATTGTTCACCCACGCTCCGGGTCCATGGGGACCATCTTTCTGAATCGAGTGAGCATCACTACACCACTGCATCCCACCCATGTAGAGTACTTACTCGCAGTCTAGGCTTCAGTGGTGTCCGTGCTAAAAAGGCTGACAAGTGACAAGTCTCTTGATGCGGGTAGACTTATAACGACTTAGACCCGGAACCAATTGCAAAGGTGTCTGAGCTAAAAAGTTGTGGCACTGCAGCTGTGCCCAGAGCAATATTGGAGGGTGAATGGTGCAGACGTATATCGAAGGGTTTAAGATGACTCGGAGGGACGTTATGTGTCTGTAATCATGATTGGATGTTGGACGCATGAGCAAGGAGATTCTGCTCCAGATCCTGAGGTTGTACTGCACTGTTGACATAATACGCAATGCCGTTTCTGTCTTGGAATTTACGGTCTGCCACGGTCAGACATTAGCCTCCCTCATGTCCGATGCCAGAAAAAGTAAGTATTTGCAAGTATAGTAGCGAATCAAGGCCAACCGGGGAGCCTCCCGTATCCAAATCAGCCAATCAGCGTTCCTCCCGTTAAGGAAACGGCACGGAACGCAAGACAAAGTAGAGTAACCAGGATTGAACGCAGTTACAACAAGTGCATGTACTGTATCTGAATCCCATGGCAAAGAAACGCGGTGGCGTTGGCGCCAGTTCCGGGCACCCGACAGCCAAGGAATCCCTAGACTAAACTTTCTATGCGAGAATGTGCATACAGTACGGTAGGATCGTGGCAGAACGCGACTAGATAAGACAAGAGTTGTACTGTCCATTTTGCTACAGTACAGGTACAGCAAGCAGGCTATACGCGGGCTGTCGGTTCGGCTAGAAGGGATCAGTGTTAGCGCTGAGTACAGTACGGTATTGGGAACCCTGCAGTGCCTTGCCTCAGTGAAGCTGGAGAAAACGATCCGTTTTCAATGCAGATCTGAGACCAATGTCAAAGTCAAACTCGGGTCTGATGGTGTGGACGCGTGACAGATGACAGTTGACAGCTCCCGTCGTCTTAGTGAAGTTAGTTTCTGTTGATGGCTAAGTTTAGACAACGGAAGAATTAAGTTAACCTGGGCCAGTACTGTACAGAAGGTATGAGGGCGATAGCCTCCTGACCTTAATTGGGTAGTAGGTACAGATGTGACACATGGGAAGAAACTACTGCCAGATTGAGTTGATACTATAAAAGATTGGCAGGTGCTATCTGTGCCGGAGTACAGTAGCTTCGATGGAAGATGCAAGTTATCGATCTCACTAAGGTAAGAGGTGATGAGATCTTCCTTTCTCGATTACCTGGTAGGTCTAAGAATGGAAGGAATATCGCACTAGCGATTGCCTGCCCGCGAACCGTGAAGGCAGGTACAGCTACCTACCTTACCTTAGGTCTTGATGAGCACTCAGGAAAGCACAGACCTCGACCAATTCCTCCAGACGGGACTCAGACAGGTAAGAAGGAAGGGAAGGTAGGTACGGATACCCATCTGCTTGTGCTTTTCCCATTCCATCTCATCTCATTTTTCACTTTTCCCATCCGAATCAACAGATTCAGATCTGTGGGTTCTTTAATTAATCCACAACCACGATAAACTTCTCATCATGGTCCCAACGCTCTTGTGTCTCTGAATGTCGAGATGCCCTAGCCTAGCTACCTTAGTAGTTACTTTTCGATGATCGACCCGCCAGGGTCCACAGATACCCATCCTTACAGCACTCGCCTTGCATTTGCGCCGCTTCTTCCAGGAGGTGAAAGATCCTGGGCGAGCTGCAAGCTAGCCAGTTGCTGCAGTCTTAGCGCATCTATCATAGGTACGGTACTTTGTGGTTCAGTCAGTGTCATGGCCTGGGTGCTTGACTTACATATCCTGCTTTACTCTATTCAGCGACTCACCTGTTTTATTGCCTTCCCCAGCGACGTACACAGGTATGTCCTATTACCTACCAGTCCCTGACATTGGTTGCGATGCGAGGTGAAGCAAGCTAAGACGAAGCAAGTGGTACGCTTTATGCCCCAGTGCAAGCCTCTCTACCCAGGCTGGTTGGGTTATGGAAATTGGTTAATAATCCCACTCTCCCTACGACTATCCAGCTCGAGTTTTTTCCCCTGTCGTTATTCCTTCCTTGAAGGTACGGTTCCCAATTAACATCATCTTTCGACAGAATACAATAAACTCTTGTCCTCCAACCCACATATCGAATCATATCCTGTAATCGGACTTACAGATGATACCCGGGCATTCTTCCTTGCCCTTATACCTTTCATCAACAAAGCTCGACAAATTTAGCTCCACCATTGGCTTTATTCGACCACGAGACAGTATCGATTATATTTAAAGTTCACTTGCTCTCGTGTGGTGTCCGCCTCAACCGTCTCAAACTCTCGGCTTCAACCCATCTCGTTCGCGGCCACAATCTTGACGACATTGCTCTTGACATAATCTCACCGGCCATCTCATCGCGTCTTCATCTTCAGGGGCCGTTGAGGAATCTTGTTCCATCAGTTTTCACGCATTTACGTTTGCTGCAAGTCTCTTGTCACTGTTAGATTTATCGGTACAGGACATCCTTTTGCAGAGTAACTATTCTGGGCTATCATATCTCCGCTGCAGGCTCAGGCTCGGCATAGACCAAATCCGGCTCTCTGTGGGTGTGTGGCCACGACTCGCCCACTTTCCTCTCCATCTCATACACCGCAAAAGACCGGTTGCCTACGGCATCTCAATCCTACATCGCTGTTCCCATCAGGCGCTTACTGCACCGTAGCGTGTATCCTGTCGCCTCTCTTTCTTTCTTTTTCTTTTGGCCGCTGGGCTTATCATCGTTCCCATCGCCCCCGGTCTCTATCTGATGCGTCTGTCTTACACAAAGACCTTGTTCTCTTTCATCCGTTAATAGCGACTATTCGAGCAAATCAGCCTCCGGGATATTTTCTTCTTATATACACATTATACTTCTTTCTGGCTTTGGTACTAATTTACCTACCTCCCCTCCATTACTCACGCAGTGGAACCATCCGCATTCCGTCTTACAGCCGGCTCCCTGGAAGTGGTGGGCTACTGGGTCGCTCCCGTCTTTTTGTTCTGTCTGGCTTGGACGATCCTACTCCCTTATTGGACGTTACAGAAGGGCTTGTACGGGGTACCTGGTCTATGTAAGTTCATTATCGACGCAACCGATCTGAGCCGCCACTGACCCTCCACGAAGCTAATAAGTTCGACGGTCAGCGCTCTTCCTTGACATACATGCAATTTCATGGTGTTCCTCTCCGACTTCCACGAAATATATGCGTTTTTCAGTTTGTGATTGTCGCCTAGATCTCACTTCACTCACCCACCACAATCTTACAGAATATGTCGGAAGCCATGCCTCTCCCATATGCGACGACTGCCCCGAGCTGGACCCCAGATGCATATCACGGCGCTCGGGGCCCAGCACATTCTCAATCGCTTCCTCAATACGAACATCAAGTGCATCCCCCGGCAGCTTATTACAGTGCGACACCTGAAAACCGCCCCTCCGCACAACTACAGTCCATACAACACCGCCAAATCTACCAACTGGCCGATGTGTCGAGCTCTGTTCCGCAGCATCCACACCCCCCACCTCCGCCTGGGTTACGCCATCATTATGCTGCTGGTAATGTGGCAGGCTATCACGAAAGGGTAGACAACGGGCAAGGTCGTCGCATGACACACCCTTCACAACTGCACTCAGTATCAGAAGAGCAACCGTCTTCGCTGGTAAACTCGCAGCCTGTGCCATCAACGGACATGCGCACTCCGCGTTACCCTGGGTATCGCTACGATCCAGGTACTACGACAACTACCAATCCACCGCATGATACAGCTAGTCCTATGGTGTCTCCAACCGAGCAACGACCCGATCCCATGAGAATTTCAGATCTCGTCACTTCCAGCCAGAGTAATGGTCATATGTCCAGCACGCAACCAGATGGCATCAGATATAGCCTGAAGATACGGCAACAACCGATTGCAGCTAGGTCGTGCGGTTTTGGAGAGAGGGACCGGAGAGTAATTGACCCCCCACCAATCGTCCAGCTTCTTGTCGAGGGCCCAAATCTTACCAAAGAAGACATCGCCAAGCATCTACGTTATAGCCATTATGTTATGAGTTGTTCTATTGTCGACGAGACAGGAGCCCGCGATGCTTCATTCATGCCTGAGGAGTATCGGCAACAGCGCCGACTCATGGGCTCGCTAGTTAGCGCCCCTTTTGTTGGGAAAGACGAGCATGGTGAAGAAGGCTCATTCTTCTGTTTTCCGGACTTGTCCTGCAGAACACCAGGATCTTTTCGGCTCAAATTTAGCATGGTCAAACTCGATCCTACTCGTGCGAAGGAACTGAAGCGTTTCCCGGATCTCGCTGAAGCGCAAAGTGCAGTTTTCACAGTTTATACAGCCAAGGACTTCCCGGGAATGCAAGCAAGCACAAAACTCACCAAACGGCTCAAAGAGCAAGGCTGTATCATATCCATTAAGAAAGGAAATGATCGGTCCAAGAATGCTAGGGGTCACGACGATTCAAGTGACGGAGATCAAGACGATGGAGACGTCGCCGCGCAAGGCAAGAGACGACGACGTTCGACGCGGCAATAAGTACACGGGGATACATATGGCGTTTTTCGATACTATAGGCAAGCATGTACGAGGAATACACGACCAAGATTGGGAAATATGGCGTTGTTTGGGTTAAGGATGCGGCCCTGATGTTTCTGCGTTTTGTTCCAGAAATGCAATGAAACCGGTGCGCTCACCATACCACGGGTTCACTTTGTACCAGCAAGGCACTTCTCTGATAAAATAATGTTATTTTGTATGCTGGGAAGGACCGTGGTCATCTCACGGCTTCAAATGAAGAAAAAGACGATTACACTGGCAACCTATCTCCTGAATTCTTCGTTTACTGTCACAATTCTAGCCCCTGAATACCTATTTGAACCTGCAGGGATGGCATTTCTGCTTCATTTCATACTAACCCCACAGGGCGTTTTAACACCAGCAAGGCTCGATACAAGGCAAGCGGCTGACGAGTTGCTGTGTTCGGTCCACGACCAACAGAATCTGCGTGTTGCTTTATTAAGACCTTTGGCTAATTGACACTCTCAGCAACCTCACGGAACGAACTGCTCGGAGTATACGATCCATGTCTTGTACATCCACAGGGAGAATGCGGGGATATTCATCATTTCTCCAAGGATTGTATATGCTGTATGCATGCATGCAGGTGTCATGGATGGCCCTTGGGCTATTGGATTGGAATCAGTGCCAACTTTGATCCGGTTACATTTAGACTGTCATGCCTAGTATGTCAATGTTCAAATAAATATTCAGTCCGGAGAGCCTGCAGGGCAGCTAATCACAAACAAGAGATCGGCATGTCGTATACGGACTGCGAAGCAACGGCTGACACAGAAGACACTCGTAGAATTATACCGTTGGTGAGATATCTGCAGCTTACTCCAAATCCAGGTGCCATTATACCTTCACCGGACTGGGCCCGATGCGTTCCAACAGACCCTCCGCAGGTGTCTAATATGAAGCAGCGGAAGGCAAGCATAGGTTTGGTGATGCAGAAGCAAAGACCAAGGCTCGTGATATATGTGGTTACAAATTAGAGTTACATTCCAGCTAGGTGCTGCTACAGAACACCCACAGAGTCGACTTCCTCGTACATCCGCGAATAGACTGTATCTGGGACACATGACGATATGCATCAAACTTGCTGGATATGACATGTCGAATCTACTGACTCATAGCTAATGACAGAGGCAGATCTGGTGGCAAGGGTGGCTTTTGTCAGTCAACAAAGGCCATCTCCCCAACGTTACTGAAGCTCATTGATGTTGCCCATCTGCCTATCAAAGACGACTAGAAAGGTAGGGAGGATATCCTGGTGCCCGGCACCCCAATACTACCCTACCTCGAGTTGATCGGCAACTAACTTAGCGCTGAGATGGGATGGTTTCGCCCAGGGGAAAGGTAAGTCAGCGGTCAGAGAAGCAAGGGTCCCCTCTACAAGACATGATAAGGCGGCGAATCAACGTTATTCGGACGTCCGCCGGTACAGTAACAGTATTAATGTGCATACACGACGCCTGTTTCTGCAATACCAATCTACTACATACATCAATTGGCAAGACAACCGAGCTATTCTATTCTGACCTTTTGAACGTCACAAGAGCTGGATACAGTACCGTCTGACGGTACCCTGGACCAACACTTACCAGTCTGATTAACTGACGTCGACCGATGCAGGCAGAGGCACATATTAAGGGCGTGATCGGCGAGCCCGGGATAGGAATCAGGAATTGGGAAAAAGATACAAAGTTGAAGGTCCGTTTAAGAAGTCCCCGGGCTAGCTTTGAATTCGTCAGTTTCTGCACCCGGGATACAATTCGTCAAAATTGGCCCAATTTCAACCAATTAGACCCACTAACTGCCTAATTAGGTAATTTACGCAGCCCCTGCTAGCTTGGTACATTAACCGCTATGACCCTTCTGAAAACGGTTGCCTTATAGGGCCTGATAAGATAAGAAGCTGCTAAACGGAGCCTATTTTAGCGAATTATGCTAGTTATGCACTGTAGCCCGGAACGGTTTTTGCATCCCGGGCCAACCTGGGCTCGCCGGTCACGCCCTAAGGGGGGATGAAAACTCCTATGGATGTCTCGAATCTTGCTCGAAATTCAATTTCCAAGCCATTAGAAAGGAAGTCAATAAGTTGGCATGGTTTATGGCGTCGCTTTTGAATTGTAGATCTCCGAGATCTGCAGATTATACCAGATCAAGCAACAGGCTCTTCCCTGGTGGCGATCCGGCCCCGTTAACTGCCAAATGAAGGCGGTTCTTGCGAGGTGATTGTTCTTAATTCAGAGGTCAGCCCTCGGTCGGTTCCGGGGAACAACCAAGGCCGGGATCCCAAAAATCATGCCATGCTGCAACATTCCAACCCAACCTAGACCAGCAGGACCAGTCATGGTAGTCAACCTATGTTGATACAGAAGCGACATCCAAATACAAGGGAGCGACTGAGCTGGCAAAGTTCCTCACCGACTTGCATCGCACTGGCTGCACTCGTTGTTGGCCATGCCAAACAAAGGCCGGAGAAAGTCGAAGTGTTCTGAGACATTCTGAGACACTCTGGTGCTGAAGGACCTTTTATGCCGGACCTTTTATGCCGCTGAGGCGCCCTGGTGCAAGACCGCCGCCTTCCAGATAGCATCATTCTCATGCAAGATAGGACACTCAGGTATCCGATGACATATCAGCTGATTGTCTAAACTGCTCGTCACAAGTAAAGCTTTAATTACATCCAGGTACCCAATCACCCTTGCAGAACCGTCTCTTCCCAGTCTTGTTTCATTCTCGAGATGAGTTGTCAATCAAGGCATGTGAATTTGTTTTTTACTGTTGGGTCACAGGTCAAGAAGAAGTGTTGGTCCCTGGCGGTTCAAGGAGATGAGCCCCTTGGGCCAAGTTACTGGCCAAGCCTCATGTACAGTACATAGAGTATCTAACATGGCACTCGTCTGGCAAGGGAAAGTCAGTTCTCCATATGTCGGGATGGTAAAGTCATAACTATGCCTTACATGCCTTTCGAGACGAGCAGAGCGGATCAGAGCTGATATGATAGCGACCCTGCCACATTGTGTGTTCCTCCCTTTCACAATGATCATCTCAGCGCCCTGTTCAGCATCTTGCATTCACTTCTTGGCTCACAGCCCTCTTCATCTTATTACGGAGATGGCTTCTTTCCCATACTTTGACAAGATGTATGGATGTATACATCAGAAGGTCGTGTCAAAGTATGGGTTGCGTTGCCGAAGCTTGTCGATCTCCCACCTCCGCATGGATATAACGGATATCGAAAAAGCAAGGATCCCTTTCCGAGACAAGAGCTGAAGGAGTGTTGTCGAAACTGGAAAGATCTCCTCCCATCAGATCATGTCTGCATGAGTATCCATAAAAGGCTTTCCCCCGTGCAGCTTGAATCGTGGGGCAAGGTGTCGGGTACAGCAACAAGAGGCTGGATGTGGCTATCTGCGCATTAATTGACACGCACATGCACGAAACTTCCAAGAGGCCTATCAGTGGCTGAATCATGTGCTTTCACTTATCCTTATAGGTACAGTACATATGCATCAGTACCTAGGATACTACTCTAGAACGGCGGTATAGTCTTGGCCTGTTGGTGGCGTCCTTGATGTCGCTTGCCCAGCCGACTTGCATGAAGTAGGGCCTAACAATCACCAGGGATTTTATGTAAGATGACGCTACAATTAAGAATGTGGCAGAAAGATTACTTCGCTGTTGGGAATCGCTCCGGGCTCTGCTATTGACCGGATTGTTTCTGCAAGGATCAACACGAGGGCATCGAGACAAACAGTCACCCTAGCCAAGCTTCGGTTAGGGATATACCGGGTAGACGGAAGACAGTTTGGATGAGATCCTTTACAGAAAGCATTACGTGGTAAGGGATAGTCTAGAGTGTATTCAGAGCAGCTGAGTTCAATCGCCGCTCTCGACGTCGCTTCTTTGTGAGCTGTTTGCGCTTATATGCTCTAGATGCCATGTATACTGCAGTGGTAGTAACTCTCACTGCGTAATCTCTATCTATGATTTAGCAAGCTTAGATTTGTATAGTGACTATCTTTTGGTGCTCCTGCAACTCGTCAGTGACATTTGATAGGCTGGGGTCATTATTTAGTTGGTTGCGTAGATACTGAAGTTCATGAGATATGCGAGTGGTGTTCTAAATCACGGTTTCTCATTCCAGCAACGTGCCTATACTGGAGAATAAGAAGAAGTAGAAGAAGCTGTATACGCATCTATGCTAAGCTTCTTTTCCCGTATGAAGGCAACAAGTGATGCCAATCCGTGTTCAAGATATGCCGGCTTGTCTACTTCGCTTTGTGTGGTGTTGTAGGTTAGGAGAAACCATTATATGCACTACTGTAAAGCAAATCAATGAAGCATGACAGATTGAGTCTCTTCCTCATGGTTGAGTCTTCGTTCTGTTGCCGTCTCTGTTTGAGCCTTTCTCCTCCCAGGATATGACATAAGTACCAGATGGTGATAGCCCAGCAACGGAGTACTCTATGATACTGGGCTTCATTCACAAGCGTCGTATTGAAGTAGAACTTAATCAGAATGAGCCTCGTAATAATACTCATGATTACAGTCTTTGATTATCGTGGTGTATGGGAGTGTGCGAGCTGTAAACGTGCGCTGTGTGGCCATTGATGCGATGCTTGTCTTTGGACGCAGCTGATATACTCTGTCAACTTTCACGTTTTAGTATTACCACTCCTACAATGCAAGTCATGAAGATCTACGTGTATCCTGTGTCCGTCCATGGCTATCATACCTAAGTTCACAATAGCTGTCATCCTATTTTATGAGATCTCATCGATCTTATACGAGGACATGAGCCATGTATTAAGAGCCCTTTTATGTATTAGGACTTTAGTTAGCATGATCTTAACTAATATACAGAGAGGCAGTAGCTTCCGTCTCTATGGCAGTGTCTCTTTTTCGTTTTGGTGTGCATTCGATATCATATTGCGAAGTGACTGCTAGAACATTGAGCTTTTCATGAGCTGTAGAGTTTTGGGCATCAACAACCTACATAACAAACCAACCTGTCCAACTTATTACGCACAGAGAACTACAGTTTAACACAGTCATACAATCACTAGACGTATCTTCACTCGATTTGTGCAAGTTGAATCAGATGCCAGGATACGCAATAAGCCAGTGACCCAATATCAACTGCATACCCTGTATCCAATGAGACGATTTGGAGTACCAACATTGAAAACACGGCATTCTTCAATGAAGTGTATGAACTGGAGCACGGCTACTTGCATTCAGTCGCATGGCACGTGTGATTCTTGTATAACTCGAGTCTCGTACACCATAACGGTGAGTTCGCGGCTAGAGTTGCCCTATGTGTATTAGATCCGATCGTATCTGGCCGAAAGGACGGATGAAAATAGATACAGACGGGTTCTGGCAGCGTAGCTGAGCTGTCGTAGTAATCAGTCGGAGGGAGATGCGGCATGCCGATGATATAGAAGCGGGTGAGTGCTTCATCGAAGACATCGTTGCTCAGGGATGAGGGCGATGCGTATATTGACGCACTGATCACGGAACAGGACTGGCTAATGTTGATTTACCTTGCATGGCTGTATATACGAATGGCTTGACGGTGTGTTGGAAGTTGTGGGTGAATTTGGTGTGTGTAACATGCATTACCTGGCCAGGAACTCTTATACATTCTATTTGTAGAGTGTGTTTATATGCTTGAGTCTTGGATTCAAAGAGTTACATTATGAAATAGATGAATGCGAATCGGGCTACATGTATTGGTTGCTATGGCGAAAGCAGAGCACGTTAAGTATTAAGAGAAGACGATGCATATGGGTAGATGGAAGAAGATATCTGGTGCAGTTGATGGAGACCTCTAAAGGATAAGACGAGATGTTACAACGACAAGGAACAATAGAAACGGAAACACCGGAAAGCTTAATTGAACAAAGAGTGGCTTTATGACGTCGCTTAAGATTTGAATCTGAAACTAGATAGAAGCGAGCATTGGGTTCATCCCAAGATTTAATGGTGGTAGGAAGGATGATATAGTTGCTGGTATTATATCATGGGTATAATTTCTACTTGTCACTCACAAAGAACATCAATGGTTCTTTTTCGAGCCGAATATTTGATCAAGATAAGAACAAAGAATGTTGACAGCATGACCATAAATGGTAAAGATATCCGTGTGGTTAGTACTAATAATAATTGAACAAAGCTGAAGCTGAGCATGGCCTTTGTCAAAGCAGAGAGAGAGAGAGCATACAGCAGAGCAGAGCAGACATAAGTATGGAACCGACCGTTTGCTGACAGGTGGAGTTACCTAATCAAGGGGTTGCTTGCTAGCGTGTTTCAGAACCTCTGCAGTGGAAATCAGGTACTGTAGGTACTATGGAAGTCATGGAAGTCCAAGGAAAAGGCAAATGCCACGTGATTTTATTTTTAATTACAACGTCCTCATCCCCTGACTAATTGATCAGTTAGAGCGGGAGAAAACAGTCACTGTGAAAATATCTCCATTGGCTTGATAGGTGATCAAGTGGTGGACCGTTGGAAAAGGAAAAAAATGTCTTGTTTGTTTCTTTTGAGTTGCAAGGGTTGGAAACACCCGGTCCGTTCAAAGAGGGTACAAGGACAAGGATCAGAGTCTGACGTTTTTAATGTGACCTGTCTGTGCTATGATTATGATTATGATTATGATTATGATCATGCTATTGTGTGAGAGAGAGGGAACTAGGGAACTACTATAAAGTTTGACTGCATAATATCTCAAACTAGAATCGATAATTCGAAAACTGACTTGAGCAACTAGACTAAACTACAGACTAGACCTGGATTAGATCAGATCTCTTGTTGATCTCTTAGGAAAAACCATCTCGATCGTCCAGATTAAGCCCATGACTAGCTGAGTGACTTACCTCCATTATTACTCCCCGACCCCTGCTAATTACACCAACAAGACCCCTGTTGTTTCAGACCATGTCACGATCTGCAGGCACTTTACTCTACAAGGCGACCCTGTAATCTCTATTTGTTACGGGAAGACTTTGTTTGAGTCTCAACGTTCCATTCCATTTTTTTGTTCCTTTGCCTTTGTTCTTTCTTTCTTGCTTGCCTTGTCCTCTTTGTGCAATACAAGCAACCATCATGGTGCAACAGAGTACAGTATAGTGCAGTACTGCAGAAACTCATTGCGAAGTCCAACATACTGTCAACGATCGTTGTGATACCAGAGATAAGGCGGGAACGGACTGCGGCTTTAACTCTCGCGCCTTATGCAGAGAAATTCAATCACTGGCGGTATGCAGCCGGTGTGACTGCCAGCGCATCGCCTGGCTTTTCTTTTCTGCTGTACTCTCTCTTAACTCTAGGCGCTGCAAATTGATGTCAGCTGCTATCCGTGTTGTTACCACGAATAGCCTCAACATGACGGGGGATCCCTATTCTCCTTGAGCCCTAGGCCCCCCTCCAAGACCAGGGCCCCCTGTCAATTTCCACCCTTTCTTCTGGTAGCTTGGGCGGTAACTGTAGCGGCTAAGGCCGAGGATGAGGCAACCCAGTTTTTCGTATGCAGGTACGCTTTCAGGCCTGGAAGAAAAGAAGAAACCATGGCCAATAGTGTTATTTATTTTTACCGCTCATTGTTGTCGTTCGTTTCATCCATATCTTATTGCTCTTCCTCTCTGTCATCTGTCATAACCAGGACAAAGACTAAGGGTTGGTCGTCCCCCCCCTTTAGCCTTGGGGTGAGATGTGGCGCCAGAACTGTAGCCAATCCTCTTTCATAGTTCTAGAGCTATTCGGTAGAAGGTTCGAAAAAACGCCCTGGGTTGGCGGTTTAGGATTGGACAGCCCCTGAATAGAGCCAAGCCAGGCCAAGCCTTCAACGGTGGAGCGTTAGAGGCTCCATCGCCAATATCCTTTGATCAAATTGATGATTCTAAGAATGAATGTGCACTTGAGGCAGTTACTGATTTTAGGTGTTTTACAGTGGCTGGCCTTGCAGTGTTGGCCAGCTGTCAGGCAGGCCTGGGCGCTTTAGCAGCGCATGGAGTGCTGTACTTTTGCTTGGCTTCGCTGTGTTGCGCTGGAGTAGGAGTAGCAAGTAACAGGCGGATACTCCAAGGATTCGGTCAAGGTCACCCCCCAGTTCGCACAAAGGCCCTTCACCTCTAATCCTCGTCCAACATACTTCTTCTTCTTGAATCCCCTCCCCTCCACACGCTCCTTTTATTTTTCTTATTTTTCCACTCCTTCTCTCGTACTCTCTGTACACTGCTACTGAACTGCTGGGCACGTCCTCTCTTTCATTCTTTATACCACTCACTCATTCATTCTGTATCTGTAGAGTAGTTTCAGGCACCTTCATTTTCCCTGAACTGCTTCTTACCCTCATTTTTCGGCTTCAACCCTCTCGCTCTCTGATTCACGTACCTTTCAACGGCAGTGATTGAACGAGTCTAGACGGTTGCGAAACGAAACATTCATTCTAGGTTCTCACAGGTGTTCCGGTATCACCTGCGTGTTTCCCCCCGCCTTACACTGGCTCTTCTCTCTTCTGCTTCTTCTTGAAGGATTAGCAAAATACCCTTCCCAGTGCTCAGAGTCCTAGAGACCTTTTTTTACGCCAGCTTTTTCAACCATCCGTTCAACTCGACATACTTGAATATCGTTCATCAATTTTCAACATCGTCATCATGAAGTCTACTTTCGTTGCCGCCGCCGCGCTTCTCGCCGGTGCTGCTTCCGCTGCCAAGGAGGAGGGCACTTTCGCTGTCTTGCGCTTCACCAACAAGCAGCTCACTAGAGGTCGCGTGGATCCTATTCTCTTCCCTGGCGAGACTTCCACTCACGTTCACAACATCATGGGTGGAAGCGGTTTCAGCAAGAGCGCCACTGGAAAGGATCTCATGGAGTCAAAGTGCAGTAACGCCATGATCAAGGGTGACAACAGTGCCTACTGGTTTCCCACTCTCTACTTCCATGACCCCAAGTCTGGAAAGTTTGAGGACGTTGAGTTCGATTACTTCAACGCCTACTACTTGTAAGTGTAATTTCCCTATTTCCTCGTCAATCTGCGACAAACCCCTCCCCCATGTCTCATCTCACCTCCATGACCGTTTTGCTCATGTCACTAATACATCCAACAGCTTCGAGAAGACTCACGATGAGATCAAGCCTTTCCCTGCCGGTCTTCAGATTGTTGCTGGTGACGCCATGACACGCACCCTGCCCAAGGCTGGTGCTAAGCCCAACCTCGACCCTTCCAAGGGTCCCGTCAACCCCGCGAGAATGACCTGCCCTCGCGCCAACAACGATTACACTGTCCCCTCTTGGGATGCCAAGTCTGACGGTACCACAGCCGGTGTCGGTGACCCTGTCACCAAGAACGAGGGCGTTGGATTCCCTGACCGAACCTGTGACGGTCGCTACTCTCCTCTCCGAGCTGATGTTCACTTCCCATCTTGTTACAACCCCAAGGCTGGCCTTACCGACTTCAAGAACAACATGGCCTACCCCGAGGACAACGACGGCTACCTCGACTGCCCCAAGGGCTGGATCCACGTTCCTCATCTCTTCTACGAGGCCTACTGGAACACTAACAAATTCCAGGGCCGCTGGACTGAGGGACAGGGCGAGCAGCCTTTCGTCTTCTCCAACGGTGACGTTACTGGCTACAGCAGCCACGCTGACTTCATGGCTGGCTGGGACGAGAAGCTCCTCAAGCACATCATCGACACTTGCAACGCTGGTACCCTTGGTATGGACAACTGCCCTGGTCTCTTCTACGGTCTCAACAAGGACGACTGCACTATCGAATCTGAGATCGATGAGAAGACCACTGGTACCTTGGACAAGCTGCCTGGAAACAACCCTCTCAGTGGTTTCTCCTACGGCGACGATGTTCCTAAGATGCCTTCTTCCGGTGACGACAAGCCCAGCAAGCCCTCCGAGAAGCCTTCTGCTACCAAGCCAGCTTCCGAGGAGTCCACCGCTGCCGAGGCACCCAAGTACACCAAGCCCGCCGACAAGCCTGAGGAGTCCACTGCCGCCCCCAAGCCTACTCTGCCCTCCGTCCCCGAAGTTGTCTCCGAGGCTGCTGCTGGTGCCACTGATGTTCTCACCAACGCCCCCAAGCCAACTGACATCTTCGGCAAGCCTGAGACGGCCAAGAAGTGCAAGTCTACCAGAGTCCACACTGTCTGGAACACCGTCACTGTCACTCAGACAGCCAGCCTACCCGCCCAGACTGAGGAGGCTGCTGCTCCTGCTTACAAGAGAGATCCCGTCCGACGACATGCTCACCAGCATGGTGGATACAGCCATCTCCGCCGCCGCAGCCACCGTCACTAAACTAAGCGTTCTTGCTAGACTACGCAACGGTGCATCGTTATGAAACATCTCGTATAAAAGGGGTGTCTCAACCAATCCCCTTTTTACTTTGGACTGGAGAATATAAGGACGGCGATTTGACGGCAAGGCAATTTTTTTTTTCGATCAAAGTTTGCGTGGTGCAATGGAATTTGGCAAGTTAAAGGGGGAGAAAAATATGTTGGATGGTTCAATTCGATTCGATTCTTTACATGTATATTTATGGAGGACATACCTTGCTCGACGAGGATCCAATTGCGCTAGGCGCAACTTCTTTCGCCCATTATGAATCAAGGGCATATACCCATTTCATACTATGCGATCAGCGAGATTATCTGCAAGTGATCAGAAACTGTTATCTTTGAAATCGTGATTTGTTCTACACCAGCTATGTGTTCTGTCTGTGCCCCAGGAGTGACGGCGCTGTTTGTTAAATATGAGCTGCTGAAATTATGGGTCAACAGAACGTACGCACTTCGATTTATCTACCAGAACGTCACTCAACATGAGCAACAACCTCATTCATAAAACCGAGTAAGTATATCCTATGCCAGAAACATTTTATTAGCAACTTTCGAATGCGACCAACAAGCATTTTCGAGGAAGTCGCAGACCGTGACCGCTGCCGACTTACACGATGATACTGTCGGCTAAGTCCCGGCTAAACTATTCCACCAGTACTTCATACTTTAATTTTCTTCGCCAACAACGACCTGCTCAACCACAACCTTACAAATCATCTCAATTATGTCTCTTTATCATGAGGCGGCTGAGATTCTGACGGGATCTTCTTCCGAAGGAGGAAGTCTCAAGTCTCGTGTTTTTAAAAAGAAGGGCCTCAAGTCTCCCCCAAACCAGGTCTACGCCTTAGTATTGGAAAGCTGCAAATGGAGTCCCATTCTAAAAGAAGTGATTGAGAAATCAGAACTTCTCAAATTCGAGCGAAAGGTGAGTGTCCATTTTCCCACAATAATGATTGAGCTCCATATGCTAATCTTTGAGTAGCTTACTCCGACATTGGCATTACTTCTTGTTCATGACCTTGTACTGGCTAAGAAGGGTATTGCGCTTGCACAAAACCATGGGCTGCGTGCGTCCATTGAAAGGCACAAAGCACGCATCAGCTCAGAATTTAAACTTGCTCGACTTCGCAGAAAGATGCCGACTCGGGAGGCTCTCACAGAGCAAGTCGAGAGGCAATGTGCAGGCGAAGAGGCAAACTATCCTAGATGGGTTCGCGTCAATGCTGTTCTGAGTACTCTGGAAGAACAGCTTGAAACCACTTTCTCGAAATACACCAGGGCTGGATCCATCAAGGAGATCGTCACCAATGCTGGGAGAAACATCTACATCGATCCTCACGTGCCAAACCTTGTTGCAATTACTCCAGGGATCAATCTCACTAAAACAGAAGCCTATACCTCTGGCAAAATCATTCTTCAAGATAAGGCGTCTTGCTTCCCCGCCTACCTTTTAGATCCGAGATCAGAAGACGGCGATTTGATCGACGCATGCTCCGCTCCCGGAAATAAAACAACACATCTAGCAGCTATTGTCAAGGAACATACGCCTGAATTTGATTCACCAAAGCAAACTATCTATGCATTCGAGAAAGATTCCAGACGAGCGCAGGTTCTTCACAAGATGGTCAAGATAGCAGGCTCTCAGCCTATGACACAGATTGGATTTGGTCAAGACTTCCTGCAGGTGAACCCCACGGATGGTAAATATAAGTCAGTCGGAGCGTTGCTCTTGGATCCTAGTTGTTCAGGAAGTGGTATTGTCGGACTAGATTCGATGCCCGATCTTCATTTACCGGAACCCTACAATGGTAACGGGAAAACGCCGTCAACAAAACCAAATAATCGCAAAAGGAAACATGAGAAGGTCGAGCCCGCTCCCGAGAATGTCATGATAGATGATGATGGTAACGAAACAGCGATCAAATCGGAAAAGGACCTAGAAGCACGCCTTGAGGCGTTGTCATCCTTCCAACTGACTCTTCTTTTGCACGCTTTCCGATTCCCTTCAGCGAAGAAGATCACATACTCAACTTGTTCTATTCACAAACAAGAAAATGAGGATGTTGTTATGAAAGCTCTCCAGTCCGACGTTGCCAAGCGAAGAGGTTGGCGAGCTCTTTTACGACAAGATCAGGTTTCCGGCATGAGAGAATGGCCTGTTCGTGGACTGCCAGAAGCATGTGAAGGCGATGAAGATATAGCAGAAGCCTGCATTCGCTCTTTCAAGGATGATGGACAAGGCGTCATGGGATTCTTTGTCGCTGGTTTCGTTAGGTCTGGTGAACAAGACGAAGCTGCTGCTGACGACGAAGGTCCTTACGTGCGAGATGATAGTGGTGCTATTGTTCGCGATATGATTGGCATGCCTGTTCTGAAGTCAACTGGCGAGCCTGTGACCTTATCTCCAAGAGAGGACAAGAGCGATACCAAGAAGGAAGAGAAGGAAAGCAGCGAAGATGATGAGAGCAGTGACGAGGATGAATGGGATGGTTTCGAAGATTGATTGAACATGCCAGTCAGAGCCGAGAACGCCATTGTCGATGAGTAGAAACACCACGCCGAGAGTTAATAAGATACCGAACACAGGACGACGGAACAATTCCGACAATTTGGAGCCTCACTATGGACCAGGGGGTCCAGCACGTTGGGAATCAAGATCGTGCGGTATCAGGTGATTTTATGCAACCTACGTGATCGATGCAACGGCAGAGCCGGACTACTATCTGACTGATCGGTAGCCGGCCGATTTAATGGGACCGAACCCCGTAATTTCCATCCCATACTGTATCATAAGATACATGTTGGGTAAGATGGCATCATTGCATCTTTTACCGCAAGTGGAAGATGCGGATGATCTGGCACTGACCCAATCCGGGCCAATGAAGACATTGACTTATATCTGACTTGCTTACCCATGGCAAGACCGGACAACAGTATCAGTCAAAGAACCCTATCAAAGTCGAGCTTGGGATCCTGTTGGCGTTTGGATGTTGATGCACAATAAGACGATTTGCAAAGAACCGGACGTTCGGATCCGAACCGGACCAACGGTCGAAAGATGTCGGGGTTGGTGATGCCGATCGCCGTTCAGACAATACTTTAAGCTTTTAATAATACAACACGTTAACGGGAGCTTCGGACAAATTCACACACTCTTTTATTCTCCATAGGCGTTGAGGTACCTCCAGGGCAACAGTGTCGCCTACATTGTGCTGTCCTTTCTCCAAGAGAGGAAAATGTCCCGAGCAGAAGTATCCGTCCTATCTGCCCGCTCGTCTGTAAGCGATAAGAAGCGCCGAGCCGCATCGCCATACACAGCTGCTGGAGCCTCCACGTTTCACTTTACAAGACTGCCTCAAGTAGTAGACTGGATGCAATATGAGCGAGGACGACGCCCACAGTAATGGGGCAGATATGGACTCAAACGGAATTGAATCTCCCGTGGGGGCTGTGACGACGACAGAGTTCCATGGAAGTTGTGAGGCACTCTAGGTCCACGGAGGATTGACAGATGTGCTGGTCCGCGTCACATCGTCCAATATCTTACACACACCCACACAGGTTCTGACCTCGGATGTTGTGATAACGGGCCGTTAATGTTTCCTGCCGGGTATAAACCCTGGCAGCTGATATCGCTGAGAATTATATAATTCCTTGGTGGCCGCCGTTAAAAGTTCTTTTTATGCCAGCCTGTTGGATCAGAAAGGCCAGAGAGAATAGTGGTTCTGTCTGCCCATACACTGCTGCTCGGAATCCTAGCCAAGTTTCTGAGAAATACCGGCACTCTACGAATGTATTGCACAGCGTCAATATGACTGCTGCGACTCAAATACCACCCCTAGAATCCTCAGCCTCATCAACAACAGCCAAAGGAGCAGACATCGAATCCCAACGGGCTGAGATGAAAGCCTCTCACTTCAGTCTTATACTCGACCAAACAGGCATCACGGAGGCTGTACTCAACTACAACTACGCTGGAAACGGAACACCAGAGTCGCCGTACCTTGTCGAGTTTCTCCCAAATGATCCACGAAATGCGTTGAACTTTCCCCGGTCAAAGAAATGGATTATCACTATCCTCCAGGCCATAGCTACACTCGCTGTTGCGTTCGCCAGTACAGCCTACTCAGGAGGTCTCACCTCCATCATCATGGAATTTCATGTGTCAACTGAGGTTGTCATTCTAGGTATCTCGATGTTCGTGCTCGGGTTTGCCATTGGGCCTTTGTTCTGGGCACCTCTATCCGAGCTGTATGGTCGCCAGATCCCATTCTTCTTCTCTTACCTGGCCTTGACCGCGTTCAATGCTGGAGCTGCAGGAGCACCCACGATGGCAGCATTGATTGTACTTCGTTTTTTTGCCGGTTCTTTCGGGTCTTCACCTTTAACTAATGCTGGCGGTGTCATTGCCGACATGTTTGAAGCTCGTGAGCGCGGTCTTGCCACTGCTCTCTTCGCTATGGCTCCCTTTCTAGGCCCTACTATTGGTATGTCGGTCACTGCACTGGTCCTTCCATCGTTCTCTTGATCACAGAGAGCTCAAGGGACGTTGTTAACCACCTCGGATAGGTCCCATTGCGGGTGGGTTTCTAGGAGAGAGTGAAGGCTGGCGCTGGGTTGAGGGCATGATGGCCATTTTCACAGGCATTGTCTGGATAATCAATTCATTAGTGATCCCCGAGACCTACGCCCCCTACTTGTTACGGCGCCGAGCAGCTGCCCTTTCTAAGAAAACTGGAAAGGTCTATATCTCCAAAGTCGACGCCGGGAGACCTCGTCATACTGTCACGGAACAGTTCAAAATCGCTTTACTACGCCCATGGGTTTTACTGTTCAAAGAACCTATCGTTCTGCTCACCTCGATCTATATGGCCATTATCTATGGTACACTGTACCTTTGCTTTGCGGCTTTCCCGATCGTGTTCCAACAGGGCCGCGGTTGGAGTCCAGGGGTCGGAGGACTTGCCTTTATTGGCATTGCTGTAGGTATGGTGTTTGCAGTTGTCGGTACAATACTGGACCAGAAACGATATATGCGTGTTGTCGAAGCCAATGGCGGTGCTGCACCTCCCGAAGCCAGACTTCCGCCTACTCTGGTTGGGTCGATACTTATCCCAGTAGGACTTTTCTGGTTTGCCTGGACTAATGGGCCTGGTGTCCACTGGATCGTGTCCATCATCGGGTCAGTCTTCTTTGCGACTGGCCTGGTTCTGGTTTTCCTCTCATTGTTAAACTATCTCGTCGACTCATGTAAGTTCTCTGGTGTATATCTAGGATACCAAGACCCGACCTAATCTCTTTAGATGTCATCTTCGCCGCCTCCGTATTGGCCGCGAATTCGGTCCTTCGCTCGCTCTTTGGCGCTGCCTTCCCGCTCTTCACAACGTACATGTACGACGATCTCGGTATTCACTGGGCCAGTTCCATTCCCGCATTTCTAGCCGTCGCCTGCGTCCCCTTTCCGTTTCTATTCTACAAATATGGCGAAACTATCAGGATGAGATGCGAGTTTGCATCGGAAGCGGCCAATGTATTGGAGCGGATGCGCACTAAACATGAGGTTATCACCGAAGACCAGGCCGCTGAAGAGGCGCACGAGGCCGAGTTGGAGCGCCGAGCAAGTAACGCGCTCCGACGGAGCTTGACTAAGTCACATACGAATGGATCCATCAGTTGAGTGGCCTCACCGAAGTCGAGGAGTTTGTGTCGTTCTCCAGATGACAATAGGATATAGCAACATTGGGTTTCTATTTTGGATCTGTTTCTTCAACGTCGATGAATTTTGGTGTTTGTTTTCCATCATTTGAATACAGGGTGGACAAAATGTCATGGAATATGGCATCAACAGCTGTAGCCATTTTTACGATTATAGGACGTTTGGGAAGACAATCACGAGGAGGTTATGACAGCAACATTAACGCCGGAGATAGAAAAGGAGGCAGTCGTTAAAACTTGAGCAGACATATAATGCAGATAAGTGTTGGTATCTTTTGAAATTTTGCTCATCCACAATGGTCGTGATTTCGCCTCATTACTCGTAAACACCGTCTATCACCCAAGACCTTTACTGAAAAAATAGCAAATGAACCCTTCCAATATTACACCGACATCGATTCCACGTTAAGCTCCATTCCTGTAAACTTGCGCTCCCTGGTTTCTGAACATGATTGTGTCTCTCCGTTGCAGAACCATCAGGGCTCGGTTGAGTCCCTGCTCGCTGTACCCCTTACCCTCGACCATCTCTCTGCGGAGTGTGGACAGACTAGTACTCCATCCGATTGGAAGACGACGCTTCAGCTCTGCCTCAAGGCGGTTGACCTCATCGTTCAACTCGCGACTGCCCTGGTTGCTGCCCTGATTGACAGCATCCATGGTAGAGCACAAGAACAAACGGATGGCTTCGTCCACGTGTGTTTCGGTGGCGATAGGAGAGAGGGTGAGCTTAGCAAGGGACTCAGTAATACGAACGATAGCTTCGAGCTGACGGACAGTGATAGGGATAGAAGAGCGAGTGTTAGCCTCCATCTCAGCGGCATGGACTTGGCGACGGATGGAAACAAAGTGAGAAGAAAGCTTCTCAGCAGCCTCATTACTTAGTCGAGGGGCACATCGACTATGAAGGGTTAGTATAAGCAGAGACAACAGAAGAGGGAATAGCTTACGTCTTGCAGTAGGTGATGTATCTTCGCATCTTGTCAATCGGGATTTCAGACTCCGTCATGTCCTCGGCGCCTCGACCGTTCATCTGAATACCGAGAACGTGCTTGGCCATGGTCTCGTCCTTTTCACGGCTATGGTCATCCTTGACAATGTAAATCATATCGAAACGTGAAAGGATGGTGGTCTGGAAGTCGATATTCTCTCCAGGAGTCTTCATATCATCATATCGGCCGAAAATGGGGTTGGCAGCGGCAAAAACTGATGTTCGCGCATTAAGAATGGTAGTGATACCGGCTTTGGCGATAGAAATAGTTTGCTGTTCCATAGCTTCGTGGATTGCCACTCGGTCCTCATCCCTCATCTTATCGAACTCATCGATACACACCACTCCACCATCAGCCAAGACCATCGCACCACCTTCGAGATAGAATTCACGAGTGGACTGATCACGCTGAACAGACGCTGTCAGACCTGCAGCGGATGAGCCCTTTCCGGAGGTATAGATGGAGATCGGAGCTGCCTTTTCGACAAACTTCAGCAGCTGAGATTTGGCTGTACCAGGATCACCAAGAAGTAACACATTGATGTCTCCTCTTAGCTTCATTCCGTCAGGCAGAATCTTCTTTGAGCCACCTAATAGCAAGCAGAGAATTGACTTCTTGATATCACGGTTTCCGTAGATAGAGGGGGCGATGCAGTCAGTCATAACGTCGTAAAGGTCCGGGCGTCTGCTCATTTCCAGGAATTCTTGCTCTTCTTCTTCACTGAAAGTTGCATTTCCCTTGGCTGCTTGATCGATATCTGACTGGATTCCAACCGCCCTCAAATAGGGGGTACGAATAGCCACAGCGCCGCCGGTGGAGGAGTTCTTGGAGGCCTTGTTTTGGTAGATGGAGAAGATGCCCGTGACAGTACACCTTGAGCCTGGGACAACTCTATTTGTCAAGTATCTGTCGGCTGAGATAAGAACGTGCCTGGGCAGTTCTCCTACGGGAACTTGATCGGGCGCTTCCTGAAGCTTGATAATTTGTTGATCGACGAAACGAGACTTCTCATGGGAGACAAAGTAGGGGTCCATAGGACATTTTGGCGTTGGGTCATTGGGAACTCGGCTTCGACTGCATTGTCGGGGAAGAGTGACACCTGTAAAGCCACCAAAGACAGGAATATTCTGAGTATGCCCACAGTTGCGACATTGGATATGAAGCTCTGTTGCCTTTGATGACATGACAGAGGCACCGATGACGATACCTGGTACACGTACCAGTCGTGAGATGGTTTCGGAATCGAGGTTTCGGATTGAGACATCGTCGGCATTTGAGTGAAGAAGAAGCTGGTGCTCAGGAAGCTCGACCTTGGGTTCGTGGGGGAAGACAATGCGGTGTGTGCATTTCTTTAGCGCATTCTCGAACTAGTATTGGTCAGACATATGTTGTGTGCAGTGTGCAATGCTTTGATTTGCTCCTTACTAGAGGGATGATCTCGGCAGGCTCAGAGGTCAATTGATGTGCCAGATCTTCGTTGAAGCTGATCAAATCGTTAATGTTGACGTCGCAGAAGTACCTCTTGAGTAGCGCATTCTCTCGTAGTTGATCTCTAGAATATTGTCAGCACATGTAACCGTCTTGTGTATGCATGGATGATGCTCAGGGCAGCACAAACCTGTAAACGAAATTGTTGTCGATACGGAAGTCGAGGATGAAGGTTTCAAGTTGCGTCTGACGTTGGAGTCGCGTATCTCCGTTTTCACCGAAAGACGGCTCATAGACGTGAGTCGAGTAAACTGATCCGCGATCCATCTTGTTGTTTGTGGTTGTGAATAATAAGGTATCGTATCGTACCGTATCCCTTCTGCTTCTGTCTTCTTCTCCTCTGCTTGGTCGTTGTGAGGCCCGAAATTGACTTTCAGACAGGGGAGATATGAGGGGCTTGGTCTAGTTGCAAGGGGCAACCTTAGCTAAATCAATTAACGACCTGAAGCGCGACGCGTAGAAATGCAGGGTACGTAACTTCCAACGGTCTCGATCACGTGATGACAATCATTGTTCTAGGGGGGAAGCTGCGACTTACAAGGTGTCTAGATGGACCAGGTACCTACCCCAGGTACAGTAACTTAACTTACTCGAAACCCTTTTTGGTGATGACGGCGCATTCTTAATTCTTCCTTCAGTCCCTCTCTTGTCTTCACTTAATTATCATTTCCATCTTGTCTAAATACCTGCTGACTGACGTATTTTTGTTTGGCTCTTTCCAGCGATGATACCCTAATAATCTACCAACTTCATCCGTCACCCAGGCCTGTGCCTCACTCCATCTAGAGCTTCGCCCATCATGTTTTCCAGCTCTCCCAACGCAGCCAAGTCTGCCGATAACCTCGCGGCATTATCGCCAATAGGCCATGGCGAGCTTCCATTCCATAGGTAGTCATAAATACTTCTGCTTTCAAGCTACCCTTCTGTGTATGAATCTGACATGTGATGCAGTAGCAACCATAGACATCCTCAAATGCATCCCCACCCGTCAGCGCGACGTGGCTCTACAGCGAGCTCCATCCATTCAGTAGGAGGCATGCTTGACAGCGCTCCTAGCAGCTTGGCTGCCTCGGTGTATGAATCAAGCCAAAATGGTTTGTCTTGTTCTTGGAATCCTCCATCGCAATGGCTAACCGCTGGAAGCTATCTCGACCCTGCTTCAGCCCCCGATTGTTCGAACCGGCCTTCAGCCTCACACCTCCGCACCAGCTTCGACTGCGCATAAGCCTCCGACTGCTCGAGATATTCCTCCGGTCACCTTGACAAATATCACAAAAATTGACGTTCAAGAATTTAGCCCATACTTATCCAAGGTTGGAGCACTATACGACCAGCTGCAACGATTGAAAGAAAGCGACGAAGAGGCCAACAAAGAGCAGCGCTCCGATCAGCAAGATACTCCAACTGAATCGAGTGGTGATGGATATTTGCGACCGGGTCCAAAGCCTCGCCCAACTCGTAAGGGCTCGACTGCATCGCTTTCGTCGATGAATTCAAATGATGGCCAGAGTCCAGTTCGAAGACCAAGCGCTGGCTTTATTCGAAGATCTACGCAAGGGCCACCTCCGCTATCAACCATTCCAACTGTATACTTTGACGACGAGTTCCATCTTGAAAATCCCCGCACATTCGACATTGTGAGCGAACGATCCGAGGTTATCCGACCTGCCAATGCCGAAGATGGGAAAGGTGCGCTCAACGGAAGCGCCGCGGCGCCGCGGAAGGCTCTCGCAACAAACGCAATCCTACAAGAAAAGCTGTCGTGGTACATGGACACCATTGAGGTTCATCTGATCAATTCTATCTCGACGGCTTCAACAACATTCTTCACAGCATTAGGATCCTTGAAGGAGCTCCACTCAGAAGCTGCGGAATCTGTCGAGAGGATCAAGACGCTCAGAAAAGAGCTCGAAGCGCTCGACGAGGAGATCGCAACCAAGGGTTTGCAGATTGTTCACCAGCGAAGACGGCAGGAGAACTTGCGCCAGCTCAACGACGCCGTGCTTCAGCTCAAGCAAATCGCGGACGGTGTTGCAGGCTGTGAGTCGCTTGTGAATGAGGGAGAAATCGACAAGGCCCTTGCGAGCATCGACTCGCTCGAAAAGCTTATTGCTGGTGAAAGGGACACTGCTTCTGACAACCAACCAAAAATCCAACTGCTGGACCTGCGATCAGCTTCGGCTCTGCAAGGCGTCAATGAGGATTTGGCCCTTTTGCGTTCTCGCATTGGAAAGGCGTACGAGACCAACTTCCAGGACATTTTAATCCGCGATTTGCGTCGACATGTCGAATCAGTGTCATCTCAAGAGATTCTTCTTAGATGGGATGCTTCGGCAAATCGATCCAAGGCTGGTCATGTCAGGTCTCCCTCGGTTTTCCCAACCTATCTGACGAATACCGATGAATTAAAGGCCGAACTGTTGCCTAACATGATTGGGTTACACCGAGCGAAGCATATCGCGGCTGCAACCGTCGCGTACCGAGAGGCTGTCTTGCGTGAGATTCGGAACTTGATTAGACGACCTTTGCCCAGCTCCACGGATGACGACAATGAGTCAATGATGTCGGTTTCTACTGCGAGCGGCGGCCGCCATTTGTCGAATCAAGAAAAGTCGTCTATTCTAGCACGAAATCTGCGGGCTTTAGACCCAGAAGATGGCGAAGACCTTCTAGTCAAGATCTATATCGGAGTCACGGAGACACTCAGGAGACTTACAACTCAGGTCAAGGTCTTGTTGGAGATCACAAGCTCCCTCACCGAGAGTGCACAGGGTGACACTCTAAAATCCCCTACAGTGAGGTCGCCTATTTCTAGCCCGAGACCAGACAGATTCTCAAGCAACCCGATGAACAACGCAGTGTTCGAAGTTCAAGAGGAGCTGCACAAGAGCTTAGATATTACCAACCTCCTTGGCCAAGCAGTGGATGTAGCGATTGAAAAGATTGTCAAGGTGTTGAAGGTTCGGGCAGAGCAGACTGCGCAACTGCCACTGACTCTTTTTCTACGTTACTTCACGCTCAATCTCTATTTTGCCAACGAATGCGAGTCGATATCTGGCCGAAGCGGCACGTCTCTGAAAAATGTGGTTAATGGACACATCAAAGATTTCGTGCAAAGGAATCGCGACGCTGAGATGCAGAAACTGGCTCAAGGCATGGAATCGGACCAGTGGAGCGCCAAAGACTTCGATGAGAAGAACACGGAGTTGTTGAATACCATTCTGGGGAGTAGTACTCACGACCCTCAAGAGTGGACTGACAGCACCAAGATTTGGATCCCCAATTCCGAGTTGGAACATCATAATGAAGAAGAGAATATCGAGACGAATGGCACCGGCAAAGAGAAGACCAGAACCGCCACGATCGATTCGGAAAGCTTTATGCTACCGAAATCGGCCATTCTGTGTTTGGAAGGCATTGCCAAATTCTCTCACCTCATCAATGGAATTCCATCAATGACCCTTGATATTGCAACTTCCTTGATTGCGTACCTTCAGCTTTTCAACTCGAGATGCACGCAACTTATTCTGGGTGCTGGAGCGACTCGATCAGCTGGCCTAAAGAATATCACAACCAAACATCTAGCTTTGGCCTCCCAAGCGCTCTCCTTCACGGCTACCCTTATTCCGCATGTTAGAGAATTTGTGCGAAGGCATGCTGGATCAGGAGCGAACGTGTCGAATGTCATGGGTGAATTTGACAAAATCAGGCGGCTGTTACAAGAGCATCAAGACAGTATCTACCAGAAGCTTGTTGAGATTATGAGTGGTCGAGCAGCCATTCATTCGCGCACGATGAAAACAATCGATTGGGAAGCAGATGGAGGCAAGGGCGTCCATTCATACATGGAAACATTGGCTAAGGAAACGACGACTCTTCATCGTGTTTTGACTAAGCACCTTCCTGAGACATCGATCCAGATGATTATGCTTCCTGTGTTTTCCAGCTATAGAGATCAGCTTGGGTCAAGCCTCAGGGATGCAGATCCCAAGACCGAAGCTGGCCTCAAGAGGTACGTAATATGCAGTCCACCACTGGGCTATCCACTAATCACTCTCTTAGTATGAATAATGATATTGAGTTTCTGACAACGAAACTTGGCAAACTGGACGGATTCGGAGATACGGGAGAGTATCTTCAGAAGATCATCAAGTCAAAGCAGGTCAAGACGGCGGAACCAGTCACCGAACCCACATCAGAAAAGAAGGATGAGGAACCTAAAGAGAACGAAACAGCTTCTTCCGCAGAGGCTACAGAGTCTACAGAGCCTGCTGAGAAGAAGGAATAGAGTTAGTTATGGCGACGACTTGAATAATCGTGTCACTGTTGGACCGAGAATTATACCACAATTATGCAAAGTGCGCCTTGCGTTGTTGCTTTACCCAACTCAGCAAGTTACTGGCAACTGCTTTCGGCTTCCACCGTCCTGTCACAGGCTCGAACTTGTATGCTGCGCAGAACTTGCTGAGTACAGTACGGCTTTATTCCCACAGTTCAGAGTTATACTACTGTACGCTAAACACGGCGGCTGGCGTCAAGCTTATCGTGTTTTTCCCGCGACCCGCATTCCAGAGCACACAGCATTCCAGTCTCAAGCCCCAACCGGACGCCTGCTTCCAACCAGCTGTAGCCCTTCTGCAAAACTCGAATGTGTACACGGGAAGAAACCGTCTCATCTTGGCGGGAACCGCTTGGTCGGGTTCCGAGAGCTCGGCAGGGTCTTCTGGCGCTACGCCTTCCGGCAAGGGCGTTTCTGTCATTGGCGATGACTTTGCTTTTTATAGTTCAGCATTTTCAAAACATACTGAAACGATACAATCAATTCAGGTGATTCAACTTCGATTTCGATCATCTATTCAGCCTATACGTGAATCTCGCCGCTTCCTTTAGTCGATTGCGGTCTTGGAGATCCTTCCCGAGAGCACGGGCCAAGGAGCTGAGGATGAGGTAGTTCCCGTGAAATTCACATGTTGATAGAATCATTCCGAAGTTGTACAGACAAGGGGCGCGGAAACATTGACAAACCCGCGTCGAGAGGCCAATATCACATGTGCTTCTCCGTCGTACAAAGAAAGAAACTACGTATGTACTGTGCTGTACCATTCATTGCCAAGGGGAAGACTTTGACGGGTAAACCTTAAAAAAGTTGGGATGAGAGACAATGAGGTAGTGATCTACAATCGTGTTGATCAATCAATTTATCGATCTGTTGTAACTCAAAGGGGGTTTATTCTTAGAACACTTGGCATATCCTGCCCATCTCCAGGGAGGCTTCATAGTACAGTGCCAACGAACCCCGCGATTCAACAATGGCCATCCTGTGAGAATTTATTCAACAAATACATACAGTACCATCATGATTTTCTGTACTATCTACAAAGTACCTAAGTACTAAATTTACAGCAGAGACGTACTGGTGACGTTACATCCCGGCCAGGGGATCAACCTTGTACCTGCAGACACGACATCAGGCCGTGATGCTGGCCTGACGTGTCTCCCTCAACTCGGTCAGGATCGAAAAGCAGAATCAATGATTTGATTCGACAGTTGGCCGAGTGTCGAGTAAGCAGGAGGCTGGTAATGCACTGTAACTAACAGTGCTTTGTTTGCTCGATAAGGAGAAAACAACGCAGTTGAAGGTGTGCTAGCAAAAGAAACGCTCAGGGGGAGGGGTTTGTTTCAAGCGTGCATGTGGCTTATCCTTTGTCACCCAGTGACACCACACGAGTCAACTCAATTTGTCTGATGGTTTTCACTAAGGGCGTCCTTAGTCAAGTTCCTTTCAGGGCACCGAATGAGTCAAGATCAATCGTCTATGTTCAGTTTTCTATGTCCAAGTCTAAAGTCTAAAGGTCGTGGCCAAAAAGGGATAATTCCCATCTTTTTGTAAAGGAGCTTTTCCGCTCCAAGTCAAGTATGTACAAAGAATTCTATGTTAAAAAGTCTTTCAACGAATGTAAGAATGTGTGTAGAATGTAGAACGAGTGCCAGCCTCAACCCTCTTGCTAACACAAGAGGCATCAAGCCTGTGATGGTGCAAGAGCGCGAAAGGGAGTGACGCCGCTCTGCATTGTTTGGAGAGTTCCAGGAAATGGAACTCAAGTCCTGTTTTGTCCTTGTCTTGTCTTGCCTGGGTAATCCATCCATCCATAAGCGCCAACTGCTCCAGCCCAAAGGTCTATAAGAAAGGCCTCGGTTTTGCAACAAACGAGGGGTATCTTTCAGGGTATGTAAAACGAGAATCGTGTAGTGTAGAAAGGGATTCATGACATCGTCAATGCGGTGTTCAACGCCGCGGCGTGAAAAGGTGAAGAAAGGGGGTAGGTGAAGAAGTGAAAATCAAGAGCCGTCCGGGCAATGGCAGTAGGGACGCTTAAGCACGCTTGGCCTTGTAAGGGCTGGAGCCAGAACCAAGAGTAGTGATGAGGTCAACCTCCTCGGTAACCTTGGTCTGGACATCATCGGGGAGCCAGTAGGCGTTGTCGCAAGGGAACTCCTCGCAGCCCGACATGGGAGAGGCACCAGTCTTGGGCCACATCTGCTTGACGTTGTCCTTGTCGTTGGGGTCGACAATGGCAGAGACGTCAAAGTAGGTCTTGCCGTTCCAGCCACCGAAGGTGACCTCACCGAGCATGCCAGGCTTGTCCTCGTGGCCCTTCTGGACAGCGTAGAAGTTACCGATGTACTTGTCAGGGAAATCGACGGTAACCTCCTTAGCACTGCTGACAGTGACGGACTCGGGGCCCTCAAAGCCAGGGTCAGGGGTGAAGATGATGGTGCGCTCCTTGTCATCGAGGGTAACAAAGGTGACGGTGGCAGCAGCAGCATAGGTAGCAGAGGCAACGAGGCCAACGAAAGCGGTAGCGAACTTCATTTTGGCTGTTTTTGTGGATTGGAATGAGAATGGGGTTGTGGAGTTTTCTCGATTGTCGTCAAGACAAGAGTGTTGATGTTGTGCAGTGTCTGATGAAAGACTGAATCAGGACGTGATAGTCAATGTTACTCAGAATGATAGAGTAACTTGGTGATGATCGAGAACTAGCTCGTGGAATTGTTCAGGGATTGTGTAGATTCGACTTCAAAAGGAATGAGAAGCGTTGAATCAAAGGAATGATCGTCCGGAGACAAAAAGGTAATCTGAAACGGAAGGACTGTGTTGTGTTGATCAGAACAAACATCTGGAGAAGGGGGAAAGAGGCCCGTTTTATAAACGAGATCTGAACGCGAGTAACTGCACCCAGAGACCTGGCACCTCACCTCTTTGCTTGAGAGCCAGGTACGGAGTACTCGAGATCAGATTTGTCAAGGAAAACGCTCGGCGCCTCAGTGGAGACGAGACACGAGGAGGGTGTCCTAGTGTCCTGACCCGACGGACCCTACAAAAAGACTTCCCGGTGGTGTTGTGGGGTGGTAGGCACAAATGTGATGAGAACCACTTCATCGGCCAACACAGCGAAGTACATATGTACGGCAACACTGTACAGTGCACTCAAAATCTGCAAGCTTGGTGATACCGGTGGCTCTGCTCGATCCCCCGCATGAGCAGTCACTGTGCTATTCCCAACGCTTCCCCATTATCCAAGGCGGCAAGTCCTTTCCATGGCATGTGTTGCAGTGTTGACTGCTATACGTATACGTATGCAGTGTGTACATACACCGCGGTACCTATCCTGTTGCTGGTGGTGGTGGTGTGGGCTCATTTTGGCTGTTCCTGAGTGGCCCGTGAGATGCCTGTTGACTGCGGCCCGGTTCTATAAGCTTTACGAACAAAGGGAGGTCAGGCCGTTGTTTCAACGTCCCTTTCAAGGTTTCATTCATCTTGTCTGTTCTTTGTGAAATACTCGGTTTGTTGCGCTTATTGGTCGTCTCGAAATGAAACAATTTGTCCATCTAGAGCCTCATTTCAGACATGACTTCGCACCCTGGACACTGGTCTATAAGCGCGCGACAACAAAATGTGAAGGGCGAAACAGTAATACTAACCATACAGTATGAACCCAGAACGAGAGCCCACAAGAGCCTGCCAGAGTAAAGGGATCCAGCTCTGCGAGATACAAGCTTCTCGGGCCCTCTTCGAATGGAACCAGGGCAACGCTTCCCCTGTCAGTCTAGGCCAACAAACCGGTAGAAAAAAGGCGTCTGTCAGCGATTCAGCGTAGCCGCTCCCAGTTCCGCGGCTGGGTACAGTACCGGTAGGGTAAGCTGCAAGGGTGTGGCCAAGCGGGCGACTACCGCAAGGGAGCCCACAAAAACGCTCTAATTTTTCTTCTAGCTGCATGTTGACTTGGTTCCCTCAGCCACTTCTGCCGTCTTATTGGCTGTCTGTTTGCCACCAGTGCCTGGTACCTGACAGCGTCCATGTGGTCGGACTGTGGAAGGCTTGTTTCGAAGACTGGTCAGCGCCGAATGGGTGTGAGAATGGTAGGGGACGCGCAGGGCCCAGAAACAGTGAGCAGGGTTGGCTGCAAGCTCGAGGTGCACGTCAGCAATAATAACGTAGGACTTTTCTCCCACTTCGCTACTCGTGCCGGGAATAGTCTGGTCCCATGCAAGCACTTACTACATAGTGCGCAACGCTTGCTGGCATTACCAACAACCTGAGACTTGGTGAAAACTCTGAATAGCCTGGTCACGGCTAACCATTGACGACAGTGTGGCTTTCTCCTCTGTCAGTGACACGTGGATACTGAATCAATGAATTGGGGCTATTGCGTCTTTTCTGAATCTGAAAAATCAAAACAGACTTTTCATTTTTACGGACACTAACAGTCGGGCATTCCTGACTGTGGCCCCGTTGCAATGCCGTCGTTAATAAGCTCGTCCTTTCAAAACTCAAAATTGGGCACAGCACGCGACAGCCACTTCAGAGGGCCAAGACCCTAAGTAAATGATTCAGACCTTAATAATTAACCACCCATGGCGAGAGTGACCCGACTCGGTCTATACGTATGCTGACACGTTGCGGTGCCAGTTAAGCATAGTCGGACGGGTTTTCCAGACCGTTGACTGTGCCTGGCGATCAATTGTCTCCAAATGCCACGCTTCCTGAGAGAAAAACTAAGCATCTCGTCGGGAACCAGGGTGAAGCTGCCGCGTCACCAATCATCAGCTAAGGCAGCTGCTAAAAAAGCTCACATCCCTGCAATCGATGTTGGGTCTTTGATTCATCAACATGTCCAAGCGAAGTAGCTGCAGAAACATTGGAGATAAGGTACGAGAATGGTAAGTGGAGGATTGGTCCGCAAATACAGTAATAATATTGGCGTTATTATTGCTTGGGCTTCCGTAAAGTGCTGTTTTGTTGACAATTACGCCTTGCTAATTGCGTTGGCCGAGGAGGCAAGATGGGCCGAGATGTTTGCCTGAGGTGTTGACACTAAGGCAAGGAACTAACGGATTCGTATAAACGGAGTGGGAACAGAAGAAAAGAACGCTTTCTTGGTGCGTTAAAAACGTTGCGGACTTTCTTCCATCTTGGTCGTCGAGGCCGTCGGGCACAGTATGAAACTGTCATGGACGGTGCGAGCGCCGCGCGGCTTTAGTATCGTTCTCGAATCGTCGGCCCAGCCCGGAGAGTGCTCCGTTCTGCACGTTCTGCAGCCAAGCACAAGTGTGCTTTTTGTGTGTGTGCTGATTATTAGTATGTTGCTATTATCCAGTATTATTCCTTAGGGCAATTGGTTGCCATAGGTTCTGTTGAGTTCAGTTGCAAAGTCTGACGTTCATATCACGAACTGCCTTGTTGTTGATATGTCGATCATTGTCTTTGAACAAGGATTGTGCCAAAGCTTCCTCGATCTGTGTTGAGCTTGCACCGAATTTGCTTGTTCAATCAGGCACGATCGATTGCATCTTACCTCATACTGCAGCGGATTTTACAGTTGATGGGACGTCTGCCAGACACGAACCAAGTCTTTTTTAGTTCCTCGCCAGTGATGTCCGTCAAAAGGTTCGTCGTTGCGAGTCATCGCGGTTGCCGGAAGGTGAGCGATTTCAGAACTTGCCCGCATGAAGAGAAGGGCTAGACTCAGCGTTGCTACTGTCCAATATGTTCTAAGACTGGTGTCGACGACTCCCTCGATGCAGTACCATACCGGGACGTGCATGTTATCAGAGTCTAGGTCTTGTCGTCCAATTTGCTTAGGCTATCGTGGCGGAAAATGCAGAGCAAAGTTTTCTTCTCTTAGCCAAGTTCGGATTCCAGGTCGCCAATGAATCGTATGTGACTGGTAGAGAGCGATTGAGAGGCTATCCAGCAAGTTCCACAATTGAAGGCCTAGCTGGCCAGATACTCTAGTTTTATGCGGTGCGCTACTTTGCCTGAAGTTGTGCGCAGAGCGTGCCAGTGGCTGTGATCCAAAAGTAGGCAGCAATAGGAAAGATCCACAGCTTCAAAGACCGACCGGCCACCCGGCGGTTGTGACGTGTGGCCGAGAGCTGGGTCTGATCCGTCACCGAAGAAAACAGCCCCGCTCGGGGTCAAGTTGCCGGCACACTTCGGGCAAGAATAGCCCCTCCATTGTGATGCAATAACGTATCGCTCAGACTTGTGGACAAGGTTCGTGGTTAAGAAAGTAGAGCGAGTGGGATGAAATTTTCATACGACGTGGCCAAGAACATGTCGATGGCGCAGGAATGCACAGCTCCCGGGTCCAAAACGTGATGGGAGAAAAGTATGCCAGTTTGGCTCTTCCATGGTAAAAGAATTCGGACTGTATAAACCGTAATCTGCCATCTCGAGTCGGGTTGCTGTGCTAGCCCTAGCACCAGAAGAGTCGGCTTCAAATGTCGTACCGTAGTGCAATGGTACTTGACCGGTTGGGGTAAGATATCAAGAATGCAGTAAGTTTTATCATGTCCGGATAAATGGCTATGGTAGGGTCTAAGGACGGGCTTCCTGTATCAACGTCAATGACCAGAAAATCTACTTTGTACGGACGTTGCATCCAACGCTAGGTTACTGCAACCAGGTAGAGATGGTGTGTTCATAATCGGGCGGAAGCCTGAAGAAGGCGGTTGTTCTTCCACAAGCTGATTCAGACTTCGTCACTTGACGTTCACGTTTTGTATGCGATCCGGTAGTGCACAAGCTGGTTTTTCAAGGTGAGAAGAAGTAGAGACCGAGTGTTGGGTGACTCGGTAGAAGTGACCGATGCTTGAGCAAAAGATATGGATATGCCGAAACGTGGTGGCAGCGTCTTTTGTGAATCAAGACTTGACGTGTTGGGCCTGGAAACGGGACATAAATAGATAACGAGGAGTCTTCTTGTCAAAGATCGCAGCGTGCTTGGAAGAATCTAGTTTTGGAAAACATTGTAGTCACGGTCAAAGGAAAGGCAAATAAATCCCTTGCGCTGAGGGGTGAGTGCCGCGTGATCATGACTCCTTCCAATCTACCTCAAATTGTCACGTGACCAATTATACGGTCAGGTTGCGACTTCCTCAGGTATACACAACATCTTTATTGTATTTTGTTTAGGAAGGTGCATCTCTGATCTTGTGAATTAGAGATGATCAAATCCTCTCCCTTTTTCCTTCAGTTCTCACAGCATCTTTTGCCCCTAGGGTGCCTCACTCCCAAACTTGAATGATGTCAAGGGCAAGAGAATCGTCACCACTCACACGACTCACTGACACAGGTATAACACCAACAGCTTTCAAGACCGCTGACGTGGAAAATAATACAAGACCTGCTGAGAGTATCGAAAAGTGTCTATACCAGTTCATTGTATAAATTTTGAAGTGAGTCGTGGCATTGTGCATGTACCGTAGAAATATCTACCCTATTGCTGTCAACTGGTTGATTGATTCTACATGACATCTTGAAGCGCAGCCACTGAACAAGTGGGAAGAGAAGCGTAGTGATGGACGTGGAAACATCGATGGTTCTCAGTCTTCTCCAGACACATTTATAAAAACGATATATCAGCCATGAATAGAAACTGAGTTTGAAGTGAGTGACATACACCAACCATTGTATATTCAACCACAACCTTCTGGGATTCCATCGTTCTGTTGTAGGATTCTATCGAGTAACGATGACTACTTGGGTTTATTTCTACTACCTAGTTAAATAGTAGGAAACATGGAACGGAATAAAGTGGCATGACCTCAAACCGGATTTAACAATTCACATCAAGAGACAACGATGGTCTGCACCAAGAGGTAGGATGATTTCTATCCAGCATATGCTAAACTGGGCCTCAATTCACCGGGAAGAAACACTCGAAAGCCGTATGGAGATGTTCATATCAGAATCACGAGCCAGAAAGCCATCGCATCTGCCCCCAATCTTCAATCGGCGTCCCCATCACCAACCTCTTGTTTATCGACCTATCATATGACACCAATATCCGGGTACCTGTCTCCCCTGAGCTTGATTTTAACCATATTGAAACCGAATACCCAATAGAAGTTTATGATTTCTTGCAGTATTCTGTCACAGTCCCGTACTGGGCTCAGAAGTGCTTCATGACGACGAGAGTCGACCTGGTCGGCGCCTCAAAACTCGTACTTCTGCATTGTAACTTTCATGGCTTGAACAAACACATGTCAACCATGCGGCTTCCTCCGCGATATCTATACTGGCCATAGAAGCTCTACCGCCATGGCTTGTCTCAGTCGTCATCTCTTCTCCAAGACACTTTATGAAGCTCTCATCAACTATAAAAGATGTCGATTCACCCTCAGTGGGCTTTGGTATCTTACAATTAACCTGACAAATTTTCCTCTACGAGCCAAGGTCAGCTTACAGATTTATTCACTCGTTATAAACCAAGATGAAGACCATCCAGACCCTTCCCGTGGCCATGATGCTCTCAGGAGTTATCGCCGGTGAGGAGTTCCCATCTATGCCCGGCATGAAGGGCGAGGGAGTGTCTGCCCCTGCCAACCCACCTCCTTCTACTGCCATGGGTGGCATGGGTGGTGGTATGGGTGCCAACTGCCCTCCAGCTGTGAGTTAAAAACTACTATCCTACTTGAAACTATTCTGACTTAGCCTGTACTAGGTGCCTGTTACAGTCACAGAGCCAGTTTACATTACTGTTACTGGTAAGTGAATCGACTCTGCCGGATATGTCTGCTGCATAGCAGTGCTAATTCCATTTGATGATGTCCCATGCTGACACTTGGACATGATAGAGTGCCCAGTAGCTCCTCCTACTGGAGGTCCTGCTCCTCCCCCTCCCGCTGGAGGAGAATCCCCTCCTCCTGCTGGCGGCGAGTCTCCCCCCCCTCCTGCTGGCGGAGAGTCACCCCCTCCTGCCCCTGAGGAAACAGCTCCACCCACCACGCCCGAGAAACCTATCGTTCCTCCTCCTTCCGGGCCTTCAGAGACCCCAGCTGGACCTCCTGCCGTGCCAGTCGCGGCTGGTAATAAGGCTACCTGGAGCTTGGGAGCTCTTGTCATGGCAGGAGCTGTTGCTCTGGCACTCTGAACGACGTAGGAATGTGGCGAGCATGCGCTTTAAATATTGCTACGCATGGGAGCCAAGGCTTGACGGCAGCGTTGAGTCTGTTGGATATTGATGAAGGAACTCTATCAAAAATATGTGTATGCAACGAGGTAGAACACCGGCACGTGTCGTTCATTAGTGATACTGCAATTGAAACACTGGTTCTGGACTCAAACTCGGTTTACTGACGGGGTCAGGAGGTGACCAGTGACAAACATTGCTTCATTTCTTTTTACATTGTTTGGTATAAACTATTCGTACATCTTCGAATAATATCGTGTTAATGATGTCAGTTCAAGCTTTGATCTTCGGACCAACTCCATCCTTCCTGTCAAAAGCACCGCTCGCAGGCATCAGAATGGATGATCCATGATGCGATCAGCAGTAGATCCGGAAGAGTCGCCTGTCGATCTTATCCGATGCTGGAATTGATGAGTTTTGGAGGCTCTGCTCCTGCTATCACCTGTCAAACAGACTAGGTTAGTTTAGTTAGCCCCAGGTTATACCCGCTGGCCAAACCGCTTGGTGTGATAATTTGGGTGATGCTTCCATCCACAAAACGAGACAAACAGCCACCATTGAGCCACATTGACCAATACAGTTCATTAGTTGCGTAATACATTTTCTCGTAAGTCGAATATGCCTCTCATCAGTTGCTTATTGGCATCATAATAAGGCATTTACTCGTCTTTGCCGATACTCCTAGCTCAGCGGGTCAAGCATCCCAGTTGCCTCCATGCGTGATCGGACCTCTCGCACAAGGGCCTTTGCTTCCTCTACTTCGACACCGTCCTGACACAATTCGCCTGCAAGACGAGATGCTGTCATGTAATCTCCCGTGCGCATCGAGAACTTCGCAAGCCACATGCGCGCCTTGCTCGTGGCTGCTGTG
The DNA here is from genome assembly GCA_004367485.1 of Fusarium citri. Taxonomy (NCBI): domain Eukaryota; kingdom Fungi; phylum Ascomycota; class Sordariomycetes; order Hypocreales; family Nectriaceae; genus Fusarium; species Fusarium citri. Next base: position 150,871 of record QHHH01000003.1, on the reverse strand, counting down.
ACTCCTGTTCCTTCGTTGCCTGAATTCTCGTCGTTCTCGGCGCCATTGTCAGAGCCTGCCGGAGAGTCGTTGTGAATAGCAATCGACTCTGCTGGGTCGGCTTCTGCAGCTCCACCACCATCTTCCTGAGCCACGCACAATTCCATGTAGGATCTGGCCTCCTCCTCTTCGCCCAGTTGATCATACATGACCGCAATCTGTAGGAGGATGTCGGGATCCATATGACCCGTGGCGCTGCGACTACCGAGCAGATCTCCGCTACCAAAACTGCTACCCACATCATAATATGCATCCGCGAGCAATGCTCGTTTTAGTGCTTTGATTCCATCGCGTTCTCGGCCCATCTTCTGCAGGCACGAGCCTACAGCCATCCACATTTTACCATCCCATGGCCGAAGGCCAGCGGCTTTCTTGTAGTACCATAATGAGTACGTATGCATTTCAAGCATCTCATACGTCTGGCCTAAGCCGTACCAGGCCCGGTAGTCTCGTCGGTTCACGTCAACAGCCCGGCGGTACGACTCAATTGCTGCGTGGGTGTTTTTGAGTTCAACGTACTCATGGCCCATGAGGGTCCATGCCGAGAGACATGAGCGATCAAGTGTCAGAGCACGTCTGAAATACTGGACAGCTTTCTCATGCATCGAGAGCAGAGAATAGTAATTTCCAATAACCACACAAGACTCGGGTCTAAACTTGTCGACGCTGGAGCAGAGATGTGCCAGAAATGCCAGCTTTGGTCGAAGATTGAGGACATAGAGAATATTGGAGTAGTGGTCTAGAGAATCCAGCCTATGGGGGTGGAGTGCCAGCAGTCGAGTAAAATGCTGTTCAGCAGCCATCAAGTCCTTGGCGTGATAAGCTAGCAATGCATTACAAGTGAGGAGAAAAGACGACGTAGGGAATATCGAGAGAAGCTGTTCAAGAGAGTTGGCGAGGCCAGGGCCTTGCTGGTAGAGCTCGAGAGAGGTGTGCAAGTGGAACATATAAGAGACAATGTTTTGAGGACAATGCCTGGATATTCGGTTCAACTGCGAGGAGGTTAGTAACCCAAAGCCCGTTAGACAGTCACATGTATGACTTACATCCTCGACTCGAGATATTAACGACGTCATTTCCAGCCAGCATCCCCAGTTCATGGTGTACTTGTGCACGCTTCGGATGAAGTATTCCAATGCTTTATCGTCGTTCTTTTCCTTGGCGAGAACCATTCCATATCTGCCAAACGGAGGTTAGTCGAGTAAAAATAGAAACAATAATTTCAGTGCTCACAAATATTCAAGCCACCCCTGACTGCCCAAAACCTCATCGTCTTCAGTCGTTCTCTCTTCGAACCAAGTTGCTAGAAAATGGCCTATGACGAGTAACTGTTTATTGGACACTGTTCCAAGATCTTGAGGGCCCATAACCATCTCAGAATCTTCGTTCCTGCGCTTCTCCCCTGACATGAACTTGGCGTAGAGTGCTAAGAACAGACTCTTCTGGCTGAGCTTGGGGAGGGGTATTGCGGTCGATGCCTCAGATGATTTTCCTTTCCCCCTTCCGGCCGCAGAAGATGCGGAAGCATTGTCGACTCGCGAGGCAAGGACACTAGAAAGAAGCGAGTCTGGAAGAAAAACGGCGGCGCAGCGATCGTATTCTCGGCAGTCGAATAGAGATTTGGCCAAGAGATACTTGCTCAGTTCTTTAGCCTCGAGCAGTGCTTCTTCTGGGTCGCTATTCGCGGCGAATATGGGAGAGACGTGACTGGGATCTGCTGGATTGATATTTTCTTCGTCATCGTCGGGTTCGGGAAGCGCATTCAATAGCTCGGCGGCCCTGACTCTATTAGTTTATGCGCTGGAGGGACCAGTTGATAAGTTGCTATACCACTTCGACGATTGATACAGGCATCTTTCCGAGCATTTGACCATGGCATCTTGAAGTGCAGCGCGTAATTGTGATATCTCGTGTGTGCTGAGAGCCATGGTTTATTTGTTGTTTTGAAGGTTGGTGGGGTCGTCCTGGGGAAATAGATCGCACCCGGAGTGCTCGAACCGCGAGTCTAAACGTCGTGCCGGAGACGACTGAATAAAGCCTATCTCTTCAAGGCTTCAAGCAATGACCTGCACGTCGAATTTATATAAGTAGTGGTAGGAAGAGATTGAGTTACGCTTCCTATGGCGTGGGTAGCTTCTGTGGAGGAACAAGAGCTCGAACATGAGAGCGCAGACGCGCTATACTTCCAGAAAAAAAAATCTGTCGGTCAGTCAAGAGACCAGCAGAAGTCTGATGGTATTCGAGAGGCAAAAATTGGGCGCTATTGAGGGCTGTAGTATGGAGTTTGGAGGTGTCATGAGCATGACCGCCTAGTGCTTGACAAATGACAATCATCATGTCAACAGCTTAGGCGCGCATCACAGGTCCGTGCCTCTATTTCTAGGCACTGTTTTGAAGCACTGTATTCACAGTCAAGGTAGTACAAGAGGAATATTAAATTAATGTGAACCAACCGTTGAACTTGGTCTTCGTCATCAGTAACACAGTATTTTCAATTAGATGTAGATGTTGAATAAGGAGATATTTGTTGCTGGTGATATAACATGATTCTATCTTTACTGCACCGTCAAACCAATATTGCAGCCACTCAACTTTGATTCACTTACACTCATTTCCCAACGTTAGATGTTGTACCACAACGGCTCCAGTAGAAACCCAGTTCGGCCAATACTCCGAAAGTTTAGTGAAACAACGGATATTTGATCGTTTTTCTTTATGGATACAGAGTTTTATGAACTGTTGCAGGTTCATTTGAGTGTCGCAAATGGAGGAGACAGGGATATCAACTCGTCGAATAAAGTCGAGCATGATCGCCACAAGTTATGCTTAATGGTAGGCCCATTTTACTCTAGCTTTCTTTAATTGATATAGTATTGCCGAGGATTCTATTCCAGGAGATGCGTTTTACTACTGTCGGGATATACAGCCAACTTCAACAAACACCCTCTCCTCAGTATCTCAAGTACAACACAATGTACCCCAATAGAGCAGTCAGAATCTTCCCATGCTTGATGTGCTGGACACCAGAAGTCAAGTGTCCCAACTACGTGTTCCTTAAGCGAAGCATATGCGTTGATTGCGAGGTAAAACACACCCATCTATCTGCCACGCCCCCAATTGAGTTTCACAATCTGATCATATTCTTTAGAGAATGCGCAGGCAGTATGGAGAGAACGAGCAGATTGCATCACATGTCCACGAAACTTTTGTACGATACCTTCTCGATAAGTATTCCGAGAGGGACGGTATCACCTACGAAAAGATTAATGCGTACATCAAGAGCGCCAAGGAAGTCAACGTGGACAATCTTCTCACAGTGGCATTGGACTATATCTTTCGTAACTTCAGCGAACTTTATCATGCAGTTTGTGATGCCGTTGAGATCGCACGAGATAGGGGTCCTATACAATGGACGCCAGATAACTTGGCTGAAAGGCTGGAGAGGGTGAGAGCAGAACAAGAATGGGATCAAAAGGGGAGATATTTGGATGGACGTTAATTTGAAAATAAATAGGGTTCATTATGGGATTCCTGGGTCAATAAGGCCGAGAGACTTGCAAGCGCTTGGGTTAGATATCGCGAGTGGATTTAAGACGGATGTTATTAGATGAACCAGGAACCGTTACTGTTGTTATCTGGGTTGAAAGGGAAGTTAGAGTTGTCAATTTTAGTCCAAGTCTTACCAAATCACAACACGGCCTTACCATCAGTATTTTCTACATAAACTTTGTTCAGGGGCTGGTGACGGCAGTGCCATAACGACAGAGTCAGTCACTGAATAGCCCTCTGAGTATTGTTATAGCTGGTATCCTGATTTACAGGCAACGCAGGTCCTCTTCAAGCTGCGTCTTCCAAATTATTGTCCTGGGCAAGCTTCACAGATTCTGCACCTAATAGTCTCTCTGACTAACGAAACGTGATGGATCGTCCAGCCAAACACCATGTATCACAGCATTCGAACGCTTGTGAATACCAGCAACGTCTCACAGAATGAGCAAAAGTTACAACATTGTACAATCAGCTGCAGCACGTGCGAAGCGAATTATCGCAGTGTTAAGACCCGTCACCATCAGCGTCACCGAGCGAGACGTAGTATAAGAGCGAGCGCACAAGACATGTCATGGAAAAAGGAGCTCGAATTTTGGCTAAGCATACCTACCTAGAGAAATCAGTAATTTTGTGAGCGATATGTCGATACCAACACTCCTCAGCGAGATACAAAAGGAGCAGAACACACACAAGATCATGCGATGGCCCTGTAATCATTACTGGGGTAGTAGGAAGTGTAACGAATATGTCGACTCCCTAGGAGCAAAGTGCCTGGACTGCACGGTATGTACATGCGTGTGCATATATTTCCCTGTGAGTAGCCGTCATTGATGAGACGTTATTGACAAGATTCGCCAATTCAGAACCGCAAAGACATGGATAGTACGCCAACACATACTCGATTTGCGCATATGTACGATGTGGAGCACTTTGTTGAAGGGTTTCGCAATGCAGGACTCAATGCAGCGTGCATCGTTGAGATGATGAAGGACGGCGCATCAGAGAAGTCACTGCGTGAAGCATTATGCGTGGTTCAAGAGAACGACACTGAGTGGTATGATAGGATCAAGTATGTTGTCCCACAAGGGATCAGTTGGTACAAGGAAGAAGAAGCCAAAGCTAAGCAGTTGACGTATATACAGAGTAGGTAACAGACAAGTAGTTTGTAATCTTGGCTAATAGTTCATCTAGGCAGATAGTAGTTAGGAATCAGAAACGAATCACTTGATAGGTGCTATCTACTAACAACTTTGAGTTGACTGTCCAATAATAAAGAGGTTCGATACAAGAGAACGAATATCCAGCAAATAGGGGGTAGGACTTGCCAATGAATATATGCCCTAATGAAGTACCTGATAAAAGGTCAGCAGAAAGGTCAAGACCTCTATTCGAACTGAAGAAGTAGGAAGTAGAATAAATGAGACAAAGAAATCTATCGGAAGTCATTTACTGCAGGCCGGAACATGCACGATAATTACCGGACATCCTCTAGTCTTTGACAAGGAAGGAGCAAGGAGGGGCTCCCCGCCTACTGCCCCTCTTTCCTTATTCAATTCGCGAATTGGAGGGGCTAACCACTCGGATTTGATTTGCTCGGTGAGGACAAACATGGCAAGTCCCCTGCCCCATGACAGTACTCAGGCTTTAAAGGGTCCCTCTGGAGGAAAGAAATACAGCGAACCTTCCAACACCAAAATGCACCGAAATTGCAGATCTGTAGTTCGGTGTTTTCTTTCCCCCTTAGGGGACCAGGGGAGAGGAGGGGCAGCCAGCAGCTCGATAGTAGGCGGTGAGAGTTGGTAAATTAGTCGCAGTGGGGGATTCAACGGTGAGAACCCATACCAACAAATGAATTGAGTTACTCCTGGGGATCTATTAGCCAGTCTATTTAGACCAACCCGAGCCCATTTAATTTCATCCCTTGTACTCTACTCTAACTCTACACACACAAATCACCAACAATGGCTCAACAAACTACCCTCGACGAGTTCAACTCGGTCTACCCCAAGCTTGAGGAGGCTCTCCTCGAACATGCTCGCTCCTACAAGCTCCCCCAGGAGCAGCTTGACTGGTACAAGCGGGTAAGTCTGAGTCCAAATCTGAAGCTATATCCAACTCCTGGAAACTTAACTAACATGCCACCTCAAAGTCCCTCGAGGTCAACCCTCTCGGCGGAAAATGCAACCGCGGCATGTCCGTCCCCGATTCCGTCTCCCTCCTCCTCGAGAAGCCTCTTTCTGAGGAGCAGTACTTCCAGGCTGCTACTCTCGGTTGGATGACAGAGCTTCTACAGGCCTTCTTCCTCGTTTCCGATGATATTATGGACTCCAGCATCACTCGTCGCGGTCAGCCCTGCTGGTACCGTCAGGAGGGTGTTGGAATGATCGCCATTAACGACGCCTTTATGCTCGAGGCAGCCATCTACACTCTTCTCAAGAAGTACTTCCGCTCTCACCCTGCCTACGTCGACCTCATCGAGCTCTTCCACGAGACTACCTTCCAGACCGAGCTCGGCCAGTTGTGTGACTTGCTCACCGCCCCCGAGGACCGCGTCAACCTCGACAACTTCTCCCTTGAGAAGTACAGCTTCATTGTTATCTACAAGACTGCCTACTACTCCTTCTACCTCCCTGTTGCTCTCGCTCTGCACCAGCTCAACCTCGCTACCCCCAGCAACCTAAAGCAAGCTGAGGATATCCTCATCCCCCTTGGAGAGTACTTCCAGATCCAGGACGACTACCTCGACAACTTTGGCAACCCCGAGCACATTGGCAAGATCGGTACCGATATCAAGGATAACAAGTGTTCTTGGCTCGTGAACCAGGCTCTTGCCATTGCTACCCCTGAGCAGCGCCAAATACTCGAGGAGAACTACGGCCGCAAGGATGATGACAAGGAGAAGGTCATCAAGAAACTCTACGACGACATGAAGCTGGAGCAGCGCTACCTCGACTACGAGGAGAAGGTTGTTGGCCAGATTCGCGAGCGTATTGCCAACATTGATGAGAGCGGTGGCCTCAAGAAGAGCGTGTTCGAGGCTTTCCTTGCCAAGATCTACAAGCGCAGCAAGTAAGGTGGAATGTTGTTTAATAGAGTGCAGAACTAAAAAGTATAATGAGAGCCTGAGCTAAGCGGTCAAGGTGAAAGTTGATTAGAAATACATCACTATCAGATAGACCAGATACCTCTAATGAATCGATACAAATCGAAATATTTTCAACATTTTCAGCCCCTATCAAATAGATACAGTGCCCATGAATCAAAGTAAGAAGGATAGTGCCAGCCCATCCTATACCCAGTGGTCGTCGTTCGTCATGAGCTCCAGATAAAGAAACATTTTGGTGCCCGAGAAAACTCCCAAATACAAATGAAATAGGTATCAGTAAGACCAAGGACAATAAACCTAGTCTTATATGACAAACCCAACATCAAGCTCTCTACCCGGCATTTCCCATGTCAGATCTCCCCCAAAATCTTTTGTCTACTGTGCTTTTCCAAATAAGGGAAGAAAAAGAAAGAAAAAAGAAAACGAAAACTCGTGACAGGAGAATCCTTTGACTGCAATGTTATAGGCATAATTGCGTAAAGTCATAACAACATTCAGCGTGTCTACCTGGAGTCCGCCGCAGCTCAAATCCTTGAAGGGTGACCAACTGTCCCAGCGCGGTTGATCAGAGGTTCTCGAGGACGGGGATCGCGACCGCGAGACTGATCGACTGGAGCCGTCATCTCCCGGCGTAAGGAGCGGATTGGCACAGGGGGCACAGGGGGAGCATGGCTCGGTGGCTGCTGCATTCCTGCAGTAGATCGGCTCCGGGGACGACTGCCCACGGTCATAGTCGAAGATGAGGGCGGAACGCGTGACTGGTTGACAGGACCAGAAGTGCTACGGGTACCGAACATATTGTTATTCTGACCGCCTGTGGCAAGGCTAATTAGAGGACCGCCTGCCGGAGCCTTTACACCATGGCCCTTGTTTTTGTTTTCACGCCATCGAGGTGGCTCGGGAAAACTGTTGGTCAAGTTGACTAGAGGTTGTTGTGGCATGTCAGGAACGTTGTCAGCGACAGGCCGTCTGGTTGTATCTCGAACAGATCGACTGCGATAGCTGGGCCGTGCAGACTGGTCCGTACCTAGAGGAAACCATGATTTAGAGTCTGTCGTGTTTTCCCTGGGTGTTGTAGGTGAAAGCACGCCTCCATTCAGTAGAGAAGGTCCATCGGTGAAAGCTGCGTTAGTCGAAGGCACACTGTTATTAATTGGCGTTCGTTCAGATATCTTGCGCTTTTGCTCATAGCCTTGGCCCAACAGCGACGCTCCCTTTGTGAAAGCCGCATTTGTAGTAACAGGACTGATCACAGGTGCCCGTTCTGCTATCTTGCGCTTCTCCTCGTAGCCTTGACCCAAGAGTCCAGCAGGGGAAAACTGGTTTTCTTCCCCTGGTGATATATGCTTATGGTGCACTGATTTGGACTTGGACAAAACATTTGGCTGTTTGCAAGTGGCCTTACGGACAAGTCCAGTCTTGAATTCGGGATCAGAGTCGGGCTCATCCTTGTTCTTTTGCTGATTCAAATCCTTGCCGAATTCCTCAAGAGGCTTGTCGAACCGGTCCATGTCAAGGAGCGGCTGAAAAGCGCCTATTGTGTAGGGAGTCTCATCGACAGAAACTTGAGTGCTGTGTCCTTTGGCAGCTGTGCTCTTTGACCTGGACATAGCCTTTGGGGATTTTCGACTGTCTAAGCCGATAGAGATCTGAGGTGTCTTGTTCTCCTTTTTTTCGAAGTCAACCTGCTTGTTGACCAGGTACCAGCTTCGCCAGCGCTGCACAAGCTCCAGGAATCGCCTAGCAATTTGTCCGTCTTCGGCGCAGAAAAAGTGAACGAAGTTTTCGCCATTGGGGAAAACGAAGGTCTTTTGCTGGCTCTTCACTGCATAGCAAAAACGTCGGGGTGCCTTCAAATGACGCCTAGCCTCGCTCTCCCTTGGCGTGTAAATATCAAAGTCTGACAGATGGCACAGAACTGTACTGTCCTTATCCGAAACCTTTGAATCAGGCTTCTTGGAGGCAAACATTTGACCAGATTCCAGCAAAGTGATCCATCGTTTGTTCCATTTGCCAGGTCTAGATGAATGATACATCTGCAGAGTAAAACCAGGAGGAGGTGTTGGAGTCCGTGGCACTGATTTGAAGTCAAGATCAATATCGTTGCTCTGTGAGATATCGTTCGTAACAACCAAAAGTGAGTTCTGCTGGTCCCGATCCCATGAGTTCATAACGTCGCGGATGCGCTCGTAACGGCGGAGCCGTCGCTCAAGACCTAGCTCTACGTAGCATTCGATCAAAACACTAGCCTTGGGGTCGATATCATGACTTGTCAAGTTGGCAGTCGAGTAGATGATATCTACGGGAGAGGTGTCGGCATTGACGGGGAGATTGATCACGGAAGAAAGGCATCGTACACACACACGCTAGAGGAGGTGCCTTGTTAGCTACTTGGCGCAATCATCAAGATGCTATACGAAACTCACCCTTTCGCCTCCGTTAATAGCAGAAGTTGGCGCATCAGTGCCCGGCACTATGCCTTTGCCACCCTGTTCTATAAAGCTCATCTTGTCTGGTGAAGAAGACTCCTCAGGACTGTTGGAACGGCTGAAATCGAGAGAAAAGATAGTTGGTGCCCCAGGGCTTGGCGTGCCGGCTTGGCTTATTACGGCATTCGATCGCTTGCTGCGGTACAGGAAAGGAAGCTTGTCAAGGACAAATAATCTTGGAAGTCTTGGAGAGGGGGTTGGGAGCTGTGCGTGTATGCGCGCAAGATCACGTTTCTTCTGTTCGACGAGAATACGGTCGTTCTCAGCCTCAAGACGGGCAACTGTGTCAGCCAAACGTTCTGCCTCTTGTTCTTGCCGCTCAAGTTCTTCTCGTTCGAGTTTTGCAGCGCGCTCGGCAGTTTCAGTGTTGATACGTAAAGCGAGAAGATTACGACTTTTGAATCGCGCAATATCACTGGCAGACGGTACTGTACGCAGTATAGGTGAATCTGGTGGTGGGAGGTCAAACGCAGATGTCGGTGGAAGGGGTTTGAAGAAGTCTACACCTCGAGAACGACTGGGGCTGCGACTGGGACTTCGACTTGGACTGCGACTACGATCGCGACCAGTCAACTGCGTAAGATTTTGGAAGTATTCGTGATTAAACGTTGGCGATCGTAGAGGTAGAGGTTTAGAAGCTAAGGATGAAAGTGACGGCGGGATGTTTGTAGTTTTAGGCGTTAGGACATATAACGGACTGGCCAGGGGGCTGCTGGGGCCGGGCGGGACAGCGGGCGACGGTGCAGTTTGAGAGTCTGACGCTAAATTTAAATTTAAATTGCTTGATGCGCGGGCAAAGCTTTGTGCGCATGGTGACACCAACACTGACGGAACCGGTGAGCGAACAACTGGAGGACCAGATGACAATGAGCTCTGGCGGTGTCTCGTGCTTCCATTGTCAGTGTCGACTGTCGTTCCCACTGCGGTTCGTGGAGAGAAGCTGCCGATAACCCCAGTCACACTCTCTGCTAGACCCTTGAAGAACTCTACTCCACGGTTGCCAACTGAAACTGAGATCGCGGGGGACGGTGACGCTGGGAGCGGCGGCGAGATGATATGTCGCCGTTCTCGCCTTAACGTGATCAAAGAAGTTACACTTTTGGATCGAAGCCGAATAGCCTTCGTCGATAATGTTGGCGAATCGAGTCGTGGATAACAGTGTCCCTCAGCCAAATGGGTTCCGTCCGTTGGCGTATCGGGGTAAACTTCAAACGTTTTATGAGATGCAGAAGATATACTCTTTCCACGCGAATTCCGATATTGAGACAAGTCTGGTATGGGCGGTTTCTCATCATCAACTGGATACAACAAATAGTCGTGAAATTGCACCGGGGCGGCCGCAACAACCGCCACTGACGACGCCATGTTAACGGCGATGCCGCTAAATAGAATGTTCCTGCAGTGGTGGATAGACCCTGGAGCGCTGATGCAGCCCTATCGGAGCAGCGATGGCCCTGAAACGCACCAAGGTTCTCGGATCGATCCGCCGTTGTAAGAGGTCGAGTCGTAAATCAGAAGGGATCGTCGACAGGGTTGGTCTCCCGTCCGGTTGATGATTGTCGTACTGGATACACCTATTTCTCGGTTTTGGTTTACATCTAAACGTTGATGATAGGAAAGCTTGCGACATGGGATTCGTCTTGCAAGAACCAATTGTCGCGCCTTGTTCTAAGAAGACGCCGATATGAGGTTTCGTGAATTTCGGTTCACACCGGGTGAACTGTTTCGATTTTCAATGACAAAACAATAACTTTGCATCAGTGAAGTCGTTTGAAAGGAGAGTGTCCAGCTCGCAGTTTTGATGAATGTTAGAGGCAGTTGACGAGAAAGAGAAAGAAAGTATGATCCAAGGGAGTCATTTCACTATGAACAAACCACCATGGCACCAATCCAGATCTCCTTGACGCTACAATAACTCTCCCTCGATAGGATCCATCTCCTTCAACTTATCAGTGAGCAATGTAATGTAATTCGATGCAATAGCGACAATGGTATGCAGCAGCTTGCAATAGTAAAGGCTCTGGTATGAAGCCAGATACGTACCCTGTATACGAAGGGCCGAGGTCCCAACTCATCCCTTCAAGTCGTTGAGCGCCCATTCCAGTAATAATAGTAATAATTTCGATTGCTTCCATGATGCAATTCTAGATTGGTAGGTTTGACTCGCATAGTGTAATAATGGACAACTATTGCAATCGACGATCGACATGCCCTCTCGAACGAATGAATCAGCAAAAGAACCCCATGGCCTTCCCAACGACTGTTGCTCACAAGTTAAATAGAACTAGCTATACTAGAGTAAATCCGATATATTCCATCTCATAAGCGTATCTGGTCGCCAAGAAGATGTCGAGCCATATGACACGCAGCTTTTACGGATCATGCACTGGCATTATATGTAGCCAGAAACCATGCACCTCAAGAACCATAGTCATAGCCTATCTGACATCTTGTTGTGAGTGAATGAATGTAGTTCGAGGTTCAGTGCTTCGTTTTTGCCGTAGGCTTCGACAGAGCCCCGGTTACAGTTCAAAACATACCCCCCTTTCCATCGCCAAGGACCGCTCAAGAGAACATGTCTCATCTGAAACTTGTACTCAGAACACATGTCCTACGTATATCTGACTAACTGTTGGCGGCAGAGGGAAATGTGTGCTCCCTTATTTTCGAAACGCGCGGACCTCACGTCTCCACCACCCTTTAAAGTCGCACGTCGAAACGTCAACACCCAAGTCCTTCAGGGCCTTGGTACTCAAGTGGCAGTCGTAGGGTCGCTGCACACTGGCATTTGGGTCATTCCCTTCGGTGTTGGGCTTGATCCCTTCCGTTGACAAACCCATGATCTCGCCAAACAGGGCTACTATCTCGTACTTGGTCATCCGATCTTCAGAGGAGAATTGAAGAATACTTGGAAGCGATGCTCGTTCGCTACTGGGAGTGTCGAGATACTTGGCCGAGATATCTGAAATACATGGTCAGTAAATCCATTTTTGTCCTTGCATCCTCAACAAATTGTGGCAGCTTATCTGGAGAACGCAATGGCTCGAAGCACAGTAAGACATACCGTGACAGACTCGACCAATGTCTTCAGTGTTCGTGGGATAACGAAGAGCCCAGTGGTCCATGCTAATTTGGGCTCCCTGAGTCTGGGCCTTCCAAAGAGCATCCATCAAAACGTTGACAGCACTCTCAGACGGTGCCTCAGCATTGCCATAGAGGACAGGAACTCGAAGCACAACACCCAAACCTTCCTTGCCAGCTTCCTTGAAAGTTTCTAAAACGGCACGCTCGCCATCGAGCTTGGTCTGGCCATAAAGATTGGTCGGTCGAGGTTCGGCATCAGCCTCGTATGGGGCATCTCCGGGCACACCAGGGAAGACGTAGTCAGTGGAGATGTAGATGAGAAAGATGTCCCTTTCGGCAGCCAATTTGGCGAGTGCCTTGCTCGCGGCAACGTTGAGTGCCCTAGCTCCCTCGGGATCTTTGTCAACCTTGTCCGGGAAACGTTGTGCAGCGCCTTAGAAGCACAATGGTCAGTATTTGTTTTGGATCATAGCTAATTCAACACCTTACAGTGGACTATGACCTGAGGTCTGCGCATTGAGTGTCTAGGTTAGTTCAAGGATAGGTACGATATCGAGGGAGAAGGGTACAAACTTGGTCTCATCCAGAAAACTTGATACTTCAGTTTCATTCCCTAGATCGACTTTGAAAGTGTTGATTCCGTCTGCACGGGAATAACCTGTTCCCTTAACTTCCCAATTCTTGAGCCCAAAAGCCGCAGACACCTCCCGCCCGAGAAGGCCAGTGGCACCTGTAACAAGAACAGTACGCTCAGGCATTGTAATCTTACTAAAGTAAGAGATTTCTCAGTTTTAAATTTCCGACTGTGTATAAGTTGATGGTGTAAGAAGTGAGGTTAGAGTTGAAACGTCATAGCCTCCTAATATGGTCGAGGTGGGGTTTATTATATCATGAGGGGCAGAGAGGCAACGTCGCACCTGCACTGCTAAATTATGAACGCTCTGTACTTTATCCTACAACTGGTGATGAAACACTTACAACACAGTATTGCAGCAAAAGAAAATATTGGACTCTGTTGCGAATGTGGATATGCATTGGATTCGTTATGGTACGTCTCTACTCGGATTTCTCATAGAGATCCATGTATCGTCCATCATTCATGTGTCCTCTCCAAGGTAGGGACACAGATTCAGTGTATATGGCCCGATAATACCTAGTGGTGGGTGTAGTCTGGCCTTCTAAACAATGCTAAAAATGAGCCCTTGTGCTTTCTTATATAGTGGTATCTCACGATCAATTTGCCAATATAGAGAAACACAGTACTTGCAGATGGGACTATTGTGCCTGTATAATTGGAGACAGTGTAACACCTGAGTTGCAGTCTCCCCAGCAGGATGGTCTGGAAAACGGACTTGCTCACCATTATTTCTTACTTGAATCTAAATGACTTCTCGTCATAAGACCAAGATACAAGCTAGCGCCTATATATTCTATATTCACCGAACATAGACGCTCTAGCTACTGTACTCATGACTTGCATGATACAGATCCAGATCTATCCAGGACGTAGTCGAAACTGATCTGTCATATGGCGTAGACGCTGTGACATGCAGTCGAGTGGATGCGCGTTAGTGAGTTAAATAGCCGCCGTGTGCTTCGGACTGAAGCGGTAGTCTTGAACACCAATAGCCAGTTGCAAAAGCTCCAGCCTGCGTCAAGTTTATGGCCGGGCCATTGTTATTCTTCAACAATGTTCGGCGTGTCCGATGGTACCTAGACAGCCCAAGTGGCACACTGCTAGGCAGCAGAATAGCTACCCCTAGCTCTGGGGCGTCGAAATAGACGATCTAGAGTGGTAAAAGATGGCCGAGTCCTTTCGTCCTGTATGTATCAGTGGCCCAACTTTCGGATATCCTGATGGCTCGACATGCAGCCCAATACCTGCGAACTCTCAAGGCTGTGCACCAGGTGTGTCTGGCAGCTCTGGGTTGTATCCCAAAAGTGCATCATCCAACCTGGCATGACTTCATCGGTGGATATTATGGCCCAATATAGTCTCCTCAGCGGGCCGGCCCGGCCTAGAACCGTGATTATTGAGCGGTACAAGACGGTGACTTGAAGTATACAATGGACTGTCTCTTCAAGAGGCAGATGTCGGTCAGTCAACCATTGGACAAGAAGACTGAAGTTCATCTTGAGGGTGTAGACTAGCACGCCTGGGCAATGAGGCTCCAGGCTCGCCTCTAGCTTGGTACTCCATACCGATGACACTCAAGCTTCGAAGCCCTATCATGGTTAAATACCTTGACTGACGAAGCACATTGAAATCTTACCCAATGTATTCTCCATTGACCGCTGGTTGTGATTGAGCGCAGCCTCCTTCAAAGTCACAAAAGAGCTGCACAACATTACCGTCTTGGATGTTACGTCACGCAACAACTGGGCTGGCCTCAAAGTACGTTGCGCTTAATTAAGTGTGCCCAGTATGGGCGAGCGCCTGCCGATAGAAGACAATATAGAATAATGTTCTGTATACCACGTGGTGTAGACTTGACCAGGTCTACATCCGAGACTCCTGTTTTGTCTTGTCAACTGTAGTTGGTGGGGCATAGGGGCTCATAGAGTAGATAAAGGCTGCCACCTAAAGCCTAGGAGGATATATGCTCTATGACTTGGCCATGGATCTGTACTTCGTGTATTCACTTGTGTGTGAAATTCCATTTTACTTCCAGGAGCGTGACTCAACAAGGATCTACTAACAGATGCAGCGTGAGGTGGCATCGATGAGACACGTTGTTGGGCGGTTCACACCACCATCTGTTATCACAATGCCACCTTCATGACCTACTGCTTTGTAGTCTTTGTGCACCGTGAACCTCTGGTGATCGACATCATTTGATGGGTAGAGCGTGTCGAAGAATGCCAAGTTGAGTAGTCAAGAGTATACCGAGCCAGAAGATGATGGCTTTGTCATTAAGATTGGGGGAGGAGCTTTGCCATCAGCCCCAAGTACAGCGCAGAGGTTCGTATTGAAACCCGAGGTACTACTCTGCCAGTGGAATGGACTTGTAGAGCTCGGTTCTGTCTGCGATTGCCAAGCTGTTGGTTTCAGTCGGCTAACCATAGGCGATGAACTGGAAAGGAGGTGGAGACGTATCTATTATCGTCCGGATAATCCCTGATTTGTACATATATCGCTCAGCTGGCATAAACCCAATTCAATCCACTGTGACTCGTTTTTTGATCGTTCTTAGTTCTCGAATTGTCCCAATTTATATCTAAGAATCAGTTCTTTGCGTTGCCCCGTTTCAACGCTCATTTTATTCTGGGGTTACCTTGTTCTGGCAACGATTCGCAACGGCTGTGTTCAGGAGCCCCTGGAGGCAGAGATCGAATCCAAAAACGAATGAGTTTGGTAGAACATGTCGCGCAAAAGGACTGGCGAACCTTCGTTCCCTGCCATATCTGGTTTTAATGACGAGGAGCAAATGTCCGATCGGTTCGCAATTCAAGAATGCTCCTGAATGGTGGGTGGTACATTGGCAACACGGACATCAATGAGTGTAGCGAAGAGCCTCGACTCCTGAGATATGTTGCGCACTTGAGGATTGGCGAGACTAGAGGTCCAGCTATGACAAGGTATGGGTTCTCTGAAGCATGCTGGATGAACAAGTCGGGTCGAAAAGCAGTGCAATGGACGATAGCCAAACCAATGGCAATCTCTCAGCCATTTCCGAGCTTTGTGACTATAAAAGGCATCCTGCTATCGTCGAGGAATCTAATGCACCTGGGTAGCTGTCAACAAATAGGTTCGTCGGCAAATACTTGACGGAACCTTGAGTACATTCGATGTCAACGAATAATGCGCCGTGTTTGACATGCTTCCAACAAAACTGACCATCCATACACGTTGGCTCAGGATGCCGCACCGCCGAGATACGCGACTTTGAAGACTTGGTGAGGTTGATGGCTGCGGTTTGTCACAAAGAGGACCATGGCCCAAGATTTCACGTTGATGGCCGACGAATTCGAGACAAATCATAGTGTCTAGGATGAGCCGCTGTCACTTTTACTCGGTCAAAGGCAACGACGATGTTCGTTCAAGATTGACATGGTTTCATTGGACCTAAAATTCCAACAGTGGTTCGCTCACGCGTGTTTGGGTGCCTTCTTGAGGCTCTGCGGCTCCAATTACAGGCACGACAGGGTAACAACCCATGCCCATACGATAAATACAAGCGCGGCGGAGAGTAGAGTGTGAAAGCAGCCCATAGCGAGAAGATAATGTGGCCCGTGAAGGCGGGTACCAGAACTCCGGCTTCTCAAACCAGTTGCGAAAGCAATTGAAGCATATCGGACTGACCAGTGTCGTTCAACCCGTCTCGGATCATGCCTGGAGTTATGCCCATCCCAGCGACCCTCGACTTCATGAGACTGCAATCAAAACAAGGCTTGGGGTACTCGGCTCAACAGTCCATGCAAGGGTACTGGAGTGCTACCATCGCAAGTGTTTGGTAGCCCCCAACCCGTTGATCGAGCAACTGCAATCTGATGGCAAGGCTGTTCCTGGCAAGCCCTAGGACTGTCTGCGTACCTATTCGGTCTGGTCAGTACCCAGCCACCAGTTTTGCCACGGACTACTTTGTCTTGTCTCGATTCAGGGCTATTTCAGGGATTTCGTCGTCAATACTACCTCTTTAGTAGTCTGCTTACATTGAAATGGTACGAGACAAGTCACAAAGGTGTCGTTTCCAGGGGAGAATATCACGAAAGCACTAGCTTTGCGATGCAGGTAGTGTTGTATAAGGTAGGTAGGATGGGTTGACACTCACGTAGCTGGAGGCAACTGCCAACTGAAAAGGATCAAACCCAACATGTCCATCTCGTAGTTGCGCTCTTGACATCGGGATTGATATAGTCCAGTAAAGTTGTTTGGTAATTAGGTAGGTAAGGCTAGTACCTACCTGTGTATGCCTGTCTTTCGAGGCAATAAATGCCAATCTGTACCTATGTGGTGCGCCTGCCAACTTTCCTTACGAACCGTTAATCAGAAAGGGCATACCGTTTAATTTGTGACCCGTCACTCCTGCCTGGCCAATTTCCTCAACAAGCCTCGTCTCCTGCCCCCATCAGATGCCCCTCTTGATCCCAATCTTCTCCCTACATCGTACTGTACCTCACATTCTTCTACCTAAGTCGAGCCCCTGATATTGTAACCATCTCATCTTGCTTTCCGCATGTCCTCCGGAACACGGATTAGAAGATATGTGCTATACTTCGACCTCTCAGTGCTAGGTATTTGACTTCCCATACGAAGAATCGTCGCCACGTCGGATACCAAATGATTGCATTTCCATCCAACATAGGCACTTCAGAGAACATAATGGCCTTGGCTTCTCCTTTCTAGGTACGTCTCACATGTTCCTCAGCAACGATACACCAATATATAAACACGACATAACTACAATGAACATACTTGTTATGCCAAAGGAAGGTCCTTTCTACCATCTCATCCCTTTCAAGAAGACTTCTCCGCAGCTCATTCTTTCAACCTCATAACCGCTGCCATTACGCTTGCGTATGCCAAGTACACCAAGAGCTGTCTGGTGAAACCCTTGATAAGCCACTGAATCAGGAAGCCAGCTACTAGCACAAATCCCAGATAAGTTGCAAAAGTGACCGCTGGAGTCATGGCGTTGAGGGTTAATATAGCCACGGGCGCTGATACGAAGATGCAGACAAAACAGTTGAACAGTCCAACCAGCGCGAACTTAGCATATCTGCCGGGAATGTATGTGATTGTGATATCCCCTTCTTTCGACACGAGCTTCATAGCCTTCTATCAGCGCGTCAGCATCTGGTGTCGACAACGATACCATAAGGGTAGATGGCAGCTCACCATCATGCGACGAGACAAAGGGTGATGAGCTAAGAAGACAAGCCACTGGTCCAACTTCTCTGTTCTGTAAAGAAAAGCCCAGTCGTCATCATCCTTTGCTCTAAGGTGCGTTCCATTTTCTTCACCCCATTTTGTTCTCGCAAACCATAGCGAGGTATCCAAGAAAACTCCGCTGGGTTTCTCGAACTCCATGACTTTGCTGAATAGACATCCGAACTGATCTTTGATGCGCGTCAGCAGGATATAGACTGAAAGAAAAAATGATATACCCTACAGAAACGACGAAGTCTTGCCATGAATCTCTTATGATGCTCCTCCAGATCTTGGTCTCCCGACTCTACCATCTTTTTGAGTTCGATTGCATCTCTCTCGACATAGCTTGCTTCCAGATCTATGCACAAGCTGCCATTTTCTACATGACGACGGAAGAGGATGTGTGTTGGGTCCTCCCCTCTCACGGCGGCAAGCTCTAAAAGTTTACCTCTGCCTTCCCAAGTATTAGCAGCCAACTGCAGACCTAAATTGGTGGACGACCTACCATATTGACCAGTTTCGCGAGTATCAGTACCTTTGAAGACAGTTAGTTTTCTCAAGATCTGATTTATTTACTCCACAAACCTACATGAGCTGGTTTCAGTATGTCTTTGTTCAACCGCGCGTGCTTCTTGGCTCTCCAAGTCACTCAAGGCATATGACATCTGATACGCCAAACTTGGGGTATCGACAGGGGGCATCGTAAAGAATACTTTGAGGTTACTTGCTAACAAATCGAGTAACGCCATTTGAAAATAGGGTCGTCCACGCAGTTATTTATCTCTTACGATCGAAACAATTCTCGGCGCCTGAACGTCACCTTGCGTTTCGATTTACTACAACACCATTGCATCAGCTCGATCATACACAGCCCTCGAAGTCCACTAGCTGCACAATAACGAAGACGATGGAAAGCACTTTTGGGAGATGACTTTAGAAAAGTGCCATCTAGTCCACACACTCTGTGGGGGCCTGCCAATTGCCTTACGATCTTGCAGCCTGTAACGGGGGGTGAAGAACAACACAGCCACAATAAAGGTAGCGATCTTGTACCTCCAGAGTCCAAGCATCTATCACTTTTATTTGTCAGTCGGAACACCTGTCAAAATCTAGCCGCGTCAAACCTACCAAAGATAACCGATCCCAGGGCTACCGCGCTTACAAGGATTACAACTTAACGACATGCAATGATTTAAGAGGTTTCTTCGAAAGTTGAAACACGCAAGTAGCTAACCAAACAATTGATAGATGACATCATGCTGGCAAGAAAGAGGGAGCCTGTATCTTCAATACATATGATAGCTAACTCTTAACTGAACTCCTCCCATCTCCATAGTCTCAGGCTACTGCCTAGCCCTTAGTTTGATCCGTGTAAAATGTGTGACATAAAGCAAGAGGACCTTTGATGTGCTCGAACAACTCCAAGATGCTACATAACTCGAAATGCAATCGCCTTGTTTGGATATAGCCCATTCAAGAGCCAACACAATCTGTCTCCAAACGGATTAGTTACTTTGAGTTTAGAGTTTGCCATTACCCATGAACAAATAAAGCCGGGTTGGACGTCAGGGGTCTCACTATATATGGATATGGACATGGAAGGTTCCGAGCTGAAGTCAAGCCTTGTTGGAGTGGTGTAAATCCCTTTATTATTTTCCGAGATTGTTATCTTGGGGACGAGGACAACGACGGGGAGGTTTTGGTGGTGGAGGGGGAGGAGACGGCGGATGTGGTACAATCATCCCACGCCGGGATAGACGGTGTTGCCGGCTCATGGCATTCATTCTTAGACACAAGATCAGAAAGGACAAAGACGGAGATGAGATGGAGTGAATGAGATTATGAGGCCTTCATACCCATCTTATAGTTCGAGATTCAGTGTCCATATGGAGACAGAACTTTCTAGATCTGGACGGCAATGGCAGGGCGAACAAGCGTTGTTTTCGCTTAATTCCTGCATTGTTTGCTCCACGGCAAGAAGAGGGAAGGGGAAAATCGAGACGTGAATATCAACACCCATTGCTAGGAGTCGCAAGCGCTCAAGCCAAGACTCTTGATAGACACTCAAAGGGTAGCAGCAGATCCGGGATCTGCTTAGGATATGAGAAGCAAAGGAACCGAGACACACATATCAACTACTAGGAAATAATCCAATCATCTCACTTATGTGCGTCAAAGTCGAGGCTTTCAACGCAATGGATGCCCCATCGAGCCAACTTTTCTTCCTGTGAGTTCACACACTAGGTCACTGGCATGATAGTCAGTGTGAAAACCGAGCCAGTGTTATCATTAATGATATATGACTACTCAATAGCTTTAATGGCCAGAATATAAGCCCATATGTATGCAAGTTGTCGGGTCAGTCGGTGAACATAGGCGGGGAAGCAGCCAGGCAAACGGCATCGACAGGGGATAGTTTGCTTCAGAATAGTTGAAGGTGATTAATTAGGACTAGGAAGCTTTCCTAATGACATTGATAAATCAATGGTCTAATGGGACTTATATATGGGCAAGGCTAACTCCAAGAATAATATTTCACGGTTGTATTTAAGTAAGAGGCTCGACTGGTAAACAAAGTCACCACCAGCACCCAGCATGTTTGGTAAAGTGCAGGATAGAACGGAACAATAGGCTCTGGGATAATGACACCTCTTCGACATACCATCCAGGGCTGCATTGAATTCGTTCGCAAATGTTGTCGGCATTCGCCAACACCACATGGACCAGTAAACAATTCCTAACCTAGTTCGAGAAACAACCATGCCCGGCGGATTTAATCAACTACTCTAAGACCCCTGGCGCCACAAATTAGAGTGAGGTGTACTGAAATCTCTTCTCTTGCTTCCGGCGTGATAGGCTGCCCCTGCCTCAACCAGTCCTGCGCATTATTACCATGAGCAGTAGGATGTGGACGTTGCAATGCTCCCTGATCGATTACTTCGAGACCTTAAGACTAGGTCAAAGCGCAGCCGGGGGCTTACTGATGGCTACCTAGGTTGGGAATAGCTGCACATAAGATTCGGAAGACCCTAGTCGCCGTTTTTAGGACAGGGCTTCCGGGGCCAATAACGAGACAAGCATCTTGAGATCAGCAGAGAGAAGGCTAGCATAAACAAGGCTTTCCTGTTTACAGGAATCAGCGTCCTTGGCGCAGTTGGGCTCTGGTTGATGCTAAGATTGAAAGTGACTTATAGCTTTACAAGCCACGGTCCCTGTACAAGAATAATCGTTCTCTTCCTTCTCTCTTCTGTTCTCTCGGACCCTCTAAGTGTGACGACACACCTTTTTCACGTCCCACAGCAGGCGGGCGATAGCCTAGGAGGATGTACGGGACTCCAAAATGTCACGACAGGTTCCTTCAACTGCGGAAGGCAATGATGTGATTGCTTGACAGCGGGCGTCAGTCCACGGCAAGATTAGCAACTCCATAAGGGTTGTAACATGGATAACAATGCAGTGGCTATTCTCTCTTTCGACGGCAGACGGAATTAGTCGAGTCGCATCAGGATAACATAGAAGCCAGGGTTGTGAGCACAAAGCTTGCCCTTGTAAGTGGCGTATATGGGCCTAAGAGACTGACAAGCTAGCTGTCTGGTATCCGGGTTAATCTGTAGCACCCTGATCCTTGGGTTGAATGATTGGTCGCATGCAGACCGAACATGCGATATGTCCAACGGATAACAAGCTTCCATCCGTAGCCCTTGATTCAGATTCTCTCATCCTGCCAATCTGGTCGGTTCCCCTGCTCCTCTTCTTCAGCCTCACGCCATTCCTCAGGGCTTGTATGAAAGACGGTGGCAACGGCTGTGAAAGCAGCCCAGATCTCACCGCACACGGCCAGATGCAACACTTGGCTGCCGAGAAAGTTGATAGCGAATGTGAGATTCATCTCTCCCAAAAGGTTGATCCCGCAGATGTCATGGGTTGAAAGGCCAAGGCGTTGACGAAAAGTTCCTGCTATTAAGCGAAGTGCTGTCGCCTCCCAGGGTGCAGTTGCCAGTCTCAGAACTGCGTCAGCAAATATATGCGAAGCGATGAGAGGAGGGAGCTGCGTTAGCATGGTATCACAGTAAGTTGTTGTGGGAATGATCGCTCCTCTTGCGTCGACACTCGGCCTCAGTTCCGCACTCCAGAGCCCAGGAGGTGCTTCACTTGTTTCGGCGGTAGCTTCAACGTCAAAACTGATCAGGGTAGCGCTGACCCCTTCATTGTCCTCCTCGTCACTGGCGTAGTCGTCCCCTCTGGCTGAGAAAGTGCTAGGTCGTCGGACAGCTTCCACTGGGCCAGTATCGCTGGGCATTTGCCCGTCAACAGGTCTGATTGGCGAAACATCATCAATGGAACTACGGTTGCGTCGATGCTCTGGCCTTTCGCGGGGTCTGTCAGGTGGAATCCAAGTGGTGGTCATCCCTGGAGATGAGCCAGTGCTCGGTAGGCGTCTGAATATCCTTGCCCATATTTGCGGCCTCCAGTCACGGATCAATCTTTGGGTGATCACCCAAACAAGGAAAGGCGTTGAAGAAATGCAAAGGCCCCCTACCCATTGAAGCATTGACTGAAAAGAAAGGCCAGTGAGTGGCGGAGGAGCCGGGATGGGTGAGTCTTGGGTAAATGGGACGAAGAATGAAAGACTTGGGAGCCAACTGGTACTCGAAGCTAAGCCGAGTCTTTGCAAAGCTATGAAGAGTTCCAGATGGACACGCACGTACGCCCATATTTCGTGGACACTAAAGGACTTGTGAGCCATTGTGGTATACGATCACTTAGGTGCTTTGACTTACAATCGACGGGCAAACAATCTGTCTGGCCGATCTCGCCACAGCAGAGCCACCTGCCGATCAGTGTAGTTGCTTAAGAGGTTAACTGGTGCACCAGGTAGAATATGTCTGGTGAGGGAGAAGATATTTCGAGAATTTGCATACAAATCCCAGAATGGGATATGCGAGTAACGCTTATAAATCTATCAGGATTAGTACAAGAAGCCAGCTCATGCGCAATTACATACCAGTATACGCTGGCGAAAACCATCCAAACCGAAAGCGCCAGCGGCATCCACGCATCGAAGAGCTGAAACGGCAAGGTTTGTGCCTACATCGTCTTCGTAGACGGCATGCCGCTTATCAGATTCGGCCTCAGGACTTGTGGTCGGGTTCTCCTGCTCAGCAACACCAATGACCAACATAACCTCATTATGTGATCTGATGATGTCTCTGTTGATTCTTTTTGTCTCAGGATTTATGGGACGACCGCGGTGGTCGAACTGTTGAGTAGAATCGCCGCCATTCTGTAAATCGTCATGGTCACTATCCCATTCTACGACATCATCATAAGGTGACCGCCCCTGTGAATGTCAGTTTATCTACACGTAAGACCATTCATTTCAGATGAAAGAATTGCTCACGAGGGCTTGGGCAGTCAAAGGACCTTGCATTCCCATGATGAAGGCGAGCAACGACTCATGAATACTAGATGTCCATTTGGCGCAATTTTTACGATTTTGGGGAAATTAGATCCGCGAGGGGCGACTGTTCAAGTCGTAATGGCTCTAGTGATAACTTCGTTGCTGTTAATGCGTTTTCTTATTCGCGCGATAAAGTTGAGTTGTGCTTGATCTAAGGGATAACAGCTTAAATGAAGCTCCAGGTACGAAGTCATGATGGGAAGCGCATGAGTGGAGATGTGGCTGGGGAGGTGGCTGACAGCATCGCGCTAATGCACCTTCTGACCAATCATCTACAGACCGCCACGGCAGCCAAAAAAAAATCTAGGAAAGCTCAAGTCGAGGACCCATGAGAGTTTCTTTGCATCGAATATTTGCCAAACCAACAACATCACAACACAATGGCAAATAAGCAGCCGTTAAAGACGACGTTTGACGTGGAACACGTCATTCGCCCTATATTCACTGGAGGATCAGTTTCTATCAGTAATGACGCCCGCATCCTAGCGACAGCCCTCGGTGAGGATGCAGTTCTCACTGATCCTACCAACGGCAAGCACTTGGCTCAAGTTGAGGGTGTAAGAGATATCAAAAACCGCATTATAGGTCACAACTGACATCTCATAGGATGGAGAGCTCATTTCTACATTAACCTGTTAGTCTCTCGAAATTATGGAAAAATGCAACAAAACTAACATATATAGTGACGCCCTCTGGATCCCATCTCATCATCTGCTCCCGTTCCTTGTCCATGAGAGTTTATTCTCTGAAACGATCTCAGGATGATGGAACCATTGAGGCTACTCCCACGAGAACAGTCAAGGCTCACTCAACCCCAGTTGGTGTGCTTGCAGTTGATCGAACCAGCACATTGCTAGCCACTGGAGGAACCGACGGAGCTGTTAAAGTCTGGGACATTGTCGGCGGCTATGTTACCCACACTTTCCGTGGATCTTCAGTCTTGGTATCATCTCTTCGATTCTTTGAGGCTGCCTCTCGTTCAAACGAGACCCAATCGCGAAAGGGCAAGAAATCCAAGCGCCAGGAGGAGTCTGATGAGGAAGAGGAGAACTCCACCACTATCAACTTCCGTCTTGCGTGCGGTCAACAGGATGGCAAGGTCCGTGTATGGGACTTGCACAAGCGCAATTGTGTGGCCAACTTGGACTCCCACGTTTCGGATGTCCAGGGACTTGACTACTCATCCGAACAGCATGCCTTGGTCACCGCTGGCAGAGATAAGACCATTACTTGGTGGGATGCTAAGTCCTGGAAGATTCGCAAGGTCGTGCCTTGCTTAGAGTTGGTGGAAACAGCTGGCTTTATTGATGATGGAAGCTTGACCTACTCCGCTGGTGCCAATGGTTCCCTCCGAATTTGGGATACCGATACTGGGAGGGAAGTCACTCCAGAACAACCTGCGAAAAGCGAAGAGGAGGGTATTGTGTCTGGCATTTATCGCCCGGGACTGCCTTTTATCCTCCTTGTCCAGGTCGATCATACTCTCGCGCTCTATAAGCCACCTCAAAAAGCAGACGCTTCCTCCTTGTCCGCACCCGAGCCCTCCCGAAGGATATCCGGTACACACGACGACATTATCGATCTGGGGTACCTACTCCCTGACCGTTCAATGGTCGCCTTGGCCACAAACTCCGAGGATGTGAGGATCGTGTCTGTTGCAGAGGCACAGAATCAGGACGACGGAGGCAATCTGGATTCCGAGTCTAGTCCTTACTTCGGTCAAGACGTTGCTCTCTTGAAGGGTCACGATGAGATCGTTATTTCACTAGATATTGACTGGTCAGGCCATTGGATAGCAACAGGAGCGAAAGATAATACTGCCAGGCTTTGGCGCATCGATCCTGCAAACAACTCTTACACTTGCTGGGCTACCTTCTCTGGTCACGCTGAATCGTTGGGTGCTGTTGCGCTTCCCAAGAGCGTTCCCTCAGAATCCTCGCCTGCTAGAACCGATCCACTCAACAACCCCCCGGCGTTCCTTGTTACAGGTTCCCAGGATCAAACGGTCAAGAAATGGGAGATCCCTCGCACAGCTCAACAACAAGGCACCAAGAGTAACTCTCGTGCTATCTTTACCCGAAAGGCGCACGACAAGGACATCAATGCCATCAACATCCATCATTCGAATCAGCTCTTTGCGTCTGCGTCGCAAGACAAGACGGTCAAGATTTGGTCTGCAGAGGAGGGTGAAGTCCAGGGTATTTTGCGCGGACACAAGCGTGGTGTTTGGTCGGTGCAGTTCTCTCCTGCTCAGGTACCGGCAATTCAGGGTGAAGACGGACCTGTTACTGGAAAGGGCGTTGTTCTTACCGGCAGTGGTGATAAGACTATCAAACTCTGGAACCTTGCTAACTACACTTGTATAAGGACCTTTGAGGGACACTCCAACAGTATCCTGAAGGTTGCGTGGTTGAACATGCCTGCCAGCCAAGAACAGTCCAAGAAGCAACGAGTTCTGTTCACTAGTGCTGGTGGTGATGGTCTCGTAAAGGTTTGGGACGCCAACTCGGGAGAAACTGAGTGCACTCTTGATAACCACGAGGATCGTGTTTGGGTTGTGGCTGTTCACCCCGAGAACAACACCATTGTGTCTGGCAGTGGTGACTCGACTGTCACTTTCTGGAAAGATACATCATCCGAAACTCAAGCTGCAGCGTCCCAGGCCGCACTCAAGGTGATTGAGCAGGAGCAGGAGCTCGAGAACCATATACATGCTGGTTCATTCCGTGAGGCTATTACACTCGCGTTGCAGCTTAACCACCCTGGAAGACTGCTCAGCTTATTCACTTCAGTCACCACAACAAACAATCCTGATAAGGGTAGTCTCAGTGGTTTGAGAGCTGTGGATGAGGTGCTTGCTAGTTTGTCTGACGAGCAGATTTTCTTACTTCTTCTAAGATTACGTGATTGGAACACAAACGCGCGTACCGCTCCTGTGGCCCAGAGGATTCTGTGGACTTTAATTAGAAGCTATCCTGCTTCCAAGTTCTCGAACTTGTCAGTCAAAGGAGCCAAGGGGCAAAAGAGCTTGAAGGATGTGCTTCACGCTCTTCGAGTGTACACTGAGAGACACTACAAGCGAACAGAGGAGTTGGTTGACGAGAGTTATCTGGTGGAATATACCCTGCAGGAGATGGACGACCTCGCACCCATGCTGGAAGATGAGAAAGCTCTGCTACAGGACGGCAGTGAAGATGTTGTCATGGCTGGTTGAAAGGACAGTACTACAGGTTGTCGATGGTTTTTTTATTTGTTTGACCACATATAATCGCACTCGCATTATTTCTTGGAGTATCAAGGTTATAGATAAAATATTTGACTTTTTCTTTTCAAGATCAAGGTTGATAAGAGCCGTGCTTGTGTTAGCAGTGGTGACGGTACTACAAGACTCCATTGCCCTCTGGTATTAATACGAGCAAGCATAATACGAAACCAGTCAGTTCATTCGATCATTGGCATCGGCATTGGCTCAAAAATTGTTATCTCCAAGAAGTTGGTAGGCAGAAAGGTTAGTACCTAGGTAGGTAGTAGTTATTGTTGCAACTTTAGATAGAGGCTGCCAGGCTGCCTTAAAGCAAATGTGGGCCTGTACCTGAGCTCCAATGGAAGGCTCCACTCCACCCATAACTTCATACCTGCGACTTCGATCTTTCATCCACGACGTCGAGTCTCGGCCAAGCTGCGCAACACAAAGATACGGCAAACGACCTCATCGATACAGCTTGAAAATGTCCAAGCGACAGGCCTCAGAGGCACTCGAAGACATTGCCTCGCCAGCTTCCAAGAGATCTCGATTGGATTTCGATACACCTGAACCGGGTTCAGAAGAACTTATCAATGAGACGAATACCAACGGAAACGCGCAAGAAGATGACGACGATGATGACTTCGACGACCAAGAGCCAGTCGCGGTAGCTCCAATAAGACAGTCAGCCCCTACAGAAGGCTACGATGACCTCTACCTCGACACCATTGATCGCAACGTGCTCGACTTCGACTTTGAGAAGCTTTGCTCCGTATCCCTTTCCAATATCAACGTTTACGCATGTCTAGTGTGTGGCAAGTACTTTCAAGGTCGCGGCCCCAAGTCGCACGCCTACTTCCACTCTCTCGACGAGGACCACCACGCCTATATCAATCTTGAAACCCAGCGCGTCTATGTTCTTCCCGAAGGTTACGAGGTCAAGAACCGCGCGCTCGACGACATCAAATATGTGTCGGATCCGCGATACACCAAGAAAGAGGTCATCGAGATGGATCGCACGCGACGCACGAGTCAGACTCTTGATGGGAAGGAATACATCCCTGGATTTGTTGGAATGAACAATATCAAGGAGAACGACTATTTCAATGTTGTTGTGCAGGCCTTGGCGCATGTGGCTCCGTTACGAAACTACCTTCTTCTTGAGGACTTTTCGAATAAGACGGAGCTCGTCAAGCGAGCCAGTATTCTCGTGCGCAAGATCTGGAACCCAAGGGCATTCAAAGCCCATGTCTCGCCTCACGAACTCCTCCAGGAGATTTCCCTCCGCTCTAACAAACGTTTCAACCTCACCACACAATCGGACCCTGTCGACTTCTTATCCTGGTTTCTCAACAACCTCCATCTCGGTCTCGGCGGAAGCAAGACCAAGCCAGGCAGCTCCATGGTCCAGCGCACATTCCAGGGCAAGATGAAGATCGAGTCGCAAGCCATCACAGCTCGTGCCGACGCGACCGATCGACTACGCTTTGAGGATGCAGACGTCAAGGTCGACATTGTGCGCTTCCTTCTTCTGACGCTTGATCTTCCCTCAACGCCGCTTTTCCAGGACGAGCTCGAGAAGAACATTATTCCCCAAGTCCCACTGACGACCATTCTTACAAAATACGACGGCCAGAAAGCCCAAGAACACCATGCTCAGCGTAAGCGCTACAGACTTATGCACCCCCTTCCCCCCTATCTTGCATTCCATGTGAAGCGCTTCTCACAGAACAAGTTCGTCTCTGAACGTAACCCCACAATCGTTACGTTCGATGCACGCAACCTTGATATGTCTCCCTACGTGGAGCCGAATCCCAAGGAGTGGCCCCCAGGCGAGCCCATTTGGTATGATCTCGTTGCAAACGTGATCCACGAAGCTGTGCGTACACGTGAAGATGTAGTTGACAGCGGCGAGGAGCGCAAGACATGGAAGGTACAACTAAAAAACAAGGCCACGGGTGAATGGGTTGTGTGCCAGGATCTCTATGTTGACAAGGTGCAGAGCGAGCTTCTGTATCTTGGCGAAGCGTACCTCCAAATCTGGGAGCGAAGGAGAGAGCCTGGGAAAGGCAAGGGCAAGGCCTCATGACCTTAGATGCCATTAAAGTATACTCAGGTGAAAAGACTGAATAATAGAGTATTATACCCTCTCCGGCAATTAGACCTCTTGTATCCCAATCAAGTAGTAGACCGAAAGGCCGGCTTGCTATTTGGGTGACATAGGAAAAGTTTTGTAACCCGTATCTTGACCCTATGCCAGAGTCTTCACTGATGACTCCTTGTACAGCACCATCACATTTGGCATCGCTTTACGCATCATAGCACATTGCAATAATGTTACATGGTGAATGTCTCGTTCTGGGGCGAGAAACCTCGACCCCCCAAAGCTTGCTCTGAATTGTAGGTCTCGCTGAAATCCGCTATCAGGCAAGCCAACCCCCGCTAGGACGCAGCTAGTAATACATTATGCGTGGACAATACCATACCCATTGACCTCGTTATTTCTTAGATATCCGCCTCGGTTCTTATGAATGCGTTATCGCAGCACTCCCGGGAAGATCTCTTCAACTCCGCCAACTCAATGATGGTTATGTGAGAAAAAGGAACAGAGGAGACAATAAACAACCAATTCAACCAAGACTGACAGACACGACATCTCGAAGGTGAAGCATGGTCTTATAATACAATACATAGATCGCACTGGGGTTAGACATCTAGAAGGCCAGCATCTGTCTTCTTTATGATTGAGACTGCTCGGCTGCCTGCTTTGAAGCTCCGCCAGTGTGACGCTTATCGTGGTGATGGTGTTGACCAGCCTTTTCGCGGCGTTGCTCTTCGATCGCTGTCCGTTGCTGGATGCTGGAATCGTGGCTCTTGAATTCAACGCGAGTATTGGGTGGGAAGTTGAGGACATGCTTCATGGTTTCACTGCTTTGCTAATTAGCCACCATTGCAACAACGTGCTGGTCCACGCAGAACAACTTACCGAATCTTGATAACTCTGCCACCATCGTTTCGAGTCCAGATACTAAGAATGTCCTCACCATTGCGCACACTCAACACAGCACCGCAAACTTCATCACCCGCCTCACCAAACTGGTCGCCAATCAGGTTGAGAAGAAGGTCTTCCCAATACCGATCGGACACGCCCTTCTTCATTCGAACGACCCATTTGCCGCCTTTCTTGTTGATATCGTCCTCCCATATTGGGCGGATGCCCTTCTTGAACAGATGAAAGTCTGAGACGACGGGAAGTACGGAAGGACGCTTCAGGTAGGCATACATCTCCCAAAACTCCTCCACTGTTCGTACGGTACCAATTTCGTGCAGTGTCTTCTCGTACTCGATGTAACCGTGTGCCTTGGAGATCGGAGGTCGGTACCAGAAGGTCCACGGGTGTACCAGCGGATGTGAAAGAGGTGCCGTAGGTGCCCCGGACTGGTTATTCTCAGAAATCGCGGCCATACCAGAAGCCTTACCGGCGGCCTTGGAGGAGTCCTTAATACCAGACTTGGGAACTGCTGAAGCCATGGCCGACTCGAAAGGATTGCCCGACGTCTTAGGGGTCTTAGCCGATCCAAACGAGGCAAATGCTCCAGAGCCTAGACCAAATGCACTAGAGGCGCCACTAGTAGGAGATACAAGACCTCCAGGTGTAGTGTTGAAAGGGTTCGGTTTCATCGATGATGGGGTTTCGCCGCCTTGACGCTTAGAGAAAGAAGCATTGCGACTGAAGGTGTCACCACTGGACCCTTGACTTGGTGTAGCAAGGGAAAGCTTGCCCGGGCTGAGGAGTCATGATTAAGCCTTGATTCTAAAGGTAAGTGCAGGTGACTTACTTTGTGCGGCGGGCCCAGAGGTTGCTAGTATCCATTAAGACTGAATGTAGCAGGTCTGTCTGCAAATTAAGGTAGGGCGGGGAAGGTTGATCCGAGATGCCTTAGAAGAGGCTTAAAGGCAAGAACCGAGGGGAGTATGTACGACGTGGAGAGTTTTTGGAACAGATTTGGCAGTTTCGGTCTCGGTTTGTTGGAAAAAAGCGGTCGAAGTTGGTGATGTTAGCTGTAGATGTTACACGGTTTCGAGGTCGAATGAGGGGATGATCAGTATGTTGACGGCAAAAGTTTGGTTTATGGAACTATGGTGCAACGATAAATGGTGACGAGATGAGGGGTATCGAATATTGTTGGAGACGTCGAGTTGAGGTTGGATCAAAGAGCAATATCTGAGAGTTTAGGAGGGTAGATGATGAAGTTGTTTGGACGTTGGGGAATTTGGGTTGCGAGAGAGGAGATTGACCTAGTGTTGGAAGAAATTCTACCTAGCAGCCCACCTACCAGAAAATCCAGACGGGACGAGTCGCGATCCAAGACAAGGCACTGTAAAGTGGAAGGCAAACTCAGGTAGCTCGTGAGTAGCTTCGCTACTAGTCTGTGCCACATTCTACACCAGGGGTACCTGACCTACAGCTATTTCGCACCAGACCTGGACCTCTAGGTACAGATGGAAAGCCCTGAAGGCTAGCACCCAGCTCACTGGAAAACCCTCCATTCCTAGTACCTAGCCTCCACTCCACTGACGAGACATTCAGACTGCCCGCGCTAATCCAGCCCCAACCCCCAGGTCAGTCCAGGGACCCATGAGAGAGACTGTTGCGACCGACCCTGCGTCAGAGGCTAAAAGGTGAGGAAAATGACAGTGACACAATTAGCACGCACCAGGGCAGAGTGCCCCCTTGTTCAGAAGCTGTCGGCAAATTCTTTGGTCTGAGTGTAAGCTTCTAGAAGGATTTGGTGCCAGCGTATCTGTACAGTATTGTATCCCATTCTCATGAGATCGGCAGAGAAAAATAGTAATTCATACCTCGAGAGAAATAAAAACTCCCTGAGGCAGACCATTTACTTGAAGGAAACGATGAAAGTGCTAAGCTAGGTAATCAAATGGCCAGGAATTGGGATGATACAGCTGAAAACAACATGTATGTAGTATGTATACATTATGCAAGTAATCAATCCCCATGATTCATATCGTCGTCACTGACGTTTACCAAAACAAACCGTGCATCTTCAATGTGATCATGGTAACTTAAGCAGACCTGCCTACAAGTTGGTAGGAAACTGGTTCGCCCTTCATCATCACTTCGAGCAATGATTAATACTGCTCAGCCCCATATAATAAATTAAATGCCACCTCGCATTCATTTTCATTGCAAACCTGGTTCTAAAGCTCGGCTCCGAGATGTGAGACCTGTCAGCCCCAGTGTGAAACCCCTGCCTCATGAAGAAACGGATGATCATGACTACTAGTATCATAAGTTTCTCCAACCAGCGACAGCATGCACAATGCAAGACATGAATGACCTATTCTCTATAATTTGTACCATGGCATGAATGACCAACCACTCTTACATTGATCCCCTTGAAGTTGGTTCAATTCATCAAATTACATATTGCAACCCCGAAGAAGGAACGCGCTTGCAAGAAAGAGAGAAGAAAAAAGACTGCGCCACAAGCCTTAAGAGTAGGTAGCTTTCATATCTATAGGTGGGAACTCTCGATGTAAGAGACTGAAAGTAACGAAAGGATTGTTTTTATATTAGACGAAGAAGAATGAAATAAATCATTTTCACTTTTTTTTATACATTGTTAGCAGTCTAGGTCAATACTGGTTCCTTCAAGGCATAGGTATTCATCCCACGCGACCACTCTGAAGCTTGCTCTCCTAACTGGCTGCTCTTGTGTCGTGTCTCTCAACCAGCCACCGCCAGGAGGCTCCACTTTAAAGTTATCGCAACTCTTATCTTTCAGAAAAAAATTGGGCAGAGCTTCAACACTTGCACTGAAAAGTTCAGGGACCTACGAGACATCTCACGCGCATCCCTCCACGACCGTCGCAATGGGTGTCACACGAACAAAAACCGTCAAGAACAAGCATGCTGGCCCTGCAGGCGGCGCAAAGTCTTCCAAGCGATCTGCCACCGAGGGCGTTACCAAGTCCAAGAAGCCAAAGGGCACCCCGCCGTCCAAGCAGGTCAAGGACAAGGGTCGCGAGGCGCTTCTTCAGAAGTTCAAGAACTCTAAGAAGAAGAAGTACACGGACGAGCAACTTGGAATCCCGACTCTCAACACTATCACCCCTGTTGGCGTTGTAAAGCCTAAAGGCAAGAAGAAGGGCAAGGTTTTCGCTGATGACCCGGTAAGGCTACCATTCCTGACTGTATATGGGCAATTCTAACATCGCATGTCTTACAGGAGAGTATGAGCACTATTATGGCTCTTGTCCAAGCCGAGAAGGACGGTCAAATCGAGTCCAAGATGATCAAGCAGCGTCAGATGGAGGAGATTCGCGAAGCGCGCAAGGTCGAGGCCGAGAAGAAGGAACAAGAGAAGAAGTCCAAGCTCGAAGACACCAAGAACTCTCTCCGAAAGTCAAGGAAGCGCAAGAGTACCGGTGATGAGGATGCCAACGTCAAGGAGTTCTCTACAGCGGGCACCAAGGCGGCCAAGGCCAAGGGCAAGAAGCGAGTGTCGTTCGCCTAAACCCAAACCTATCGGGAAATAGTGGGAATCTTTCGGAGTTGCTGCATTGTTTGGCGCATGGAGTTTGGTCGATGGGCTGAGGCTAGGCCCTCTCTGGTTATCACTGGAGAGTCGACGGTACAAAAGCACAACATAGTTATTGAATCATGGTTGCTCCCGTAGGAGCAGATGCGGTTAATCGGCAGAAGCGATCGAATACCTCCAAAGCTATTATCATTACGTGACAGGTCTATTTTTCTCTAGGGGCGCATACGTCTATGTGTGTGGATCTAAGTAATGTACAGTCTATCATGATTACCAGCTGGGGATAGCATATTCAGCTACGCTTTTAGTCCTCGGCAATCACCAGCTTGCGTCTCATAGGACTGTATCCGTGTCCCTCGGTGAAGTCGCTGCTGTTGGGGTTTGCTTGAGGCTTCAGGCTGTCAAGATCGGTCTTGAAGGCCAAGTGGTTCAAGAAATTGGTAACCTAAAAATGTTAACTTTGATTTTCTCATATAAGGATTGCTAGGACTTACGGGCTTTGTAAACCAACGGGAACCGCCAGATTCAAACCAGCACAAATGTCCTCCGAGACTGGATGTGAGAAGGATGGTATTGGGGTTCTGCTTGAACTCCTCATAAGGAATAGCTTCCTTGACAGCAATCTTTGTATGATTAGAACAGTCTGCAGAAATAGGCTTGAGGAATGAAACTTACAGGATCATCGGTTGAGTGAACAGCCAAGAATGGAATCTCGATAGACAGGATTGAGTCAACAGAAGAGGCATCTCGGTAGTATGCAGTCTCGGTGGGATATCCCCAAGAAGGGCACCTGCAAAAGTCAATATTTCGTTTCAAAGAGAGGCGTGATGGCTAGCTTACTGGATCAGGCGATCAAACTCATAAAGATAAGTGATCTTCATCACAGCTTCAACGTCAATCTTGCTGTACTTCTCCAGCTCTTCTCTGTGTGTGGCGGCGAGTTCCTTCAGAGCACCTGAACGCATTAGCAAGCATTCCAACACGAAATGGTATTGGCAAGCGACTCACTTCCCATGACCCGGAGGTAGACCTCCTTGCCAATGTAGCTGTTTTGGAGGATCTTGCTGGAAACATCAAGGTTGAATGGGTTGGAGCAAACGACGGCTCCCTTGAGAACACAGTTGGGACCCTCTTCACCGCAGTAGTTTGTGAGCATGTTTGCGCCGAGTGAGAATCCTAGACCAAACAAAGGTCGGTTAGGGAACTTCTCTTGAAGCCATTTCACTGTCTAGGGCCTATTTTAGCAGAATTCTTGGTTTTGAAGTGCTGTCGTTCTTACCTGACGGATATCCCACGTCGCTCGCGCGTTGTACAAGACACCGCTGGTGATTTTGGATCTGGCACAACCTCTCGAATTGACAACACAAGCCTCCCAGCCGCCCTCACCAATCAAGGGGGCAATAGTGTGTCGCAGATAAATCTCATGAGAGCCACCGGAAAGGCCATGCAAGATGACGAGCATGGGTTTTTTGTCGTCAGATCCAATGTTCTCAAACTCTTGCTCGGTGAAATACGCTGTTCGTCGCGACAAGGTAGGATCATCAGGGGCCTCAAAGGGCTCAACAGCGAAGTCCACCGCAAACGTTCCACGGTAAATCTTGTGGTCGGCATCAAAAATCTTGCGCTTGTAGTAGATTTTAGGTCCAGCAGGCTTGGTAGCAGTCCACATTGTCTGCAGGTGACCATTGAAGAGCAGAGGGTTCAGATTGCATGGCGGTGTCGCTTTTTCGGTGATGGA
This sequence comes from Fusarium citri, assembly GCA_004367485.1. NCBI lineage: Eukaryota > Fungi > Ascomycota > Sordariomycetes > Hypocreales > Nectriaceae > Fusarium > Fusarium citri. The sequence goes on along the minus strand of QHHH01000003.1, from coordinate 115,726 downwards.
TAAGAGATCAGTCTCATTGCCATCCTTTTCCTTCACCTTGCGCGGTGTAGGCGCATGAGTGAAGTCGAGTGCTGCACGTCCAAGCCACTCCATGATGAAAAATGCAGGCGGTGCAGGGTCTGAGATAACGTTAGATGTAGTAGGGCAGTGTAATGATCGAAGAGACAAAAGTGAAGAGAAGCGTCAAAAAACCCGACTCAAGAGATTAGACTGTCTATATTAATAGATTTCCAACATTCAGCCAGCAAATCGCAAATCGCCCCTCGAAAAGACGGAACGGGGGTTACATGCCTACATTGGATGTTGGTTAAAAAAGGACGGGCCTACGGGATCCACTCCCTCCGATGTCCGACTTTTATCTACCTAGACTACCACGTTGGATAGGTAGGAGCAGCTTTGTGTGATACAGTTTGTTCAAGTCCATTGTGCCACAAGTTTCATGATTATTCTGTTTTCTAGAAAAGGTCTCGGCTCGGCATGTATTCCTCTTTTCAGTCTAGTTGTTCGAATACAACAAAAAGAATGAAATTTGTTGACTCGAGTCAAGTCGTTTCTGCGTCTTGAACGGACCGTCCGGCCAGTTACTTGTCCGAGGCCTGTACTTTTTAAACCCCCCGTCTGATGTTAATTGGCATTAAGTTAACCTTGGCGTTCGGTAAGTGGGGTGAGGCTTGCGATGAACCGAGGCATATTTAGTCGACATCTGCATAACAATGAAAAGACGGCTTCATAGCCAAGTAACCAAACCATGGACATCTGATACTTTAATACTTACTAGGTAGTGGTTAGGAGCATTCCGTAAGTCCTCAAGTCACAGCTTCTTACAATATTTCTAGTCTACATAAAAACTACCTAGGTATCTTAGCTGTGGCAACGAAATACTAAGATATTCTGTCTGAACAACGTTGGCGATCAGACAGAAGACCTCAATGATTCCTTGCAGTCTCCCGTATATTCTATTATACAAACATTGATATCAATCAAACTCTCACTCTGAAGTACAAAACTTATATCCTTTTAACGGCGATGCTCAGTCTCTCATTGGTGAGAATAGGATTACCAGATTACATACTGTGGCACGTGACTTGCACGCTTGCAATTCCCCAGCTCCAACGGTTGGATTCGCACAACAAGGATTCAACGACGTCCTACATCGAGCCACAACCCGTCAGAAAATGGCTTCGACGTGCTTTCTCGACACCTCAATAATATATTACAGCGCCAGCTCTAGGAAATGTCCCTGATATAATGTCGAGCGATGACGGGCTTTCTTTTGAACGAAATGACGCTCGGTAATTTCTGAAGAGCGGGCAGCATGCACCCAGCCCATTACCGACGATCCGATCCGCCATAAGCACGACAGTCGACATCCACCACATCGCGTGCTCCTCTAACATCCGAACAGCCATGTATCTTGGTCAAGGAATGGAAATATGGAAGACCTAAATTCCTGCAGCGGGGCGTCATCATGGTATTCTCCAACCGCAGCAAAAATCGCGCTGCTGTGTGTGCGGTTTACAGTTACTCACAAGTTTGATCCCGTCGTATCTGGTATTGGAGGAATTAAGCGTCTACGACCTCTACGTTCTTCCAGTGCAGAGGTACTACAATCTGCCCGTCGGGCTGCGTTGTTTTATTAGACATCTTTCTACCACGGATCTATCGTCTGCTATGGAGGCATGGGGAACTGCTCCGTGGTCCCCGTTGATGCCATTTCGTCTATGCAACAGAATAGTATGGGAACCATCCCGTTTACGCACCGTGGAGGCTGTCGCGGGCAGATACGCGGATCAGACCCTGAAATGCTGGTACTGTCCTGCGAATAGCCACCTTCAAGTCGGCTTTGGAAAGGCCACTAAATTATGGCCGCAGAACTCTAACCAGACGGGGAGTTGCGGCAGGACTCTTTGCGTACTCTGCAGAGATGCTTGTCTTATGCACAGAGGTTGGATCTTGCGTCACCATCATGTACCGCCCTCTGGTCATTGTGTGGAATGGTATCGACGGGAGGTATTCACAAATCAGGAGGAAGTCACGATATTGACTGTGACCGGTCGTAAATCATCCACATGGATCCGTATATAGTATTTTGTTCTTGAGAGCTGCGATGAGATCGTGCTGGTTTTCACTTGGTGGAACCATTGGGGGTTAACCCAAGCGATCCAGCACCAGCCAGAGCCAATGCGCTTCATCTCTGCCAACATCTGTCGACTGGAGGAGGCACAAGAAGCAGTGCATGGGCGAGACGGAGGGAGCCTGCAGAAAGAACTGCCTGCAAGTGCATGCAACAAACACTCTCGCCAGGCTCATTCCAAGACCCTGCTTATTTCAGCTATTTACGCGCCCATCACCAACATATGGATGTCCAATCCATCTCTACAGCTGGACAACCAACCACCGCGGAGAAGGAGAATTGGGCACAGGGAATTAGGTCCATCAGACTCTAATTCGTGCCTAGTCAATTTCTTCCTTATTTTCTCTGTTACACTGATTTTGCGCTGACAGAAAAACTTCCGACCTGCAATTGCTCAAAGTCACCTACTGCAGGTGGTCTTCCCCGCAGTTCCTATGCACGGGGCGCTCACTGATAGCGGGTCTCTCTGTACCTTACCTTTCACTTCCACTCTTAGCTGGTCATTCCCGTCGGCTAAGGTACGGGCGGCGATTTTACGATCAACCACTGAAAACTCGACGCCCAGTTGCAGCCATGGAGCACTCACCCAAGCCTCCACGTCGACCTCGATATGCTGCCATGAGAGACGACCAGAAACGTGATAATCAAGGAGACCGGGCTCTCGATGAGCAAAGCGTGAAATTCTCACAAAGACCAAAACCCTCCCGTCAAATGCGTGACCCCCGCCGCGCTTCTGAGCCTCGCCGCGACCGTCCATCCACTAGACCAGACCCTCGTTCATCCCGTCGTCGTCGCCATTCACGCGATCGTAGTCGTGATCGCGCTGCTCGTCAATCACCCGAACCCTCGCGCCGGGTTCCAGAAGCCGAAGACCTGATTCCTCGTTACCGGGAACGTCACCGCGAAGCTGATGATAAGTCACGCCGTCGGAGCCACAGTCGAAGTAGAAGTCGCGATCCAACAATAAGGGCTTCTCCATCAGCGTCTAAGCGGCATCAGAGTCGCAGTCCGTCCTTGACCGGCTCAAGTCGAAAGAAGTCCAAGAGAGATAGAAGTCCTCGGCCAAGAACAAGGGACTACAGCCCCGAATCTACTTCGAGGAAGCACGCCAGACACACATCACGCGGGCGACGTCAAACATCTCCTCGTCATCACGTACGGTCTCCAATTTCTCCGGTGCGATCACGTCTTAGATCCCCGGTAGAATCGGAATCAGGCTCTCGCCGAGCAGGAAGAGAAGGGGTGGTCAGGCAACCGTCACGGAGTCGATCGCCTGTATCAGAGCATCGACCATCTTCGTCTCGACGAGGTCATCCATTATCTAACGAAGGTCAGCGTGCGTCAGACATGGACCAACCGTCTTCTCGGAGACAACCTCCACCAAGGTCACCTCACGCCAGTAAAGAACGACGATCTAGAGAAGTGTCGCCTGGCTGGCGTCATTCTTCGAGATCTGACATAGACGAAGATATGACATCCCGACCTAACCCTCGAGGAGGATATAATCCAATGTATCCACAAAAATCACATATAGGCAATGATCCATATACACAGTCGCCTCAGAACTCATATCACAACTCACCGTCCCGGTCACCTTACGGATCATCGCGTGGTGGTAGGAACGGCCAGCAGTGAGTTACTTTCAAATTTGGCCCATGGTACATTAACTGACTTACTCAGGTCTTATTCGCAACATCCTCAGGGAAGTGGCTACGGCCCACCAAGTGGTCCTTCCAGTCAATATCACCCCAATCCTACACGATCTCCTCCTCATGCTGCCCCTACCGGCCCAATGCAGCAGTATCCCCAGGGAGGCAGTTACCGTGGGGGCTATCGAGGTGGCGGTTTCCGGGGCAGTTTGTTTGGCAACCGTGGGCGAGGTGGTTTTAAGAATTCTCACTGGAACCAAGGCCCTCCCCAGCGAGGGCATCCCGATGATTTGGGTAATGGACGGTTCGGTAACGTGGACGACTCTAACGCTATGGACATCGATCGCATGGATGAGGATGGATCCTTTCAAAATCATGATCGAAATGTTGAGGAAGGAGCAGATCTTCTGACTACTCCTAACAGACCACCTCCTTCAGGTCCAGGCTCACAGTCACAGTCAGGCGGATCTGGTAGCAAATTCAGTTTTGCTTTCAAGCCTTCGTCAAAACCAGCGGTCACCGCACCGAAACCTGAAATATCTCAGAAACTTAATGCCGCTCCGAGACGAGACGCTCAAAAAGAAATTCGAGATGACAACCGGGGTCGTGACCACGATCGAGACAGAGACAGAGACAGGGATAGAGACAGGGACCGCGAAAGAGAACGGGAAAGAGAAAGAGGCAGGGATCGTGACCGTGACCGAGAGCTCCCACGAAGTGCGCCTACAGAACCAGCATCGTCACGACCGCGAAATGATCGTCGCCATCCTCCTGAAGGGCCAAGAGTGGTGCCTCGAATGCGGAAAGTCAAGAAGATCATGAAGCGGCCAAAGCCGAGACCGACTCTCCCGGCCGACCTAGTGGATTCGGAATCTGTCTTCTTCAGGAAACCGGGCAATGAATCTGTCGTTGGTTCTGGCACTTACGGCAAGGTTTTCAAGGGTCTGAATGTCTACACCAAAGGGATGGTTGCTCTCAAGAAAATTCGCATGGAAGGTGAACGCGATGGTTTTCCTGTTACGGCTGTGCGAGAAATCAAGCTCCTTCAGTCTCTCAGGCATGTCAACATTGTGAATCTCCAGGAAGTTATGGTTGAGAAGAACGATTGCTTTATGGTATTCGAATACTTGTCGCATGATCTCACTGGACTCCTGAATCACCCGACCTTCAAGTTAGAGGCTGCCCAGAAGAAAGACCTTGCCAAGCAGATGTTTGAAGGGCTAGATTATCTGCATACAAGGGGGGTCCTCCATCGCGATATTAAAGCAGCAAACATCCTCGTGAGCAATGAGGGAGTACTCAAGATTGCTGATTTTGGCCTTGCGCGTTTCTACGCCAAGCGTCATCAGCTAGACTACACCAACCGAGTCATCACCATCTGGTATCGCTCACCGGAGCTTCTGCTGGGCGAAACCAAGTATACTGCTGCTGTCGATGTCTGGAGCGCAGCATGTGTCATGGTCGAGATTTTCGATCGCAACGCCATCTTTCCTGGTGACGGTACCGAGCTCAATCAACTAGAGAAGGTTTATAATGTCATGGGTACCCCCAGTTTGAAGGAATGGCCTGGTTTAGTCGAGATGCCCTGGTTCGAGCTTATGCGCTCGACTGTTAAGAAGAAGAGCATCTTTGCGGAGAAGTATCGCGAGAAGATGTCACCGGCTGCTTTCAGCCTGCTATCAGCCATGCTCCATTACGACCCAGCCAGACGACCTAGCGCAGCCGAAGTCCTTCAGCACACCTACTTCACAGAGGAGGAGCCACCAGCTCGGCAAGCCACAGAGTAAGTTACTATCAAGCATTGACAAAGAGTTCCATAGCTAATCATCTTACAGGCTCTCCACTCACAACGACTGGCATGAGTTTGAGTCCAAAGCCCTCAGAAAAGAAAACGACCGGCGTGAGAGGGAAGCCAGAAAGTTGGCCAAAGAAGGCGCTGGCCGGGATAAAGACACAGAAAAGGATAAGAAAAGGGCCAACGAAGGGATTGAACAACCAGACGCAAAACGGTTACAGTTTGAGAAGAATGGCGGGAACAAACCCGCACCGGCGACGACCTCATCAAAGCCTACCGAGGCATAGTATCGGCCAGAGTTCGACTCGCACATCGCCTGAAACCATCGGTTCAACAACTCCAACATCAGTTCAATAGAAGGCGTTATGTCGCTTATGCGGGTCGTCTGACAAGACCAGTTTTTTAATTACTCTCCCGGGCTGTTGTCGCCGGATCCTGGCGTTTTTCTTTATATTTATATATATATATATATTATTCCATGCATCCATCCAGCTAGGGTTCATGAGCTTCAATTTCGCGGTGGGAACATTGGTGCACGCAACATGCTATAGGTATTTACGTTTGTTTCTCTCATGGGCGCCTGGGTCTAGTATTGTTATTTGGTCTATCTGGGCATGAGATGAGCAGTGGTGCTGGGGGGCAATTTTCGTCAACGGTGAAGATGCAGCTAGATATATTGATTCATAGATAACCGAGGCGGTTATCTGTCATAGAAAGAATACACATTAATAAGGCCTGATAGCCCATGGGCACATAACGTGATTTTCACGGAGAAAGCAATGTCTCTAACACGATTCTGTGGTCGTTCCGTAAGACCAATCTATTTAATCAATGCGGATATTTTATAAAGCAAACGTTGAGTACAATACAATCGACCCCTTGTCCTGTCCATTCTTTTAAATAATCCCGTACCTTTCTTTATTGATATCGTACTTTGAATAATAAATAACTTGATCACAAACTTTTGACGTCTCTGTGCTCTCCAGCCCCTAACCACATATTTCTGTTGCCTTCGTGAAATCGTAAATAATTCATAATATCATTGCCAGTCGTTGAGTTTTAGTTTAAATACCTTTCGAGGGACATAACCGTTTGAGGGTGCTGAAATGTGCTTTGAGTGAGAGTGCTGTGTTCCTCTCATGTCGTTCTCGTAACCTTTTTTTTTCCTCACTGGTACGCTGCTGATTCGATGCCTTTTCCTTTGATATCTCTGCTCTTAAGGAGTTCACGAAGGCTACCCTCCGCGCGGCCTTGAGCTATTGGTAAAGAATTAGAGGTACGCCAGCTCATCCATCCACTGAGCGTGGATATAAAGTTGCCCTTTGTGTTGGGAGCTTCAGCAGAAGACATGGAACCAAGGGCGACTGGTCGGTCGAGTCCTTCGGCAATCGCGGGTTTCTTCTTGGGAACTGTGGGAACCTGTTCTTTGTTTGCCGTCTCTGGAGCTGTCCGGATTTCGAGTTGGCTGCTTGATGTCTGTGGCAGAGCGGGTTCGCTCACGAGACCAGCAGCTGAAGTTCGAGTTGTGTCCACATCGTTCAAGTTCATGCTCAGCCGAGTGCCATCAATAAGGGCCAGTGAGCCGGACCTTCTTTGTCGAGGAGTTCTTTGGGTGAACTCTTCTTGTGAAACCACATGCTCGACAGCCCCGTCATCAGATGGGGACAATGATCCGTGTCTGCTGGATCCTTTCTGGGTAGCCCTGCCCCGAACCTCATCAGCAATCTCTGCGGCAGACTTCTTTTTGGATTTATCCTCGTCTGACGATCTGCTGGAGGACATTATAGTTTCCAGTGTCCCCATAGCTCTGCTGTTCCTCCTAACCCCCATTGGTCGCTTTCTAGATCGTTTGATGTTCCTCTCATCATCTGATGACACCGCTTGGAGTGTGGGGCCTTGAGCTTCTTGACTTTCAACACCTCCAGACAAAAATGCCGAGCCTGAGCCATGGGGAGCATAATGAACCTCATACTGATTGCTGAGAGAATACCGCGACTTAGCACAAATCTCAGCGATTCGGTCCAGGTCAGCATTGATATCTGTGCCGCCACTTTGTTCTTCCAAGTTGGCCATAAAACTCTTAAAACGGAAAGCATCAACTGATGGAAGCTTTGGCTCCTCCGGTTCGTTCTCCAGTCGTTTCTTCGTACGATTTCGCGCCATTGTTCCTAGCATTCCATTCCTGGATGGCGTTGCACCCGAGCCAAATGGAAGAACACGCCTTACAAGAGCCGACGGGCCGCTACTCTCAGACAGTGCTGGACGATGTCTTCGGCCGTTGACAACGATGACACCTCTGTCAGCTAGTTGTGACGGTACGGGGGCGTAGTAGCTTCGGACAATCACAGGCTGTGAGTATGTACTGCTCTGTGCGCCGGTAGATTGTGTGTATCGGTGACGAGTCGGAAAGTTGGAACTAAGCTCACGCAAGGCTGAAGTTCGATGTTCAGCTGTGGAATTGTCCACAGGTATAGGTTTTCCCTCAGCAGTTGAAGGTACAAGACTTGTTGACGATGTGTTGGACTGGAACAGAGGCGGAAAAGAGAATTGGAGAGAGTGCCGGCGAGGTTTGCTGAGACTCGGGGCCGACGCCGTGGATGCGGCGGCGTGATGTCGAGACGGTTTGTGAGAATGGGTCTTGGTCGGTTGCGAGGATTCCTGAGCGGCAGGAGACAACATGATCAAAAGTCGGAACCTGGGCTCCGTGTTTATATAATAGATGTGTGTGTGTGTTGTGCTTGTCTTCAATGGTGTGTTGAGGCGAAAGAGCGAGTTGTCAATTGTGGTCAAGCGTAAATGTCACCCCAGGTGTGCATCAATGGGAGCGGGCATTGGAAGCTCCGACGCAAGACTAGGTAGGTATGCACAGTACAGCACGATAGCTTTGCAGGTCGATCTGTGGTTAGTCTGCCTATGTACAGACGTGTAGGTTCAAGGGTGGCAAGCGAACGGTGAAAAGGATAAAATCGTTGGGATAATAATTATCGTGGTTGTTGGCAGTCGGTCTAGGACATACAAGGTATCCCGGAAATGTTGCAGACGACAGCGGTAAAGGAGCCAGCGGCAGGTGGTAGCGTAGTGCGTAGTATGTACATATACGGCGTGCAAGTTGGCGTATAGATCCGGCAGTTAGGAAGACATGGCGATGACAATAGGGCAGTTGAGGAGATTGACGACGAGTGGTGGGAGCGAACACAGCAGCAATGCAAAGGTCCTGGGCCTTGTCTTGTCTCGTTCTGTTTTGTCTCGTCTTGTCTTGTCTTGGCTGACAGTCGGTTCAAGGTAGCGGTTGATGCAGAACGATGCGTCGCCACGACGCAGTGGGGTCGATATGCAGCAGACTGCACTGTAGGTACTGTAGCTAATGAGCTGCCAGTAGCAGAGCAGATATAGCAGTCGGTTGCGTTGGCTTTGTTTCGGCTACAGGAACGATACTGCACTGTACTGGACTGTAAGGTAGTGCGTACGGCGCAGTAAGGCAAGGTTTGTATGGATTGAATCTTGAGAGTTGATAGATGATAAAGTTAATCACAAAGAGGGAAAGAGGAGGGGAGAAGAGAAGATAGTGGGCGGCAGGTGGATATGCCGTACCGGACCGTAAGACTGGTCTTGCGTTGAAGGAAACTAAGTGAGGCGTTGAAGAGTCAAGACACCAACGGCAAGAGCAAGGGGGCTAAAGAGTACCTAGAGGTAGGCAAGTACCTAGGTGTCCGGTGAGGGAGAAGAGAAGAAAAAACAGGAAGAAGACGGGATGCTCTGTTGCTCTTTCTCCTCTCATTGTTTGTTATTTCGTTAATTAGCTGAGTTTAATATTTGAAGCTGATAACAACCAAAAAGAAACCAATCGGGTCAAACTGACTTGAGCGTCATGCATGAGTGTCGTGGCTGCTGTTAAAAGGGTCGACATGGTCTCGGTCAACATCCCCGCATTACTCCTCATTGGTGGGTTGACATTTGACTGCTTTCCTCTGCATGTCTACCCTGAATAACCGCCTGATAAGATGTCGATCACATTGGATATCTATGGTCCTTCTCGTTTCCCCGTGAAACAGGTGTTTCGGTCATTCTGGCGATTAACTATTATAGACGCAATGTAGTCAATTGGCTTGTTCTGTAACTGCATTTTGCACTGCTTCAGGTATAATAGATCAATTAGGGAATAGCCTATACAATTGCTGAGTCCATCGTCAAAGTACACAATACATACCTACATATGCAGCTCATGAAATAGCCAAGGTGACAACTCATCCTCAGTTACACCAAATCCAGGGAACCTTCTCCATGCTAATATGCATTTGCCCGTTGCCAACGCGGGGTCATTCACATGTGCTGCGTTGTCAATCCCCCAATGATTGGAGCTTTCATCCCTTCTTCTATGCCAACGGTGAATCTATACTAAGCAATCATGAAGACACCATCATAGGTCCATATTCTCATGCATCTCATGCATCATCTCAGATCAGCATGATCATCGTTGAGCCAGGCGTATACTGAGTAGACATGTTCCTACGATGCCCAGACAGCTAAGCTTGATAGAGCATATCGGCCTCTATAGGGTGAGATGAACCAGACAGCACACTATACGTGTAACCCATGTATCATTAATTCTTCTTCCATAGAAGCATCGTAATTACCCCCACCATGTTACTTCCTCTGATGTCGGTGGCCCGGCCAAAGGATGCGAATCACCTCATGGTTCAGACCCAACAGTCCAAGCCTATTGTCAGCTCCCTTACATAGGATATATTCGTTCAACCAGTACCCGGCGGAGTGTCTTATCCCAAAACCCGCTGATCTCTCACGCATATCCTTCCACTTCTTTTCAGGCCCCCTTAACCAGTGCGTCCAATAGTTCCATATCCCTGACCTCCAGTCTGAACGTTGTCAGAGTACACGCCAGGTGCGGGTCCGGTAGCGAGACGGCCCTCGCGCGCCTGCTCTTTGCGGTCGAAGTAGATGTATTCGAGGTAAAAGGCGTGGATGTGACCGGGAATGTAACCCAGGAGGGTTAAGCAAATGTTAATGAACAGATCTGGGAAATGTCAGTATTGTCCCCAAGCGAACCGGAGGATAAAGGCCGGCTTACCCATTCCGCATCCTGAGATGGCCCATACACCGATGGGAGGAACTGTGATTGCATTAGTTTCTGCTGCAGCACTGGCGATCGCGAGGCGCTGGTGACGTACAGAAGAGAGTGATGAGAATGAGAAGAACTGCTGAGATTCCACCCATGATTGCGGTTTTTCGTGAACAGAGTTGATAGAGATGGTTGTGTAAGTGCTGAGGTCGATTTCGTGAGCAAGACAGGCAGCGTGCGATATCTGGTGAAGTGTTGTTGTTGTGGTCAACAATTATTGGATTGTATAGCTTAGTATTGAATAAACTACAAAGAAGTGAAGTAGAGCAAAAAAGTTGTGACAAATGACAATAATTAAGGCTTGCGAGCCGCGTAACCAATCAGTGCTAAAACAAGCAACGTGAGGCCTTCCTTGAAGAATTCCGCCTTAGACCTGACCTTGATAGGATATGACGTAGGCCACGTCGGCTTAGAGTGTGCCGTGAAAACTCCAAGAACAATCATGACTTTTTCCAAGCCCCAAACCCAGGAAACGCCTTGGAAACTCAAGGAAATTAATCAATTGACTATCCGTAGAAACATGGACAGATAGCGCAAGAAAAACTCTGTACATGCACGCGATCGACCTGTGTTCATTCTTGTACCTGAGAACCGCGCGCCAGTCTGGGATATGTACCGACCTGCCTCAACCTATCAGATATATCAATCAGCACAGGGTCTAGTCACTTGGTCATCCGTCCTGCCATGCACCATGTTAACGTGTCGTATTTGCGCCAAACCGTGTGTATTGGGGCCGTGTGTGTCGTGCTGTTCATGTCACAGCAGTTCCCATATGTGAGCGATAATGTTCTAATGCGGCGCTCTGCGTTGTAACCCTGCTATGTGTCAGTTCTGTGATATACCTCTCTTTCTGTGCAATTAATGTTTGTAACGGCATAGTGTCTCTAATCACAAACGGCAGATGCCTCAAGTGCATTGATGCGAGAGCATGTGACGAGCCGTATCCAGAGCTACCTAACCTTTAGCATAGAATACATAGTACATAGGTCAAGTGGATTTGAAGCTGAGAGGGCGTATTATAAAACAGTTTCTCAGAGACTGGACAGTATATCGTGACTTACTATCATTGATTAATATGGGGATCTTACCTTAATTCACTGCTTGTGTTGTTGGTATAGAGACAGCATATATGGATGTTTATCGAGTCAGCTTGCTACCCTGTTCTAACTGGAGTAAAGTGTGTCTCATATGCAGTTCGGATCTACAATGTTGCTTCTGCTTCCCGGGCCAGTCTATCAGTACAGTAGCAGTAAAGACCCTGGCAGCGTGGCAACCCGACCGTTGTCTTCTACGGCATATAGTATTGATATGTTTGTGCTGGAAAGGTCAGAAGCGTTGACCTTGTAGTGGATGGTGAAACGGGTCAGTAACTGATGGTGTGCCAGTCGATACCAGTTTCGTGGGATAAACTTCGTGTTTCTAAGAGAAACAAAATGTTGCTCTAGGCAGGAAATGTCACGGCTTTGCCTAGGTACCTACATGTTGTGATCAATTTGGTTTTTGTCTACCTCTCTGCATTCGAATTGGGTCTTTAAAAGCACTGCAGCCTGCATCCAACTGCTTTCAAGACGCAGACGGTTGCGTTGAATACCTGCACCTAGTATCGTAACAATCTTAATAGAACAATGGGCATCTTCAGCCGTTGGTTCTTGCCCAGAGATTCAAGATGAGAAAGAGACCCCTGTAAATATCCTCAACGTCTTTTACCCGGTCGAGCTTCCTCATCAATCAGCCAAAAGAGGCAGCCAGCCAAGTAGGCCCCGCAAGGTTGATATTAATAGGCATCTGTGATATGAGATAGAGATTCCCATGTCGAATCACCATCGCACAACTCGTTCGGCAGTCCAAATTATTCGGCGAGGCTCATTCCGATCTGCTCGTATATAATAGGAACAAGGTGAAGGGGAAGATGAGGGGGCCGACATCATTGTGGACTGATATTGTTGGAGCGAGATTGATGACGCCTCAAACATGGCGGCAATTCTGTTCCCGCATCTGCGGGACTTGTATGTGCATATGCAAGGTCATATTGTCTCATCATCATCTATAAACCCTTCTGCGATGGTCTCGTCTGGTGAGTCAGTATAAGTAAAAGAAGCCGTACGCGTATCGTTTCTTATATCAAAGTAGCAAGATCAAGCTGGTAGTGCACATAATAACCTTCAAGCGAGCTTCAACGACAAGGCTGCGACCGGCTCATGTCTCTTACTGCCTCGTCATGTCTCCCTGTTGAATTCGACTCTGATAGAACACAACCTTGGCGATAAACGGGGTTACTATTATTGAATAGTTGTAATCTCCCGGCGACGAACCTCAACTCGAAGCCCAGCACCGATCACCAATCTCTTCTCTCGAGAGACCTTGTTCGACATTTTGACTGTGCGTAACTGCTTGTATACCGGATGACGGTGGCCGGTATTTGTTGTGACGACCATCCATATCAACAGATTGGGCGAGAGGCTGCCGTGCCGTTAACTGTAGAAGAGTTGAGAGTTACGAGGACGAATTAGGAGCTGTCAAAAAACGTGGAGTACAGGCGGTAGGGTTAGATGTATTCTTGGCGAAAGCAATCTCTGAATGACGAGCCTGTCAAGAGAATTGCAAACTTATGCCGTCAAGGATTCGTGAAAAACGTAGGATCCGGAGCTATCGGAAAGTAAAAAGAATTGGTAATTCCAGATGATTATCAACATTGGATGCCTGTATAGAAAGTTTAATTATGGCAGGTTCGGGAAGTAAAGTAGAAGCTTCCTTTCGTGTTTCTCCCTCGTTGAGGCGGGGAGGTGCCATCATGAACTAGCACCACATGTACTTTCCATGTACCCAGTACTAAGTATAATTTAGTACTGACGATTGCTCTTCTGGGGTCAGGGCATTTTAATACCACTCCTTGCGTGTTCTATATAGGTTGACTGGTTGCTAATGGGCTTTCTGGAGGTTTGCATCAAGGTCAAGAGCCATGGGGTTTGAGAGTGAATTGTTCGACTTTCTGTTTATGTAGTTGATTGATGTAAGGCTTAGGTACCTTAGCCCTGGAGATAGGTACCTGGAGAGCGGGCGGGAAGTTGCCCGCCCGTCGTCACTAACGGTTGCCTCCAGAACTCGCTACCAGTCGGAGCTGGGCCTCCAATTCGCAGAAGCTATCCTACCCCTGCAAGCCGCTGTGACCGCTGTAAGGCCGCATCAGCTCAGGGGACGGGATGAGACTGGAGGGTGCTGAGAATGGAACGAACGAGTTCATCCGTGGAACTGAATTGGAGCAACGGAGTCAGAAGAAACCAGACATTGGATACTTCCATGCCTTAGCTTTTTGGCTACTACAAATTACACTTTTCAACGTCGTGAGCTCCATGGCCAATTGGGATCGAACGAATCAATCGTGTAAAAACCTCAAAGATAGAAATCTCAGATATCATCTACAACATGTGAAATCGCTCCCCTGCATCCAATTTATCTGTTCCTTTTAAATAACCTGATACTGTAGCGTGTCAAGTCAAGCGTGTGCTTGCTGACACCCGACCGACGGCTTTCCCCACTGTACTCTACCTGGACCACGGGCCCATTTACTTGATGGCCTGCACCTCTAAGAAAAGCGCCTGAGGAGGTCCAGTCCTTTTCGTATTTGGCACCATACCATCCCGTCTCCCCTGAAGCTTCCACTCACTGGCCACATTCACATCCATTCCGCTTCCTGTCACATAACCCGACCTCACGTACGGATACTCTTTTCCCATCTTTTCTATCGCGACTTGGCCGGGCCACAGGCTAGTTGCACTTAATATTCTTAAACGTCTCTCGAGTGTTCATCACTGCGACGACCTGAAACCTTCTTTCGAGATCCGTCCGCTATTCGCCGCTGCTACCGAGTCTGCGTTGCCAACAAACCTAACCCAACTTTCTTTCTCCTCTCTATCTCGATTCCACCACAATATGGCTTCACAACAGCTGCCTCAGCTTAACATCGATCGCTATGTTGTGATTCATGTTGCGACCACCTGCGATGAGCACGGCGTTTATGTGACAAAGGACTCGGCGGAGGTTATTGAGCTTGGTTGGATCTTGATGGATGCAAACACCCTTGAGGAGGTGAGTCTCCCCCTCTCCATTCCTCTTTACGACCACACTTTTCAGGGTCCACGAATCTCTTCAAGGGTCTTGATGCTCTTTTTATGACTACTGGATTGCTAATCAACTCTTCAATCACCAGATTACCCACGAGAGCGTCCTTGTCAAGCCCGTCAACACTCCGATTACTCCTCTGTGCAGTAAGTTTTCTGACGCTACTACAAACCCAGAACATCTCCGTCTGCTTTTGCTCCACGCTGTTTGAATCCGCCAACCACGCGCCGCTCGAGGAACAATTTTTTTCTTGCCGCTGTTTGCTTTTTCGTCAAATCAGACATTTCGACTAACACAATATCTTTCTAGCGAGCCTGACAACTTTGACTTGGGAACATGTTCGAAACGCTGGTACCTTTAGAGACGCTATCACCCGATTCGATGCATTCGCTACCGAGCACTTGACCTCCAAGAACCTTGACTTCGTCTTCGTTACTCTCGATGCGTGGGACCTCCGTGTTCAGCTTCCTCGTGAAGCTCGCGATAAGGCTGTTGTCCTTCCTCCTTACTTACAGCACTCGCGCACTTTTGACCTCCGCACCGAGTACCAGCGCTGGCAGCAGCACCACCCCGAGTCTCTGCCATTCGGACCCTCGATGCTCTCCAATATTTGCGCCGCTCTCGAAGTCGAGCCCGTTCAGTCAAGTGCACCCATCAAGCACAACCTGCCGTTTCACCTGCAGGCCCTTGCCCCTGCCTCACCACGACGTGCGATGGAAGAGGCTATTACCCTTGCCCGAGTTCTCCGTGGTTTGATCCGAAAGTCCCAGCCTCCCCAGGAGCACCCGGATGTTCTAACCCGACCTATGGATGCTCGAGCCGATGTTCGAGCCTTCCTTTCCGAGAGGAGCAAGGTTCTCCACATGTCTGGTCTCCCCCACGATACAACCCAGTCCGAACTTGAGAGTTGGTTCACCCAGTTTGGCGGCCGACCCATTGCTTTCTGGACTCTTCGAACTCCGGAACAGCACAAGCCCACTGGCACTGGATTCGCCGTATTTTCTTCCCACGAGGAGGTGAGTTTGAAATTTCCCTCAGCACTCCCTGAACCAGCCCTCCTGCGATATTTGCGCAAGCCTGCATTATGTTCAATACTGACATTGGATAGGCTGCCGAGAGCCTTTGTATGAATGGCCGTGCCCTTAATGAGAAGGCCATTGAGGTCTCGCCCTCCTCCAGTCGTGTGCTCGACCGCGCCCAGGATATCCTGACACCTTTCCCTCCCAGCAAGAACCGTCCCCGACCCGGTGACTGGACCTGCCCTTCTTGCGGCTTCTCCAACTTCCAGCGCCGAACTGCCTGCTTCCGATGCTCATTCCCCGCCGTCGGTGCCGGCCCCTCGAACGATATGGGAGGCGGCAACAACAACTATGGAGGTGGATATGGTTATGGACCCCCTGCCATGATGCCCCCTCCTCCCCATGGTGGTCACCACGGCCCTATGGGACACGGCGGTGGACGCATGGGCGGCAGTGGCGTGGTGCCGTTCCGTGCTGGTGACTGGAAATGTGGTAACGAAGTTTGTGGCTATCACAACTTCGCTAAAAATGTGTGCTGTCTTCGTTGCGGTGCCAGCCGCGCAGGCGCTGCAGTTGTTGCTGATTCCGGCTATCCTTCACCTATGGACAATGCCTCTCAGTATGGAATGAACCAGGGATCTATGGGAGGTGGCCCCGGACCAGGACCCTTTGGCTCCAACAGCTCTTTTGGTGGATCTGGTGGTGGTTACAACCAGCAGCACTTTGGTGGTCCTCCCAGCCACTACCTTCCCTCCGGTCTTGGAGGTGGTGCTGCGGCCTACCCCAGCTCCTTGAACACACACGGAAGCTTTGGATCTGGCCCTGCATCTCACTCTGCTGGCCCCTTCGACAGCCGAGCTGCTGAGGCCGCTTTCCAGTCCGCCACCAACGGACCTGCATCTGGTGGACCCTCCAACAACTTCTACAACAACAATGCCAACAACAACGGTGGCAACAATGAGAACGACCCTTTTGCTTTCCTCTCAAGCGGTATCGGTGGTCTGTCGGTTAGCGGAGGAGACGGGCGCCAGAACGGCGGTTCTGCCCCTCCTAACAAGTCTCCTGCTTAAGCAGAGTCAAAATTTCTACAGCCGAGTCGCTGTGTGTATACGAAGCTGAAATTTTAGCACCGCATATAAGGACGCGGCTGTTCGCGTCACAAATTTTGCGCGAAAATGACTTTGAATGATGCACATAGAAGATCTATTGTTGGCAAACATTAGTGAGTTTGGCTTTTCTCAAAGGAAGCCTCAACGGTGCGTGTATTGGTTTCGGAAGATCAGGTCGGAGTGATGGATGCTTGATTCTAAGGCGGAATATGTTACAAAATCTCAAGGGTTGGAAGACAAAAGTGACTTGATTACTCGCCAATGTCAAGGGCTTGCTTTCTGGTGTTGACGGACGAGTCTATATGGTATGGACTTTTGTTTGCTGGGGCCGCTGTCTGTTTTATATTTCACAAGCCCGGGGGTGGCAAGGTCTCTGATTCAACTTGTCGTTCATCTCGACATGACGGCAGAGGAGGACACAAGGGGTCATTGATGCTGTCGTCTCTGGGCTTCATGGGACGGTAGCGGTATTACTGGGAAATCGGTTACGGGGTTGGGTGCATAGCGAAGGGGAGTGTGTAAGGGTATATTTTGCTTGGCCTTTGTGACTCAAATATCCAGTTCGCCTGTGTCGGCTCAATACTGAACCCGGCAACAACTAACTGCTTTTCTCTATTACTTATCTGTCTCTCATCTCTGCCTCTGCCTCTGTCTTTGTTTATGTTGCTGTCGTTCGTTCTTTATATACTGTACGAGTTTGACATTGTCTTTCTCAAATTGTTTACTTGTTTTGATAATCTCTGCATGTCTTTACCCTCATCTTGGTTTTGTTTGGGACGCGCAGGAGCTGGGGTGCCTGGACGGAGTGGTCAATACATCTTTGTGCCACGGTTGGGAGGAGTCGGGGTGTCAAAAGGGGCATTATGCCTCAAGGATTGGCCAAAGCTGCATCTTTGTTTGTTGCTCGAAATTGATGGTATGGCTAGTACCAAGAGTCCATCTCCTTTTCGGGCCTCCTTTCACAAAGGTTCTATTAGGAACCACCGCCATGATCCGCGCAATGAGGATCAAAGGGCAGTCAGTATATGGGACTAGACGGTATAGGCTGGACGGTTGGGCTGCTGGAGGTTATCATATTTCATTTCTGCATATTGTATTTCTTTTTCTCTCCTTGAATTCATCAACTTTCATGATCGATAGGTAACTTTAGACATGGATTGTACCTGCTTGTCACTATATCTTGTAGTGGCATGCTCAAAAGTGCTTTGTTTCTCAATCTTGCAGATGCGCATATGCTTGTGACGTGTATCGATTTCGACCATCATTGGGATGTGGTCATGAGATCTTATAGCAGCAACGAAATATCACTATTACTATGATTGGCATCTATCTATCTCACCCTGTCAGCCTGTGAATCAAAACAATGCGTTTTGTCTGACAAATTCCAGATTCATTGGCCAATGCTGTCGAAATTACCCTCATCTCCTTCGCCTTCAAAGTACTCTTCTTCCTCGTCGTAGTCACCCTCATCCTCGTCATCTGCTTCGTCACCGACTTCCTGATCGACTAGAATAGCAAGCTGATTCTGTGCAAACATGGTCTGAGTGTTCGCGAGAGGACCAGCTGGATGATCACCAGTGTTTCCAGCATCCATGTACCTCTGCCACCCTTTGGCCTCCTGGAACTGCTCATAGGTCACTTGCGGGTTTGAGTTGATATGAAGCTCACTAAAAGCAATATTCCAGGTCGTAGGATCCTCCCCAAAAGTGAATAGAGGGTTCGCCATTTCGGTTTCATTGACTTTGTCCTTCTTCTTGGGGTGCTTCCCAAATAGAGAGGGCAAACGATAGCCACGCTCAATCTCGGCGTTCATGTCGTACTCGTCTTCAGGGCCAGATTCGGATTCCGACTCGCTCTCCCATTCTCCTCGTTGGTTGTACTGGTCGACTGATGACCATGCCATGCCTCGCAACCGCTCGTCATTGTCGTCTTCTTTAATCTCCTCTTGCATCTCGGGCGTGAGCTTGTCCCAACGCTTCTTCAAAGCGTGCTTCCGTTGCCAAAGATAAGAGGTATCAACACCGCCCAACTTCTCTTCTTCGTCTGAGATGTACATTTCGTCCTCTGTAGGAACAAGGTTTTCTCCTGTCTCAAAATCGATGTAGCCCCAGATTGCCATCTGAGAAATGTGTTCGTCGAGATAGAGTCCACGGTAGACCGATTCGATAGGAAGAAGCTCATCCGGGCGTGCAAGATGACGGAGTCCTTTGCCCCAACCTTCCATATGGCCGAGGCCGACCATGTTGAGAGGGACATTGTATGCCGTTGGATGTTTGTGCAGTTGGATATCGGCCCAAACGTCTCGGGGGAAGCGCATGTCATAGCGTGTCTTGAGCTCCATGAGCTCCGGGAGGTTGGTGTACCTATGTCGCATAAGCAACTGCCACAGCGGATGTAAACCCCTCTGTCCCATCATGAGCTCGACCATGTCGGTTGTAACAGGATGAAAGAAGGGATGTGTGAACGCCATGGTGAGTTTGACGAGGAAGAACTGCACGTTGTAGATGTGCTGATCTGTCCAGTACTTCTCATTTCTGAGAAAAAGTTGCCTCTGACGAGTAGTAGAAATCTCCATGAGTACCCAGAGTCGCAACAAGGTACTGTACATAGATTTTGGCATGAGAAAACCCATGCGGGCCATCATGGCGAGGATCTCTCGACAGCATCGATCACGAGACATGACCATCTTGAGATACTTGAAACCTGGAATAAGACGGATGTTCTTGGGGTTTGTTTTTGCGCTTTTCCAACGGTTCTCGAGAAATCGTGTGTCATCTACCTCAGACTTGCGCTCGACTGGATCTCTGATCAACATTCTGCCATAAAGCTTCCAATGGAAGACTTTCCCAGCCTCTGGTGCTTTAGTGTCAATCCACATTCGGATACATGATAGCATATGACCATTGATTGCCTTGCGGAATGAACGACTAGCGATGTAGAGATTGACGATGTCATGGGGTCGGAGGTGTTTGCCAATCTCAATAGCCAGCTCAAGGTTGGAGCAAATAGCCGTAATGAGATCGAGACTGGCATGCTTGAGGCTAAGAGTAAGCTCATTTATTTCGTCTGGTTTTTTGTCGGCTTCGTAGGGATCAACACCATCGAAGAAACCATGAATAAAAGCACGGGAGAATTTGAGTCTCTTGTTCGGACCTGAAAGGTCTTCATACTCCTCGACTGTGACATCGGGAACACCGTTCATGATCTCGTCTTCATCGTACTCTTGGGGATCAATACCCATGTTTTCGAGATCTTCATCTGTGCGAGCTTGTCGTTCGATGGCTTCTTCCAAACGTTGGCGCATACTGTCTGTTAGGATATCGAACTCTCGCTCCGGAGTATTGAGAAGCACGCCAGAATGAGCAGAATGGAGACTAGTAGATGGCCCAACAGAGTTACTAGCGGTCGACTCTGGATTCGAGGCCCCAGGGGGTACGTTATTTGTCGAAGATGGGAGGCCATCATGAGGTGGAGGATTGGAAGACATGGCGTGTCGTGGAAAGCTTCAGCCAGACGGTGTTCTGGGCAGAAGTGTCGGAATCTTCTAGATCTCTATGAGGACTGAAGCATGTATGTACGGAATGAGGATGGTGTTGAAGAGAAAAGGGTTGTTGGGCTGCTAGATGAAATCAGAATAGCCAAGCAGCCGCATCAAACGAAGTGAAGGGAATAAAAAGGCACAAACACCGAAATCAAACAGAGAGTAGGTACCTATCTACCTAGGTAGGTACTAAGTTGAGGGATCACTTAGCCATCTCAAACTTCATCAGTAGATGACAGTGCCCGCCAGTTGTTTGTCAGTGACCTGCACTGGCAAAATATTAGGGAACAGCACTCTCCCATTTCGAAGCAGAACAAATAGCAAACATTGTTAATTAAGGTTGGGGAACATGTATTAATGTACGTATTTTTTATAAGTCTCGAACCCCTTCAGTACATGTAAACCTTACACTAGGATATATCGCTTCTCATCGCTGGTGGCATTGTTCTCTTCTTGCCACCGCTTCCAGAGCTGCTGCGTCTCCTCATCCTATGAAGACCGGAACTTCAGCACGAACTTCCACCTCACCTATCGGTCGAGCTCATCGACAGGCAATTCGCCGTCGTCCTTGCCCACAATGGACTCGGCGACCTTCCAGATCTGCAGCAGATTGTCTTCCGCAGCACTTGCCACGAGCCAAGGCTCGTTGGGGTTCCAACTGAAGTCAGCAAGATGGTTTGTGTGGCCACCATGCATAAAAAGTCTGTAAAGTGTCAGTTTCAACATCATAAACGCTGTTCTCGTAGTTAAACGTACAGTTCAGGGGGGCCATCGTCCTGGTCGTCGGGCAACTGCTCCTCGCCGACTCGGGAAAGGTCCCAGAAGATGATTCTCCGGTCATAGCTGGCACTTCCCAAGATACCAGCTTCAGTAGGGTGCCATGCCAGAGATGTGACGGCATCATTGTGGCCCTCTAGAGTGTGCACCTTCTCCTTAACATTTCTGAGATCCCAAATGCCGATTGTCTTGTCCGCTGAAGCTGTGGCCACGAGAACCTCAGAGTTGGGGTTGAAAGCCAGAGCATTGATCGCGTCAAGATGGCCGCGCTCAGCGACAACTGCGGCCTTGGCGGTCTCGCTGTGTCGTACATCTACAATTTGAAGAGTCTGATCGTCGGATACGGAACCTATGAAGTTCTTGGAGATAGGGTGGTACTGGACGTCGTTGACAATCTGGGTGTGGTGCGTATACCTGCGAGAAGGATGGAGGATTCTCGAGTCAGCTGTCAAGGTCTTCAAATCCCTAAGATCTGTTAGTCTCGTACTCTGAGCATCCGTTACAAGCACCTACCAAAGGCACATGGTAGTATCCTCGCTACCTGACGCCAGACAGCCTGCTTCGTGTGGGTTCCAGTTCAGACCGAAACCCTCAGCCTTATGCCCGATCAATTCAATTTGAGCATTGACCTTTCCAGTCGAGGTAGGGTCGAGAGGATGCTTCGTTCGATCAAAGATGAGGATTTTGCCATCGACGCAAAGTGTCGCAAGGATGTCGGGGTTCTGAGGTTGATATCGAGCCTTGTTCACTTCACCAGGGTGCTCAATTCTCTGGACAATGTCACACTTGATGGCAGCGACATCACCAGACTTGCCATAGCCGCCGATCTCGCCTCGCTCCTCATCATAATCGTCGGGGTTGGGCGCCACCGCTTTGGGGATCTGAACATCGGCGATCTGGAGATAGTTTGGGCTCTCATCTGAGGTGTGAGTGCCGAGCAGCAGGCGGTGAATTCTGTAGTTCTTGCCCTCGGGCTCCTTGACATCGGGGAACCACTGGACTGTAAGGGTAGGCCATGTGAGGGCTGTACTGTAGGCGAGTGTTAGATTGAGCTCATCTGTGAAGGCCAGAGGTTACAACTTGCCCTAAAATCATGTCGTACAGAAACGGGCTGTTCTTCTTCCACGTCTTGTATTCTGTTGAACGTTAGCATGTTGAGTAAATATTTCCGTTTCTAATGGTTTCTCATACCTTCATTAATGAGGCGCTCGCCTTGGTCATCCTCTTCATCGTGAATCATTTCCACTAGATTTGCGTAAGTAAAAAGTCCCACTAAGTTTGTCGTATAGACTCCCATGGCGCGCAAACATACCATCCATATCGCGCTCAGCAGATTGAGCAGGTGCCATGATGAACTTTGTATCGTCTGGTTGCTTGTTACAGAAAGTTTCGTAGAAAATCAAAAAGAAATAAGTGGTGATTTGTGGTCGATGCTGATGATATCGACACTAGATTGTTGGTGGAACAAAAGTGAATCTGCACGGCTGAGAGTGAGGTTCAGGATAGAAGGCTGAAAAGTAAAGGTGCGCGTCGCGCGTAAAGTGCCCGACAACAGCTGCGAAACATCAACCTAGCAACGAGCATGCGCCACAGTGAAGTGGGAGAAGGTTGAAGTAGAAGGTGTGGCTTAGCTATCGCTACCCCACATTGAACCTGAATTGCACATCCTTTTAGTTCAGCAAATCCATTGACTCAGGCTCAGGTGGAACAATCTGGGTGGGTATACTTGACAAACACACTTCGAAGACCCACAATGTGGCGACCAAACATGTACCTAACATGTAGACCAACAAACCCCTCCATGAATCAAGCTGCGTCCTGGTTGATGTGCTACTAGAGGTGTTCAGCCCCACCTCCACTACCTCTAGGTTCTGACCCAGCTTCCATGACTGCTGGACTCCAATCATCACGATACACGATCCGTCGCATACTTTCACCATTCCCGCCTCCTAAACCCTTACATCACGACGCTTTCTTGCGAAACCCTTCATTTCTTACTGATATTGTAGGGTGCAGCTGGTTTGAACTCGTCTTGCAACATTTTGCAGCATTATTGTCTTCGGTTTGTTGGCGCCACGTCGAGTCATCGTCCTGTCTTTCGATCCTGTTGCCACAGGATTTTCTACGTTTTGCGCCCAATTTTCAGGGGCGACTTGGAGTCTTTCTCCTGTTTTATCTCAATTCCAGCATTGTTGAATCTTCTCGTGGACTGAAAATTGTCCATCGCCCTTCAAGATGGGGTATGATCTTCCTGTTCTTCACAACTTCAGAAGCTAACCCTGGCCATTACAGTGTTCCCAAGTTCTTCAGATGGCTCTCCGAGCGATATCCTGCCATCTCCCAGCTCATCGCAGAGAACCGAATACCCGAGTTCGATTGCCTTTACGTACGTCGCTCCTGAGCTACTCGCTGCTTTCCTACGCTGACTGTTACCCAGCTCGACATGAATGGTATCATTCATAACTGTACCCATAAGGATGCAGGCGAAGATGTATCCTTCCGCCTTAGCGAAGAGGAGATGTTTATTCGTATATTTAATTACATTGAACATTTGTTTGGAAAAATCAAGCCCAAACAGCTATTCTTCATGGCTATCGATGGTGTTGCGCCTCGAGCCAAGATGAACCAGCAGCGCTCTCGACGTTTCCGGACGGCCCTTGACGCCGAGAAGGCCCGTGATAAGGCCATCAAAGATGGCGTTGAGCTCCCCAAAGAGGAACCATTCGACAGCAACTGCATTACCCCAGGTTCGTTCACTGCATAAGACTGATCAATAGTAGATTGTGATACTTACATCTAACAGGTACCGAGTTTATGGCAAAGCTATCCCAACAGTTGCGGTACTTTGTCAACAAGAAGGTGTCTGAGGATACTGACTGGCAAGGATGCGAGATCGTCCTATCTGGCCATGAAGTCCCTGGTGAGGGAGAACACAAGATCATGGAATACATTCGAAACGCCAAGGCCCAGCCTAACTACAACCACAACGTGCGACATTGTCTCTATGGTCTTGATGCCGATTTAATCATGCTTGGTCTCCTCAGCCATGACCCCCATTTCTGTCTTCTACGAGAAGAGGTAACGTTTGGGCGGGCTTCCAAGACCAAATCCAAAGAACTTGAACATCAGAATTTCTACCTTCTTCATCTTTGCATTGTAAGAGAGTATCTTGAGATGGAGTTTCAAGAGCTTCAAGAAGAAGGAACTCTCAGCTTCCCGTTTGATCTTGAAAGAGTCATTGACGACTTTATTTTGATGGCGTTCTTTGTTGGAAATGATTTCTTACCGAACTTACCAAGCTTGCACATTAACGAAGGTGCGCTGGCGAACATGTTCAGGATCTACAAATCAATTCTTCCTAAATGCGATGGATATATCAACGAGAATGGAGTTATTAACATGGAACGACTACAGCGCCTTCTGGGCGAACTGTCCAATACTGAAATTGGCGCTTTTGAGAACGACATGTCAGACGAGAAATGGTTTGCTTCTAAGCAGATGGAAAAGAAGCTCGAGAACAAGAATGCCGAGACAAAAGCGCCTAAAGGAGGTCAGCTCGTACTTACCCCGGCGCAACGCGACCTGTGGAAACAAAAGATTCGGCCGTACATCTCCAAGCGCTCAGATGAGCCTTTAGATCTCGGCACTAACCTGAAGGCTGCTGATCGCAAATTCGTTCAGGATTTGGCGGATTCGATGCATCTACAATGGTCCACCAAAGAGGATGACGAGGGCCACCGGCATCTGATTGTTTCATTCCCCCCTAAGGATAACGGCGACGACGACGACGATGAGGATGAGGAAGAGGAAGAGGAAG
The DNA here is from genome assembly GCA_004367485.1 of Fusarium citri. NCBI lineage: Eukaryota > Fungi > Ascomycota > Sordariomycetes > Hypocreales > Nectriaceae > Fusarium > Fusarium citri. The sequence goes on along the minus strand of QHHH01000003.1, from coordinate 90,629 downwards.
GTAACCTTGCAGCTTACCGAGTCATGACGACCTACGACAAGGCTTTGGTAATCGATTTGACACCTGAAGAGGCACAGAAAAATTACGAGAAACTCTACCAAGACAAGTACCAGGGCTGGAAGACGAAGTATTACCTTCAGAAATTCGAGGAGTGGGCTCCTGACAACTACGATAAGGAGCTCACAGCCTTGTGTGAAAACTACGTGCAAGGTTTGCAATGGGTATTGTACTACTACTACCGCGGAATCGCTTCGTGGCCTTGGTTCTATGGATACCACTATGCGCCTCTTATTTCAGGTAAGTTTATTATCTCAATGTGTACTTTTTGACTTTTAGCTAACACGACACAGATGTCGTCAAGGGCGTCGGCGCGGATTTGAACTTCAAGAAGGGCCAGCCTTTCTTACCCTATGAACAGCTTATGGGTGTGTTGCCTGACCGAAGTAAAAAGATTGTTCCCAAGGTTTACCATGACCTGATGACGAACCCGGATTCTCCAATTGTTGATTTCTATCCTCGCGATTTCGAGCTGGATATGAATGGAAAGAAGATGGACTGGGAGGCAGTCATCAAGATTCCATTCATTGATGAGAAACGTCTCTTGGACGCCATGGGACCCAAGAACGATTTGTTGGAACCTGACGAGAAGGCGCGAAACGGATTTGGTGTTCCTCTCAAGTTCACATACTCACCCGACGTTGACTTCGTCTACCCTTCTCCATTGCCTGGTGTTTTCCCCGAGATTCAGAACTGTCGTTGCATCGAGAACATTTTTGACCTTCCAGATGTGGAAGGCCTTGAATATTTGTCAGGATTGACCAGTGGTGCTTTACTGAACGTCGATGCTTTGGCAGGCTTCCCTACTCTCCATACCCTTCCTTACAGCGCGCAGCTTGTGGAGGGTTACGGCGTCAACGTATTCCAAACGGATAGTAGAAATCCAAGTGTTTGCGTTACTTTGACCGAGACGGAGAACCGTACCAAGATAGAAACTTGGAAAGCGAAACTCGGCCAGCGATGCTTCGTGGGATACCCATTCCTCCAGGAAGCCAAGGTTATCAAAGTGCAGGATGAGCTCTTCAGCTATGAAATGGCCGACAATGGGAAAGACATTGTCACCAAGGACCACAACAACCGGGAGGCTGCTGACTGGGCCAGGGAAGCTGATTACCTCGAAAACTGGCACGCTAAGCGCCTTGCAATCGTTATTGGGCAAGTCGAATGTTTAGTATACGTCCACATGCTTAAGGGCCTCCTTCGTACGGAGGAGGGTGCCCTGATCAAGGAGTATGCTGAAAACCCCAGTCTCAGGAGTACATATGCCGCTCAAACCATTGTTGATGAAGTCGTCAATGAGGACGAACGGTTTATTGAGAAGGAGGCGTTGCCCATCGAGGAAGAATTCCCTCGAGGCACTCGCGCATTCTTCCTTGGCGAGTACGCTTACGGCCGTCCCCTGGAAGTCGCTGCCCACGCAAACAACAAGACAGAGATTGTTGTCTCGATGCTCAAAAACAAGGAACAGGAATTCGCCAAACAGATCATTCATCAAGCCGAACGGTCCAATCCCTATACCCCATCATTTGCTGTCGCTAAGCAGCTGGGTATCCATCCTCTTGTTCTGAGTAAGATCACTTCTTCTTACCAGATCATTAACTCTGCTGGACTTCGATTGAACTTGGGATTGAACTTGAAGTTCGAGGGCCGAAAGCTCAAGGTTTTGGGCTACTCGAGGAAGTCGCATACAGGCTGGGAATTCAGCGGCATGGCTATCAAATTGATTGCCGACTATATGGTCGCCTTCCCTGACTTCTTTGCTGCTATTCAGAGAGAACCACAGAAGAGCGAGGTTCATGAAACAGATCTTTGGAAGGACCCCAGCGCTGCTTCCCAGAGAGTCAAGGAGGTTGTGGCTTGGCTCAAGAAGCAGGAGACCAGCAAGTTCGAGAGGGTTCCTTTGGAGGCCGAACAACTTGATTCAGAGGTAGTCACGGCCTTGGCCCATGCCGGAGAACAGGTGCATGCTGCCTCTCAAGATATTGATATCAAGAAGCTGCGTGGCGTTCCTCGTTCAGCGCTTCTCAAGCCATCTGATGCTGAAATGGTGCTTGGCAGCCAGAACTTTACACTCGGAGACCGAGTTACTTATGTTTCTGCTGCTGGCAAGGTTCCCATCGCCACCCGTGGTACCGTCGTTGGTATCAGCCGTACCGCTACTGCCCTGCTTCTGGATGTTGTGTGGGATACATCCTTTATGAGCGGCACAACGCTTAACGAAAGAGCTCCTATGTTCCGTGGCCAGACGGTGGCATCATCCTCGGTCTTGAACACCACCAACAAACAAATCATTTCTACCACCACCAAATCGCAGCAGCAGCGAAGACCAGTCATTGCCGCACAGGGTGGATATGCAAACGTCGGTGTCACTCAATACAGAGATGCACCGGCCCCTGGTCCCCTTCGCGGTGGATGGAGTGGAGCTCTGAACGGCAACAACTCTTCCGGACGCGGCCGCGGTAACGGTGCTCGCGGAGGTGCTCCCAACCTCATGCACAGCACCTTGGTTTACCGAAACGGTCCTCCAAACGGTGCGGCCCAGGGTCAAGATGTTAACGGCAACGGTACTAGAGGCAGAGGAGGTCGTGGCCGAGGCCGTGGCAGCCATCATGGTTCACCAGCTCCTGACGGCGGTCATGGAGCAGGCCAGGAACAGATGTATGGTAACGTCCCGCCACCCGCCAGTCTTGATCAACCACGAGGTAGAGGTCGAGGTCGAGGTCGAGGACGCGGAGGAAGAGGTCGTGGAGGGCCTAATCGTGGACGAGGTGGCGCAGGAGCCGGTGGTAATGGAAGCCAGGGCTAGATGCCCAGCAGTTTTGTTGCATGTTGGCGATTCTGATTGGCATTTTGGTCGTGATACCATGTCTTACAACATGTCGTTGAGATGCTTGCATTGTATGCATTAACCAGCGTTGAGATATTGGCCAGTGCTGAGATGAAAGTTGTAGATGTGAAGAATGTATTATAGATAAAAGCTACCTAGATACCTTTATCACGAAGTCACGAAGATGAACGTCTTTGCTACATGAAATATCAGAACTCTTTGTTGAGTGATAAACTTAGTTACACAGCACAATGAACGCCGGTTTCACTTAGAACACATGCTAAAACGGACAGCCGACCTATCTAATAGCTCTTCTTTGGCGCATCCTTCTTCTTACCCTTGAGAGCAGGGAGATTGAACTTGGGTGACTCGCCACTGCCTAGAGCCTTCCAGTGGCCCAGATCGCGTGTCTGGTCCCAAGTAAGAAATCCAACCCAGGGCTGGACATTGTAGTGCAGCTTCAGCTTCACATTCTCCGTCTCCGCTACCCTGCCTGTGGGATGGGTGATTTGATACTTTGGTTTCTGGTTCTTGAGACCAATGAAGCCACTGAGGAAAGTGTGAGATTATGCGACTGCGGTTCAAATGTATATATGGACTTACCGATCGGGGTCAATGGTCTTTCCTTCAGCGCTGCGCTTGAGCTTCTTCATAGCAACAGGTCCAATGTTCTGGAGATGATCGGCGCTGGGGCTTGTAATGATCTTGTCCCAGATGACAGCCTCGTTTGTCGAGTTATTGGGGCCGGGCCACTCGGCAGTGACATAGACAAAGACTTGCTTGGTGTTCCATGTGAAGAGAGTTCTCAGATCGGCATCCAGATTGAATCTAATAATGGCATATTCCTCCTTCTTGGTACTGTAGTAGTGCGGTCGGCCCTTGACGCTGAAGAACGAAGAGAATTAGCCAATGGAACATAGATTTGGAAGAACTGATTTGAACCGTACACTTGGGAGTTTGAAACCTTGAAGATACCTGCGTCGGGGGTGCGAGGGGCTATGAAATCCGAGGCTGCGATGAAGGCTGCAACAACGAAGGCGACGGTGGTGAAGAAGCCGAAAGTATTCTGGATACGAGTGAGGGAGTTGTACATGACGGGCGAGTATGTTAGCTGCCTGTGCAGCTATTGCCCTTGGAAGTGTTGTGAAAGACAGACGTTGGTGATGTCGCGTCGTGGTGTTGAAGACGACCTATAATTAATACTGGCCACGTTTTAGACTAGGTAGACTAGGAGCTAAAGAGCTTAGGTAGGTAGGCTGGTCAGCGCTGGAGCTGTAGGTGTCGTTTCAGCCTTGTGATTGGACTGTGGGGCGTTAGTATCAGAAGAAGCGAGACCATGAGAATGCTTTGGTCGCTTGATACCAGCTTCCACAAGCGATTAGGCTACTTTATCTTGTCTATTGCTTTGGATGATGATTCTTCCGTCAAACTTATTTCTTTTTATACTCCCTATTTGTAAGTAAGAAGACAGTATCTAAATTTCTAATTATGCCAACCATCAAGGGAGCTCTACTACCTGTGCACCTGAGTATCTCAGAAATGATGTTGCCTTGTGATGCCAACTACAAGCCAAGTGAGTGCAGTGATGTCTACTAGGTATGTAAGGTAGGTTTCAATCATCTTTTTTTTCCTTGATGGTTGGATAGAAGCACGCATAACCGTGCAAGGCTGACATCCACTTGCACCCATTGGAGCATCAGAAAAGTTACTTGGCTAGCAAGAGCACAAAAGATGAAATACTTTGGTGCTTTGGTTGCTCTATACAAATTTAGTATACTTTATTTTAGCGTCATAAGTTGAAAGACAATCTGTTTATTCCCAGTAGAGGTACCTAGTCAACATAGAGAAGCAGTCAGTTAATGACCTAGGTCCATCTCTGCCGGGGCACTAACACCTAAATCTCTATGCCGAAGTCGCACTACCTAAATTTCGTTGCGCATCCCCACTAGAGCCGGGCCTCTGAACGGAACAGTCTCGCTAAGGATGTTTGCCCGGACTTCCACCTAACAAGGCTGTATTTCTGTCTCGCGAAAATTATTGTTTGTCGATTTCTTTGTTGAGTCTTTGGAATTCTTGCCCGCAGTCATTCCCTCTAGATACTCAGTGCCCCGCCGGTAGCTCAAGGCATTGTTGACTCTCAGCTCAGCTACAACAAACTGACAGTGGAGGGCAGAGAAGACCACCGCCTTCTAGCCTAGCCTAACGCATCGTGAACTGTCAAAGGTGAAAAACTGGAGGCCCACGCCGAGTCTTCCTCCACAGAGGACAAGAGGAGGAAAAGGGCTCGATGGGAGTGCGCACTGCTCTTTCCTTCTTCCTAACTTCAAATTCTCTCTGCACTTTATTCCGCCGAGCTTTACTCTAATCGATATCTGCGATCTAGTCCTCTCGCACGCTATCACTCCAACGCCAATTCTTTCCCGGACTATGGGTATGCTTCCTGCCCACTCGAGCGATAGGATAGGACGTTCCTGCTGACACACCCTGGAGCGCTCCGGGTGACGAGGCGAACATGACGAACTCACGGCTGGTCAGTTAATTCATTGTTGGGTTATACATCTCTATGGCTTGATACTTATTCCTATATAGAGAGCGATCAATGACCGGAAACCGCGAAGCTTCATCGGCACTGGGCTATCTACTCAGGCTATGAGTCAGAACGACAAATCTCGAGACGAACGATCGAGCAAACGTATAAAGAAATCGGGTCCCGAATCGTCATGCGCCGTTGCACCCCGCTTTGTCACAAATACACATCTATCATCCTTGGAAGCGATCGAAGACGAGGAAGGGGCGAGTTTTAAGCGCAAGCTGTCACTGGTGCAACATCGATTCAGTCGAGAAGGATCTCAGGCAGACACTGTTGACGGCTCTAGTGTCACCAGCAACAGCAGAGTTCCAGCAACGAGCACCAGCGTACAAGAATACCGTAACGTGCAAAGTGGTAGGCGCCATGGTGGAAGACGGTCTGGGCGCAGACGGCAAGGGGCTCACAATACCCGTTCATCGCCTGTCGAGATTGACGACGATGCGAGTGTCGTTGCGCACCGAAACCTTCCTCCTCAATTATCGCATGCACCCATGAGCCCGGACTGTTTATCTATGAGCATCGACAACGGCAACGACCCCACGCCCGCTGGCATTACATCGGATATTCCCCCTCAATCAAAGCGGTCCGCGGCAGACTATGCTCAGAGTGCAGCAAAGAGATACAAAGTGCATAACACTGGTTCTGAGGACGAGCTGTCAAGGCCTGGCACTGCTTCCGGTAGAGAGGCTGCTGAAAAGTCCACCATCAGTGGAAGATCAGCATTGCAGCCTCCTCCGTCACGAACTCAAAGAGGGGATATCAAACCGACCAGTTTTGAATCAGCGACAAAAATTACCACCGAACTTCAAAGTTCGACGATGCGTGGCCCGAAGGAAGAACAACTTGCTGTGAGAGCTGCTACCTCTGGAAGATGCGTGTATTCCACTAAGAGCGCTGATGCGTGCGTCAACCTACGTCTTGATTCCGACGTAGCTCGCCCATCCATTCTGTCTCATCAAGGACAAGATCTCTCATGGCTCGAAATTTCAAGACAGTCGATTCTCAGAATAAAACACAGCAACTCCCAAAGTCCCATAGTCGCTGTCTATCGCTCAATCACTGGTCAAGTTGGGGGCAAAGTTTTGTTGAAGTTCAATACCATTAAAGACGCCTCTCACTTTATCCATTGGCTACAAGGGAGCCGAGGTCTGGAACAAGTCACCCAGTACGTATTTTCCGGCGATTGTGTCAGTGTTGGGAGAAAACTAACAAGTTGTAGGGACTCGCTAGAAGCCATGTTCTCGAAGGCTATAGGAGATGCCAAAGGATTTGCAGCCAATTCGAAGGATTCTTCGGGCCCGATCTCACCAAAAATGACTTTCACAGCGCAAACACCCAGTAGATCACTGTCCCGAACTTCGCCACGAGATCCTTTTAAGGGAGAGCCCATCTCGCCTCGGCGACCAAAACTTAAGGACAGGATGCAGGGTCTGCCTGTACCAAAGGAAGATGCGCAGATGAAATCAGAGGATGTCGAAGATCCATTCGTGGAGTTAAATCAGAGGCGCAGACCTGAGACCCGACAAACGAGAAAATCATCCCTAGAACCACGCCGTGAAAGGAGTCCTGTAACGTGGACGGCTCAGAACCCAGGTTGGGACAAGGACTGGCACAAGACCTTGGTATACCCCCCAACTGGAAGGAACCGTGCGAGTGTCGACAAAGAGGATATTCTGCGGCTGAACGAGGGTGAGTTCCTTAACGACAACCTTATCAGTTTCTATCTCTGCTACTTGCAGGTCCAACTAGAGAAAGAGAGACCAGAAATCTTGAAAAGGGTATATATCTTCAACACATTCTTCTTCGAGAAGCTGAGGTCGAATCGCGCCAAGATCAATTACTCGGGCGTCAAAGCATGGACTGCTAGGGTTGATCTTCTTTCTTATGACTACATTGTTGTACCAGTTAACGAGAACGCACATTGGTACTTGGCAATCATATATAATGCTCCTCGCCTCTTACCTAGAGAGGCAAAAGCAGAGACACCCAAAAAGGACATATCTCCAAACACTCAGGAGGCAATCATTGTTGAGGATAACGACCCGGCAGTGAGCACCGCAGAAGATGCTTCCGTCGAGCAAACACCAGTGTCGTCCTTAAACTTAGAACCTCCTAGGTCAATAAGAAGCCAGGCAGTGAATGGCGACGGGGTTGTGCTATTGGACGATGATACTGTTACCAATGCTGAAGCACCCACAAAAGCGAACAAGCGAAAGTCGACAGGAGGGAATCAGAAGTACAGTACCGACGAGCCCAGGATCATCACTCTTGACTCTTTAGGCGCCTCGCACGCACCAACCTGCAAGGTCCTACGAGACTATCTCATCGAGGAAGCGAAGGACAAAAAAGGTCTTACCATCACGGAAACGCCTGGAGGCATGACTGCGCGGGGCATACCTGAACAGGACAACTATTGCGATTGTGGTGTATACGTCCTGGGTTACATGGAGAATTTTCTGAGAGATCCGGATGACGCTGTCCGGAGGCTCCTTCACAAAGAACCTAGTGGATGGGTTGTGAAACCCCAAGAAATCCGCGCCAAAGTGAGAGACCTCCTCTTCGAATTTCAGAAAGAGCAACATTCGCGCTTGGCAAAAGAAAAGGAGTTGAAGAGACAACGACGGGCGTCTAAGGGGCCTGTATCATCACCACAGGTAGCCCCGTCCTCACCTCAAGTCCCCCAGAAAGACCCGGAGACGCCACGGCCTAAAAGTGATCCCAGGAGCGAATTGGAAAATAGCACTGGTCGTGCCCCCAGTGAAGAACGCCATAAAACAGGTACTACCTCAGCGTATTTTGCACTTGCTTCACCGGAGAAGGAGAAACCAGTTCAACCACAAACTCCCATCAGGAATGAAGATCCACCCTTCGTCCAACCTTTAAGAGAGGACTCGAGCAACGAGTCTAAGGCCTCTAGCTCAGGAGAAGTGTTTCATTCAGCACGTTCATCCCCAGCCGATACTGCGCAACAAGTCCTTCCTGATTTAGCCACTGAAGGACATACCCCACGTAGCGAACGAAAAGGACCGAAGCAGCCCTCAACACCCAATTTTGTCCAGAGATTATCGCAATCGTCGGATGAGGTAGGACCAGTAGCCACCTCTTCCACTGTCAAGAAAAACAGTTCGCCATCATTGAGTTTGGCCACAAGGCAAAAGACGCCACTGCCAGCTCAACGCAATCGGGGTGGTCTTGGTCAATCAAGGGTTATGGAGAGCATTGAGGACGATAAACCCTCCCCCAAAAGACCCCGGTATGAGGGTGTTGACCGAACAATTGACTTGACGGGATGATCTTGCCGGTCTCGCCAGATGACATTATATTGGGCGGATTACTATGTAGGAAGAAAAGGGTTCACGGATAGAGGGTTTCAGTGCATACATGGCCAAGATGGCAATGCAGATGAGTTATGTCGTTAGACACCGCAGAAAGAATGGTCGCAATGTGTACAGTAGAGTACATCTCGAGTAAAAAGATTATTAAAGTCTATACCCATCACAAATATCTTCCATTCAACACCCGACTCCTAAAGGATCACGAACGAATGCTAGACCGAATCCTGTCATGCTAATAATATATAACAAGTGGTATGAGTTGCAGTCTCCGCCACGTCTATTGTGGTTGTAACAAGAATCTATTACGCTTTTCATTCATCTTGCTCGGCGTCTGAGCTCTCGTCCGCGCCATTCACCATTTGCCGTTGTATCCGCGGAATCTCAAAGACGAAGCCTCCATTGCGTCCGACCTTTGCTGGTGGATTCCACCTGCCTAGCCGGTGTTCTTTTCCTACAGCCACGACGACACAAAGACCATCTTTGCCTCTGTCTCCACGCTCGAAGATATCAATATCGTTGACAATGCCGTTGATGGGGCCCTGGGTGTTCTCCTCAGGCGACTCGTTTCCTTGATCTTCAGGCTTGGAGAGAACTCCACGGAACTCAATCTTGCGCTTGTCCTCACTAAGTTGCCAAACTCGGATGTGGCCGTCCCAACTACCAGTAAGGATAACATCGGAGTAGGGGATGGTTCGAATAGCGGTGATCCAACGGGGGGTGGGAGGGGGTACAATTTGAGGGTCGGGGTTTTGCTCGGCTGATGCCTGCTCTGGATCGAGGGCTGGGTCAATACCATGCGCGATGGGTTCGATATACACAGGCTTCTTCTTTTGGACACTCCATAAAGCGAGGGCACCATTGTCACTGCCCGTGACAAACAGGTCATCATCTATCATGGCGACGCGGTCCATGCTGCCTTCATGGAGTAGGGATCGCGGGTTGACACCACTTGGGCGAGACTTCTTGTCTACAGCGCCACCGCGGAATACAAGTTGTGTCTCTTCAGCGACTTTCCACAAACGCGCAGTGCGGTCTCGAGCGCCAACACTAACGCAACGCTCTTGCGCAAGAGCATCGACGTCGAGAATTTCATCCTGATGACCAAACAATGACTCAACGTAGGCCATCTCATCCAGACTCCAGACCTTAACCGTTCGATCTTTGGAACAAGAATACAGCTGGTTTGTTCCTCGGCGGAAGACTAGTCCAGTGACAGCATCTCGATGATGTGTCCAGACCTTGATGGGCTTGAGGTCATGGGCGCTGTAAATGATGAGCTTATGGTCTGCACCGCCGGTAGCTACATATTTGCCGTCAGGAGAGGCTGCGACGGCCAGGATGCGATCAGTGTGACGCTGGTAGTTCTTGTCCTTTGACTTTCTCGTATCACCCTTCAACCAGGCTTCAAGGGACGGCTGCTTCTTCGGAGGCGCTGGGGGCTTCTTGGGCTTTCGTCGTGTTGTCTGTGGGTATTGGTGTTGAGGAAGGTCTTGCGCCTTCCATTTGTGTAGGTATAGGTCTTTGGTCGTGGTGTAGATGTACGGGTCGCATACTGCGATGGCGGTTACGGCGTTGGTGTTGCTTCGGAAGAAAGTGCGCGAGGCGTTGTCAAAGGCCAGTTCTGAGGCCAATTGGCGGTAAACTCTGCCCTTTCCCTCTGCGACATCCTCCTGAAGTCGCTCAGCAATCATATCGCGGTCAATGTCGGCGGCGTCGAAACCAATAGGGTCCACAGTCTCCTTGATGTTCTCGAGATATCGCTCCGCCAGAGTCCTTCTCCTGTCAGCGGCCGTCTCGCCCTCCTCCTCGTCCGACTCGTTGTCCTCCATTTCAACATCACTTGCGACTGATGCGCTGTTGATGCTCTCGTCATCGTCAGAATCGCTACCAGAGATCGACTCGTCGTCTCGCTCGACTCGCTTTTTGGTGGGGCCGGCATTCTTCGATGATGCCTTTACAGCAGATTTTGAAGCAGCAACTCTCTTTTTTGGTTGCTCTGAAGCCTCTGGGCGCTTGCGCTTCTTCTGAGCGCCCGGTACTGTGAAAAAAGACGGCATATTGGCGATGTCGCGAACTTGGCTGGCTGTTCACGACTTTCACACCCACCTTGAAGATAAATTTCTGGGCTCTCAGAAAAAAAAAGTTGAGCGACAGTGGACCACGGAAAATCCATTAGGTGCCTGTAAGTTGCGCTAGCGAATCAGAGGCCCGTGAATGGGGCCATGTTTTTCCGGGTTTCGAGCGGTGGAGCTTGGCATAATCGAGCCAGGTGGGAAGCTCCCGGGTGAGCGTTGACGCGCAGCGCTACAGCCTAACGGGAGAGCTTGCTTGCTTGGTTGCTGCTGGACCGGACCTTCGAAGAAGGCTGAACAACTACCTTGAATAACCTCCACAACAACACATACGATACTTCCACATCCACAAAACACACCATCGCCAACATGTAAGCTATAATCAAGCTACACCTAAGGCTTCAGAATATACTAACACTTCATGACAGGGAGGTACTTTTGGGAATCACTGGAAAGGACTTCACCATCATCGCAGCTTCCAAGGCTGCGATGCGAGGCGCCACTATCCTCAAGGCATCCGATGACAAGACCAGAGCTCTCAACAAGCACACTCTGCTCGCATTCTCTGGAGAGGCCGGTGACACAGGTACTTGATCCATCTTCCTACCGACGGCAATGGCAATGGCCTGTCGACCAGCCCCGCGATGACGACAGCTAACCATAGCTACGCAGTGCAATTCGCCGAATATATTCAACGAAATGCCCAGCTCTACTCGATGCGAAACGAGTCCGATTTATCTCCCTCTGGTCTCGCCCACTTTGTCCGAGGAGAGCTAGCCACCAGCCTGCGATCTCGAAAGCCTTACAATGTCAACCTTCTCATGGGTGGCGTTGACCCCATCACCGGCAAGCCATCTCTTTACTGGCTTGACTACCTAGCGTCGCTAGCAGATGTCCCCTATGCGGCGCATGGATACGCACAGTAGGTTTCCTCGAAACGTGTACTCAAGAGACACGTACCATGAACCAATGGGTCCGGGCAGGTGCTGATATATACTACCACAGATACTACTGCCTCTCCATTCTCGACAAGCATCACCACCCCGATATTACCCTCCACCAGGGCATCAAGATTCTGACAATGTGCACTGACGAGCTGAAGCGCCGATTACCGATTGACTTCAAGGGTATGGTGGTGAAGGCGGTCAAGGCAGACGGAATTGTCGACATAGAGTTTGACGACGACAAGGTGGTCAAGTGTGCTTAAGAAGCGAGCGGCAGATAGAAAGGAAACATGAATTTGTATTACTAGATGGGTCTTGGAGGCTGATGCTTACATCAAGATGGTTTCCTCCAACTGGTTACCCACAAGATGGTGATACGGGTCTAGGTGATACTGACCCCAGCTGGCATATTTAAATCTACGATACGTTATGTCCATAAACCGCAACCCACACTATGTGCAGCTCATGCACGTCGGGCGAGCACAACTTTGCAGTTTCAGTATTATTCTCATTATTGGGTTCCCCTGAGTGGTATGGTACTTATTCAACAAGAGTGTCTGGGGGGGCTTTTCCTTACATGAATCCACATATTGACAAGAAGAATCACTCTCCTTGCTATAGCAGTTTATAAACCATCCATACCTCGAACCATCAGGCGCCATGTAAACCTCAGAAGACCAGGCCATGTCTGCAATACATTGGATGTCAAAATCGCAATTGAGCATGGATATATGGTTTTGGAAGTAGTCTTGCGTACATACGCATCTATGTGACTGCACCAAAGAGCCGTCGGATAGTTACTCAAACTACCGCGATACAGGAGCTGAAGCAGTATCTAGTACTTTTGAATATGACCAGACTCAGCGACTTGGTTATACTATCAAAGTCTGCGGTCACTCAACTGAATTGAATCGTTCGTAGTCTTGAAATTACTTTCAATCTAGGACATCTCGATCATAGACCATGGACTACGACAAGCTTGATTTCATTCGTTACGCCTACTTGCCTGCCATCACATGTCAAAATAAAGATGGCGAACAAACAACCGCCCAGATGAACGGGTATCATATATGCAATCACTAAGAGAAAGACCGCCACATTGAGACTCGTACAATTCTATAAACAGTATATCTGCATCACAGGAGGCCAGTCATCGGGAATACGGTTATAGTTGGCCACGAGACTAAAGTATATGTCAGGAACGGTACAGAGATACGGATACGTCAGTCACATTTCGATTTTTATGACTCGAATATTCGTAGAGGGTGCTAGAAATGATCAGCAGTTCCAGATTTACACGAGACAGTATATCCATGCGGGTGATGGTCGTATACAGAGAGAGAGAGTCATGCAGGCTGGAATCCGGAAAGGTGCTAGTACCGGACAGTACTGGAAAACACAATGTGTACAAACTCGGTACTTGAAGCAGCCAGACACGTGAATTATCATGGATAGGTGAAAGTCATTGTTCACTTCTTACCAAGTTGCAGACATTGATTATTGTCTAAGCATACCTTACACATGGTCAAATCATCTCTTTGTTTTACCTAGGTACTGACCTGTAGACCTTCTCTAGTACGGATGCTCACCTAGATAATTCTCAGATCGCCCGTATCCCGCTTATCGGAGATTTCCCGCGATACGGATCCATCAGATTGTTAGCTGTTACAACGCGCCCAAACTTGGCTGGCTGGCTGGGCAAGCTCAGGGTCCTATATCCCTGTACATGATGCTTGCGGCCGTTGCAGCCCCAGGGGCTACGATAGAAGTACTATAGCAAAGCAAACTAACGCATTTGCTGTGTCCGCAATTGTTTTGCATCATTCCGTTGATGCAATACAATATTACTAAGGTTTGTTGAGTGCAAGCATTTTGTGTCATATCTATCTCCCGTCCGACAGAACATGAATCAAACATCCAATGTCTTGAAATATTTTTGCTGCAGTATGCTACCGGCTACCGGCTACATAGCCTGGAAGCAGTAACATTGAGTTTGCTTATAATTCTTTGTTTCTGTAGAATTTTAATAGGTACTGTGGTATTGTGTATATGTCGCTTTCTTTTCTTTCAATAATGCTTCAAGACTTTTCTCAACATTCGATAACAAGTCCATGGCCAGACAACAATCGTCATAATCAACAGGTCCAGCTAGGAGTCCCTATCCACTGAACCACCCCGGCCCCGTCAGCCGCCCCGGAATCTGGGCTGGGCTGGGCTGGTTCAGAACCTGAGCCAGGCTGTTGAGGTACCTCTAAAGTACCTTCTAAGCTTCGTCACTTTTTAAGAGTCGCCCCCTTGCTAATCCTCACTCAAAACGCGACCTTCCACCAGGATTCTCCGCCCTTCCCTAACCCCCACACTGAGACACTGCTTCATCGTGCAGAGCACTATCATTAAAAATTTTGGGTGAGACTTGATCAAATTTTATTTATACTCTGATGAAAGGGGTAAGATGCAGTTATGTGCACGTAGAGACTGAAGCCTCGAAGACAATACTGTACTGTACTATCAGAACATCAACGCCGTATCTGGTACATACCAGTATCCTTCTCTCTTCTTTTTCCTCCCTTGCTCCTGGTCAGCGCTCAGACTTCAACTTTCACAAGCTTCCAGGTTGCTAGGGATCTCTTACAATCGACTAGCGTTTGCCTCTTAGACTAGATTTTGCACCCAGCATCCATTGTTGCATAGATTTAGTACTAAGATACATGGGGTCCAAAGCAGAAAGACTCTGACTCTGACGTATCTACAGCCAGCAACGATTCAGGACGATTCTTTCATCCAGTTAGAAAAATAATCAAAATCATCTAGTGCCCTCATCGTCATAAGTACCAGGTCGGTCCCTTTTTCAACTTTTCTGCCCAGCCACAGCAAGCCTTTGACAGGCATTCCTGCATATTACTTGGATCTCACTGGCTGCATCTGAGGTGAGCGGTGGCCAAAAAATACTTTTCGAGTACTTGGAAGCTGGTGTCGCCCACTCACGGCCTTTCCTGATCCACTCTCACTCTAAAATCCTCCCACCCGCCTTCACCGCAGAGGCAACCCCCTCCAAATCCTTGACCCGATGTTAATGCCCGCGCTAAGCCCAATCGGCTGAAACTCCAACCAATTTTTTTTCCCTCCCACTCTTCTTTCGCCTCTTAACTCTGTCCCTTTTCTTCCCTCTTCCTCCCACAACAAACCCTTCATCTCACAATCCTCCTTCATCCCCCCTCCATCCGTGTTATTTTCTCAAGACTTTGTCTTTCCTTCGTCCTTCCTTTGAAGATTCTGCGTGTTCTTCGAGGGATATTTGCACAGCACTGACGTTTGCCTGTGCCTAAAAGTTTCGTCTATCTGGGAAATTTATTGGAAGCGTTGGTCTTCCGTTTCTTTCTCTTGTCTTTCCTGTCTTTTTCTTTCGACGGGAATTTCACCAAACACACAACTACTCTCGTTGATATTTGAGAGGGTTTATCTACCTATTTCGGATTTCACGCGTCTTTACGACCCGACTATCTTTTCAAAACTCACTTGACTCGAAATACGACTGTCAACATGGCCGATCAGATCAACATGGGTGGTCTCTCCATCAACGACGGCGCTCAGCAGGGCCCTCCCCAGGGTAACCGATCCTACATCCCCCCTCACATGCGTGGCCGTGGTGGTCCTCCTCCTGCCGGCCCCCAAGGTGGTCCTCCCGCTATGAACGGCGGTCCTCCTGCCGGCCCCGGACCCAACGGTATCGGCAACAGTGCTTGGGCTAAGTAAGTGCTCTATCTACCTGCGCTTTCATCCCTCGATATCAAACATTTGCTAACCTCTGCCTATAGCCAGAACTACGGTGCTCGCCAGTCCAACTGGGGCAACGATGTCCCTACCTACCAGAACAACAACCGCCGAGGCGGCTGGGGTGGTCGAGGT
This sequence comes from Fusarium citri, assembly GCA_004367485.1. Lineage (NCBI taxonomy): Eukaryota > Fungi > Ascomycota > Sordariomycetes > Hypocreales > Nectriaceae > Fusarium > Fusarium citri. The sequence goes on along the minus strand of QHHH01000003.1, from coordinate 74,898 downwards.
GGTTACAGCGGTGGCGGCAACGACGGTCACTCTGGCGCTCCCGCTGCCCGCGGATCTGGCGACGGACAGTGGCGTGATGGAAAGCACATTCCTGGTCCGGCTAACCCCCGTATCGAGCGCGAGCTTTTCGGCACCACTGCCGACGATCCTTCCAAGCAGCACACCGGTATCAACTTCGAGAAGTACGACGACATCCCCGTTGAGGCTTCTGGTCAAGATGTTCCTGAGCCCGTTCACCAGTTCACCACTCCTCCTCTGGATGAGCATCTGTGCCGCAACATCGAGCTTGCTCACTACAAGGTCCCCACTCCTGTCCAGAAATACTCGATCCCCATCGTTAGCAACGGTCGTGATCTGATGGCTTGTGCTCAGACCGGTTCCGGAAAGACTGGTGGTTTCTTGTTCCCTATTCTCTCTCAGGCTTTCCTCAACGGACCTTCTCCCGTGCCTGCTAATGCCGCCGGTCAGTTTGGTCGTCAGCGCAAGGCTTACCCCACCTCTTTGATTCTCGCTCCCACCCGTGAGCTTGTCTCTCAGATCTTCGATGAGTCCCGCAAGTTCGCCTACCGTTCTTGGGTTCGACCTTGTGTCGTTTACGGTGGTGCCGACATTGGTTCTCAGCTCCGCCAAATTGAGCGTGGTTGCGATTTGCTTGTTGCTACTCCCGGTCGATTGGTCGATCTCATAGAGCGAGGTCGCATCTCTCTCCAGAACATCAAGTACCTTGTCCTCGATGAGGCTGATCGCATGCTGGACATGGGTTTCGAGCCCCAGATTCGCCGCATTGTCGAAGGCGAGGACATGCCTCAAGTTCAGGATCGCCAGACTCTGATGTTTTCAGCCACCTTCCCCCGCGACATCCAGATGCTTGCCCGTGATTTCCTCAAGGACTACATCTTCCTCTCTGTCGGTCGTGTCGGTTCTACTTCTGAGAACATTACTCAGAAGGTTGAGTACGTTGAGGATGTCGACAAGCGCTCCGTTCTTCTGGACATTCTTCACTCCCACGCCAACGGTCTCACTCTGATCTTCGTTGAGACCAAGCGTATGGCCGATTCGCTTTCCGACTTCCTCATCAACCAGAATTTCCCCGCTACTTCCATTCACGGTGACCGCACCCAGCGCGAACGTGAGCGTGCTCTCGAGTTCTTCCGTAACGGCCGATGCCCCATTCTGGTCGCTACCGCTGTTGCCGCCCGAGGTCTCGATATCCCTCACGTCACCCACGTTGTCAACTACGATCTTCCTACCGATGTTGACGACTACGTCCACCGTATTGGTCGTACCGGTCGTGCTGGAAACACTGGTATCGCTACTGCTTTCTTCAATCGTGGCAACCGTGGAATCGTTCGAGAGCTTATGGATCTCTTGAAGGAGGCTAACCAGGAGGTTCCTTCTTTCCTCGAGACCATCGCCCGTGAGTCTTCCTTCGGTGGCGGCGGCCGAGGTGGCCGCTCTCGTGGCGGTGGTGGCCGAGGAGGTGGTGCCAACCGCGATTTCCGAAAGTTTGGCGGTGGTGGTTTCGGCGGTAACAACGGCGGCTCTGGCGGCTTCAACGCTGGATCTCAAGGTGCCGGCTACGGTGCTGCCGCCGGCGGTGGCTTCAGCGGCTCTGGCGGCTACGGAGGTGGTGGTTATGGCGGAGGAGCTGGCTACGGCGGTGGGGGCTATGGTAACCCCAGCGGCCCTGGCGCTCAATCTTCTTGGTGGTAAACACCTCAAACCACTGAGATTTTCGCACTCATCAGGTGCGACACGATGCTGGTAGACATTTGGCTCTGCAGCATTTCACATTTGCGATTTTTCTGTTTTGTTTTTTCTTACTGTCATCTGGTTGCATGCTTTGCATTTGAACGACACGGCGGCACCATGACCTGCGAAGACAGACGAATGCCTCTGCTACAGGCAACAGGCAATGTTCGGTCCCAGGGCTTAACGAAGCATCTGATAGATTGCGTTTCTTTGATTTCGGCATACTCCTCGTTTGATACCCTTAGACCGAGATGTGGGGAGCTGGAAGACGTTGACAGCACGCTGTGATGCGCATGGATCTAGGCTCCGATATGAGCCAAAAGATCTGACACAGCATTACGAAGTTTATGTTTCCGTCGTCTACCTGGGGTTTTCTTCACTCCAAGGCATTTTTCACGCATTCACAATAGAGGGTCATGTTATCGCCGTTCACATAGACAAAAGTGGATTTCTCGGTTCTCTGGTGACGAATCGCTCGCTGGTCCCTGTTGGGAACGGGGACTGGAGGGAGAGCGATGAGCGCACCCGGAGGGAACAAAGCATAATGGTCAACAGGACGGTTACGTCTGTTTATTAGCAGATCGGAGAGCACGAGCGTTGCCGCGCGACGCCCATAGGTTATGGAATTTGGTTTGGGCGGCACGGCATGGAAAGGAACATAAAAAGCTCTTGCTCTTTGCAAGTTAGGAGGAACATGGACACGATGAAGGCTTTGACTCATGGAATAATGACTGGGTCATGAGGCTTCTGAAGACGGGGCCATGATGCTTCCCGTAGTAGAACAGATAACCTGACTGGACTGAGGAGTCCTAAATAAAAAAACGCCTTGATTTATATTGTTTTCTTTGACACATTTGTGACAACTTGTATGCCTTTGAAGCTTGACGAACACTAGCAAGAACGCACAATCTTCTATTCTTGAAAATCAACATGACAACCGTGGACGGGAAGTAGTGTCGGGTCGAACCGTCCGGAGACAGGGTCCAGATAAAGAGGCTGACTGGGTCAGAGCCCAGCTTCTTGGCCATATCTGACATGAACGAAATCAGTAGACCAAGACACAGAATTCAAAGTCAAATTTTAGAGAAAAGGAAGAGATCTCTGACAAACTCTAGGTTCTTAAAATGAATAGCCGTTAACATACTACACACCTTCCCTTAAAAGGCTATTGATCTTCCGTGCTGAGTGCAGTAGGCAGTCATGATGCCATAGGAAGAGGCAGCCCGCTTCCAATGCTGTGACGTGAAGCTCAGCGCAGCCCATCTGAAGCTTTCCCCACATTCATTCCACCTCAAGTTTCGCCTGAGCATCCTTCCTCAATTCTTTCCATCTAAACTTGAGATCTTGTGCTCTCTATATCAACTTCAACTCTGCCCGGCGCAGAACTTGCATATATATGGATTTTATTGCATAGGTATCAATCATCTCGATTCCGAACCATCCGCCGACCGAAATTTGAATAAGCGACAGTCAAAAGGCTAGCGACAATGGGCGTCTTCGACAGCCTCGATGCTGGCATCACCAGCATGTTTGGTCAGTGGAATGGCTACTCGACCGGTCTGGTGACTCTGCTGCTTGTTGTTGTCACATACCGTATCGTTTCAAGCCGCGATCCCGACGTGCATCCAATGCTTCTTGCTCGCCAAGCTGTCCCGTCGTCAGTTCGAAATGAAGGAGAGAGTCCCGTATACCGATCCCAGGCTGCTCCCCACGGCATGCCGCTCAATACTGGTCTCAACGTAAAGGACCCTGGCGCTTCTAAGTGGTCTCGTGGTCGCAATGGTGACTTGAGAGATGTCTGGAGGAAGGCCGCGGAGGGTGGTGAGAGTGGCGCCAAGGGACGAGTCCTGACTGTTCTCGGTTCGCAGAACGTCGTAGACCATAAACTCGGTATGATACCCGTATGTTCTATAACCCAGCGTCGCTAACGTACTTAGATGACATTACCCGCCAGATCAACTTGATCGGTCAGCACATTGCTGAGGCTGGCGGTATCAGAGTCGCCATCTACTTGCCAAACTCCATTGAGCTCCTTGTAACGCTTTTCGCCTGCAGCTTCTATCCAAACCTAACGACAGTCCTGATCCCTTTTGATGTCTCAAACGAAGAGCTGGTCTCTATGCTTCGTCGCTCTGCTGCCGATACAATGGTTACTGCTCCTGGCGCATTTCCTTTTGATGCTGTTGTTCAGGCCTACCCATCTCTTCGACAGCTCATCTGGGTTACAGACGAAGGAAGCAACCACATGGACTGGAACGAGGTTCCTGAGGGCACTGGTGGTAATATCAATGTTGCTACTTGGCAGGATATCCTCCGAGAATCTCCCGCGCATGCCGGCAGCGAGCTCCCTGCTGCTGACCCCGAGAAGACTCCCTCCGATGTCGTTACTTTTTGGCAGACTGAGGCCGGTGAGGTTGAAGAGATGGTGCGCTTCAGTCAGGCCAACCTTGTCTCGGCTATTTCAGCTCAGCTCGCAGCTATCCCGACCAAAGAGCGCATTAACCCGTCCGATCTATTTCTGCCAGCTGATTCTCTCGCCAACGTTTACACTCTAGTGCACACATTGGGCGCTCTCTACTCGAATGCTTCTATCGCTCTAAACTCGGTTGCCGGGAAGTCACCAGACTTGGTTCTCGCAACTCAAGGTGTTGCTCCTACAGTTCTGGTAGCTAGCCCCGAGACGCTCCTCAAGACTCATCAAGAGTCAACCTCTAGACTTGGCTCCGCCTTGGCCAACGTCTCACATGTTATGTCTACTCGATCTCTGGCTCTGGAAGGTGTTCACTCTACATCCAACCTCCTCTCTGGTTTCTCTGGCGCGTCCCCGTCGCTTGGCACGACTCCAGGCAAGCTCCGCCTGGTGTTGGTGGCCGAACGTGCTGGTGCTGACACTCCTCTCCTGTCTGCGAACGTTCTGTCTGACCTGCGCATATTCACGGGTGCAAGGGTTGTGTACGCTCTAACAGCGGCCAAGGTTGCCGGTGCTATTAGCCAGACTGCTTTCTACGACTACCGACTTCCCACCGATGCCAAGACACACTTTGGACCACCACTAACCAGCGTGGAGGTTTTCCTGAAGGACAGTGGTGTCCACAAGACTACCGATGACAAGATTGAGGGTCAGGTACGTAATTTCTTGGAACACTGGTTCATTCATTTGAGACGATGCGCTAATATTATGCAGATTGTGGTCAAAGGACCTAGCGTTGCGGGAGGAGAGGTCAATGTTGGCGTTGCCGGAAAGATTCGACATGATAACACTCTGGCTTATGCTTAAATGAGGGCTTCTCAATGCTGACTGGGGCGGCTGGTGGAGGATGCGATGGGTTGGGGAAGGTAAATAGATATCCATGGATATGTTGATGACAAGAGCCAAGTCATCAAGAGCTCAAGGTTATTTCATCTGCCACACCTTCCTCAACTTGTAGATATGCAGTAACCCAATATACCGGCATACAGTAGCAATTTTTCATGCCTTCTTGGTGAAGCAAGCAACAGATTTAGTCTTATTTTAGGGAATTATCGACCTCGGCAAGGTATTTGTTCCCCTTCTCAAGCGAGCAACTAATAGCACTGATACATGTTCCATGTTGATAGAGAATTGTAACTCATTCATGCCGTTCAGTTTCGGTTTCTAGTAAAACTGAACCAAGGTCACACGACCAGTTGTAGAAATTGGACAAATGTTACCCTATACCATCAGAACGTATTTCAGGGGGGCCAGATCTTGGTCGACGAATCAAGGGTCTTCTCCAATAATGACGTCGAATAGCACGGACTTGGGCTGAAATGACAGCTGCACCGCAGAAAGACGAGTAGATCACAATATTTCCCCTCATCGTATACCCATTGATCATGTCAAAAGGAATGCACAAGACCAAAAGTTCAAGCTCCTTTGGACATTGCGTCGAGACAATGGGGTCTCTTAGTCTTGGCAACCTATAGGTACCTTAGGAGAAACACAAACAGAAACAGAAACCGTCTGTAACTAAACATTCCGAGTGGAGGTGGTCTCGGATGCAGAAGTTCCACGTGGAATCGGCCGAGATGGTTGCACCGAACACAGTTTTTAGCGTTAGATGGAGGACGATGCTACGTTAATTAATCGATACTCCAGTATAGGACGGGCTAACGGTCTTTAGACATTGATAGATCAGTTGAATTTTCCTGCAAATAAGCTTTCCTGACTGAGTCAAAAGAGTATAGCATGTTTCTACGAGAAAAAGAAGAAGAAGAAGGAAAAAGCAACACTAGGTGCATAGTCGCCCCGTCCATTGTCAAAAGTACAGTAAAATGCCCCTGTATATAGACCCCTGACCCCTGCATTCTTTGTCCCTAATTCGGAACCGAGATGTGAGATGGAGACACTCGATTGGTTATTCCCGGCTTTGGTTAGTTTGGTTCTGCTTAAGGGTCTGCAGAGAAAGAGCCGGATAAATGCCAATGCTAATTAATAGGTGCTGGGGAACAAAATTTTAACAAGATGAGAGAAATGATAAACAAGATCCCGTGCATACTTAGAATTGCTTAATAGCTACTATAACAATATTGGTAGGTATCTACCGGGACAAAACTAAAAAAGGGGGGGAAACAACGGAGCCTACATGTCCATCAAGAGTCCAGACTTGTCTAGTTTTGATGCAGCTAATCTTAAGGGTCCATTGACGACATCCAAGCTTTTCTTCTTCTTCTTTTACGCTGCTGCCAATGTGTTTGTGTTGGGTGCCGGCTGAAATGGCGCCCGGCTGGCGCTTTTTGGCAGAATTAGTGACACCCGATATCCCAGATTCGAGAAAGGCGATGTTTGAGGAGAGGATATATTCAGATTCTGATATAGGGGATCGTCTGATTCTTATAGCGAACTCGATATATGGACAATTCAGCTACTAATCGAGACTTGTCATTGTGCGTCTGGGCTGTTAAGTTATCAATCCATTGCCGTTAGATTAATCGGTACCCAGTAGATAACTTGACGCCCAAACAGATATGTAAAGGTCTAATAAATTGAATCAATAATTTCATCACTTCTAGTCTTTGGGCCGAGGATCCCTAGGTAAGGTACCTACCTGGTATAGTACGGCAGGCACTCGGTAGACTGCTCCTTCTGTATCTCGGGGTCCTCGGTCATCCATGGTGGGTTGGATCCGATCCAATGCCAAGAACAACCACACCACCTATAGTCGGAAGTAGGCGTACCCCTTCTCTTAAGTCTCCCTAGGCCTAGGGCCATTTCTCACTTTTAGTACTACACTCACTCAATTTTGTTTACATCTTCTCGACTCGACAACCACTTTCATTCACTACAATGGACTCAGGATAAAGGGGAACAAACATCAATCACACATGCGGCCGTTCTCTCTCCGTCTCTGTCTCCCTATCCCCATCTCCCCGCTGCTCGACCCCTTTTGGTGACGCCGTTACTCACCCCAGCAGCCCCGCGTGTGTAGTGTACTAAGGCACCCAAAAGCGAATCGACTAAACCGTCCGAACTAAACTACCAAGCCTTCGCCTCGAATTCTCCTATTGTTCATTTCCAACACAGGCGACTTCGCATGTCGCAAACCGCCGTCACTGTCGCGTCAACCCACGCAAAGGAATCTCGCATACGCTCGAATAGCCCAATGAGCCAGAATGGCAGCACGGCGGCAGCCAAACCCCCCGCGGGTCAAAATGCAACCGCCCGTGCAGGAATAAAGAAGATATCCAGGCTTTTTGCCTTTACACGACTTGGTCGCGGCCGTCCAGAAAGCCCCCATGGCCATATCCAAACCGAAGACCCTGCCTCCACGAGAGAAAGCTCCCCCGATGTTCACCAACTTACATCTCGACGGCGCCGCGGCGCAGGACCAGAACCGAGGAAGCCTGCGAGGAACGGTCTTAGTCGTCTTGTCGCCGATCAAGAAAACCAGGCCTGCGCTATTTGTGCGACAATCGACTTTCCTGCCCTGCTCAATTGGCGTCCGGGCCAACCACGACCTTGGATTCCTCTGGCTCACACACTAGCTGAATTGTCTGCTTGTCCATACTGTATTTTCTTCCAAGCATTGGTTGGCGCCGAACCGGATACCACGCGCAAGTTTACACCCTATCTACGGATTCGCCAAGCATTTGAGCGCCTTGGAGTTGGGGAGAAGCATGAGCTTGGTGGTGCTGTATTATTTGAGGTCACCACTAAGAGCAAAGTGCTACCGTGGGGCTATATTGTACGACTGGTCGAGGGCGAGGATGACATGGCTGGATACAAAGAGGCTACGCCGATGATCCGAGGTCGCGTGATACCTCCTAAGCTCGATACTGCGTTACCTCGGATTTGGATCGACCATTGTATGACGAATCACAAAAAGACAGCATGCGCTTCACAAGGGCCACCGATTCGAGGCCTTAAGCTTGTGGACTGCCGAAATAACCAGGTGGTGTTTGTGGACGATCTCAATGCGGAGACAATCGAGTATGTCACGCTAAGTTATGTGCGAGGCACCCCAACAGACGATGAATGGGACCATAAAGGACTGCCTGAAGTGCTGCCTCCGCTACTCACGGATGCTATAGCTGTGACCAAGTCTCTTGGATTCCGTTACCTCTGGATCGACCGCTTCTGCTTCCCTCAGTTCAGTGCAGCTGAGAGACGACGACAGTTGGAAAAGATGGGAGAAATCTATGCATGCTCTGCGCTTACTATCACTGTTGCAGCTGGCCAGGGCGTACAAGATGGTATTCCTGGCATCAGTGTGTCCCGTGAGGAGCAACTATCCCTGCAGACGGAAGCTGGCTGTTTCACGACATCGCTTACAAGACCAGACGTAGAAGTCGCCAACTCAAAATGGGCATCTCGTGGTTGGACATATCAAGAGGGTCTCATGGCACGTCGTCGCCTGGTCTTCACCCCGTCGCAGATCTACTTCCAGTGCCAAACCTTCCATTGCCATGAATCGATCTCTTTCCCCCTCAAGACAAACCCAACTCTCAATCTCGGTCGTGTCTTTGCGAACGATGCTATTGGCCGTTCGAGCACTTACAAGAATATCGCTAGCGGCTATTTCAGCCGTGATTTCACCATTCCAGAAGATCGTTTGGACGCTTTCAGAGGCATCGCGGACCATTATTCTCAGTTAGATGATCCCCTTGACAGTATTCTTGGTCTTCCTCTGTATCATACCAAGGACTTCAAAAACCTACCGAACCCCAACCGGACAGACCGCCTTGCCGTTGGTCTCGGTTGGTACTACGACCCTCCAGGTGATGCCAATATATCGACACACCCTATGCAGCGTCAAGGCCCGTTCCCGTCATGGACCTGGCTTGGTTGGAAGCTTCGTCCGGAGTATACTGGCTATGGTCCTAACCTAAACTTTTACCAACTTGGTGAAGAGACACCCCTTATTGACAACGTCTCATCTGTACCTAATATGACCATCTCCCTGGGCTTCAAGGATGACAAGGTTCTCGACTGGGAAACACAGGGTGAAGAGATTGACGCCCGCACCACACCTATCTCCTTTCTGCGTCTCACGACATATTGTTTCGAAATTCACCTTACCGTGCCTCCTCCTCCACCGGACACCCCAACCTCCACATCTTTCGATACTCCGAGAATCACACTCACGTCGCCCGACCTCCTCGACGATATGCACCCTTCTATTGCAGCTCTCCTCCTCCGTGCTGCGCAGCCCTCTCCTGATTCTCCTGAATCAACTTCACAACCCCCACCTGGCGAGCATCAACTCATCGGTTGCTTCATTTCTGGACGCGACTGGAAGATAGACGAGTCCTACGAGTCTGCAAACGTCCTGATATGTGGTCGTCGAAACTGGGACGCTGATGATGTGCTTGTCCGTCTGGGTACTCTCGAACTTGGTACCGGTGGCCTCTTAGGCGTTGATGAAGACACAGCTGTCGTCAAGGGGACGATGAACAACGATAGGCGGTTGGATGTGCAGCTGAAAGAGCTTGATATATACTAATACCTTGATATATGCCTGACATTGAATATTATATCAGTACACTTTGGCAGTTCTGTTTGAATTGGCATTCTGAGTTGGCTGCAAAAGCAAAGAGGCGGCATGATATCGTATATATACATGTAATAGCTGTCTTGAACAATACGGGAAAGGGAAAAAAGAAGAGGGACAAATGCATGAATGGTTGCACGGTCGGAAAGGGGTGTTTGTTGGATGCCTGTTTATCAAGATACCATCGCATGTGTACTAGGAGGATAAAGCATAGCAATTATTTATGATTAATATTCTATTTTATTTGGAACAACTCTTATTGCTATCGAGGCCTATCATAGATTGACACTGAGATCTGTTTTTCTTCTTCTTTTCTTCATTGCTTCAAGACTGGGTATCTATATTCTCATCGTGTTTGTAATATGCCTTGAGACGCTCACACACCCATATCCTGAATCGCCCTCTTCGTTAGATCGTCCTGCACCCAGCCCACGATCCGGTTACCGACATCGCCAACCAACTTCTCATAATGCGGACCTGAGAAAAACAGGCCGCAATGTGCACCAACCTCATCCACGTCGGCCATGTATATATCGACCCATGTGGGGTCCTCAACCCTGCCTCCTTTGGTAGGCAAGTTGCAGAACTTGCGCAGCTTTCGTGGCTTGTTATTGCGGGCCTCCGCGACAGCTTCAGCTTCTGCTGTTCGTTGGCTTTCTTCTTCCTCTGCTTTGAACTGCTGATAATCTTCATCGTCTTCTAGCTCCTTCTGAGCCTGCTTCTCGCGTTCAGAAGCCCGGCGCTGCTGCTCCTTCTCAGCCTCTTTCTCTTTCCGCTGAGACTCCTTCAATGCTTCCTTCTCTTGCCGAGCAGCTTCTTTGATTGCCTTTTCTGACTCCTTCTGGACACGCTTCAGCCGCTTCTCGACAAGCTTCTCACGTTCCTTTACGGCTTTGGCGTGGTCTTTAACGGCGTTCTCGTGGGCGCGACGGAGACGCTTAACCTCGCGCTCGACTTGCTTGCGCTCATCCTTGTCGGTATATACACTCGGATCGGGGAGTTCAGGGGCTGTAGGGGGGTCAGGAAGGGGAGGAAGGTCAGCATCTACTTTCTGGGGTTCTGCATTATTTGATTCCACAGAAGCAATAGGGTCTTGCTCTTGTGTTGCAGAAGCAGTTTCTTGAGGTGGGGGAGAAGCGATGTCCTCCTCGATAGGGGTTGGCTCTATGCTGTGCATTGACAGTCGATTCATGTCAGGGGCAACTGATTCGTCTTCGCCAAACGAATTGCCTTTAATTGTAGTATCTGATGCCCGGGCGTTCAAAGTCTGAGCATCTGCATCAAGTAATGTTTTATGATCTCTCGAGTTGCCCATCGTATCACGATGTTCTAAAGTGATGCTCGGCATTGGGCTGGCGTCCCTGGCATTCACCTTATTTGGCGAAAATTCTGATTCCACAGACGAAGAGGATGCCGAGCTTTGCGGCCGATCAAGTCTTGCTTCAAGAGAATTTGTGTTCTCTTTTTCGACTGAAGGGCTGCCCACCTTGGGGGTTCCTTTTGGCGTTTTGGGGCGCCCTGTACATAAAGTGTAATAGTTGACAAATCGTACCCTGGCCATGCGTCGCGAGGATGCTGGCTTTATGTCTACTGACTGAAGATCATCAATGTCCTCAAGGGCACGAATATTGCGGTATCGTGCTTCAAGTCCTGCAGGATCAGCAAGACAGCTGCCAAACTCAAGGTATGAGAAGATATGTCTAGCAGCAGCTTGGATGAGATTCTCGTTACGATACTTGTTGGCGAAATGGACCATCCTTTGAACGAAGGGACGTTCTTGTAAAGCTGAATCATTGAAGAACGGTTGGTTGAAGAAGGGCTGGTTTTGGAGAGGATCTCGTGGAGGCCGAGATGAGGATGCTGCTGAGGGAAGGCTGGTAGATGACCCGAGACCAGAACTCTGAGAATTGGTCAGTTGTAGCGAAGAGACACTGGGGTCAGCTAGGCTTGAGGTCTCGGGACTGTAAGGAGGTACACCACTGGCACTCTCTTGGCTGTCATCCTGGGGTGGTGTAGGTGCTGGCTTGAATAAGCTGGATATACCAGACACAACGATGCCTGGATGGAGGCCGATGAATGGGCAGTCCAGAGATACATGGCCAATGATTCTGTGCTTCAAAGGACAAGTGCCTTGATGATCTGGGTTGGGCTGTTGTTGAGATTTAGCAAAATTCATGTAGAATGAGTTGAATATGTTAATACCATAAGGACAACATCAGCAGCCAAGATACCGCCCATAGAGTGCCCAACGAGAATAACGTCCGTGGTTGGCGACTCATGAGGACGAAGCCACTCACTGAAGTTATCTCGAGCAACGTCTACACAACGATAAGTCTTGTAGCGTGGATAAATCTTGGAGTGAATGACATGGGAGTCGGCAAGAAGATTGGCCAGGAGGGCATGGACATGAGCAGGGAATGATCGAAATGACTGGTCGTTACCCAAGAATCCATGAATATAAATGATAAGCAGTTTTCGACGACCCAGAAAATCACCATTGGGTGTGTAGTTGTTGTCTAGAGAGTCATCTGGGAGAAGAGATTGGGTCGAGGAAGACCTTGGATCTGGGCACAGCCATGGTCCTGAAGCTGAAGCTGAAGGTCTTTGCATGTAAGGTCCTGAGGAAGAAGATGAGAATGAAGGTTGAGGTGGGGATTGATATGTAGCTGGAACAGAAGAGTTGATTGGCTTCCGTGGTGGTATTGGAGGCCTTTCTGAGTAGGCTGGCGGGGGTGACGAAGGAGGTGATGGGTCCATTGATAACTGCGGTTGGTAGAGAGAATGATGAGATAAACTAAACTTCAGTCAGTGAATGAATGAATGAATGTAGCCGTCGATGGTGAGGCCAATGTTGATGTTGACGTTGAATGAGGTGATAAGATGTAGTGGAGGCCTGATACCTGATAGCGAGTGATAGTGAAGAACAAAACGTGGGGTAGTTTCTTGGACCCTGAAGAGAGGCTGTGCCGCTACGTTGTTACAGTAGGTAAATTTACGGCTGATTTTACTGGATGAAAATGGATTTTTTTATTAGTGAGTATCTGAAACGCAGAATCTGATAGAGGCAAGTGCCTCTCTCACTGTTCTGGTGCTGCCAACTTTGGCTGTGATGTACCAACTTTTTTTTCTTCTCTGTATCTCAAGTGGGATGTTGATCTATACGCGTATAGCGTAACTATTTAACCTACATGGACCTTCAGTAATCCAAGTGTTTGAGTAACCTCTCTACCTATGGCTTATATCAGCTAGACAAGTGTTGTCAATGCCTGTGTCATATGTTTGTCACAACTTAATAGTAGACAAACCTGGATAGAAACAACAGGTATTCATTAGGAGCACTATAGGTTAGGCTATTTGATAAGGGTTGGTTCCAGATACTGTGAATTGTCTATAGAAAAGAGGACCCTATTCTTTCAAATGGCACAGACAAGTTGGATTCATGAGGAGGAACCTTGAAGGCCATGTTCTGGATCGAGGTCTAGAGACATCCCGCAGAAGGCATGAAACGGAATGTGGGAGTGTATTGTCGCAGGCTGTATCTGTGTCTGTATCTGCGACAAGCAAACGGAGCTCACCTACGGATACTCATTTAACAAGATGAGTGAGTCTATAGCAAACTCACTAACAAACAATAGTCTGTACGCGATTTCATGTTGGCGGCAGCTTAACCTGTACCCATACGTACGTATGTGTAGTCCCGATGGATGACCGAGCAGTCGGTTATGTATTGCTCCATGTATAAAGAGTACCTACCTACGGATACAGAGTAGTAGCTTCTTATTATAAAGGAAGAGGACAAGCATAAGCAATGACCCGCTGTCGCAGGACGCTCAGGTCGTCACGGACCAAGCATGTCATGTCATGGCATGGTATCCGTACGGAATACATCCATACCTATGGAGCGAGTACAGTAGTAGGTCCAGACCCAGGTCCAGGATTAGGCCGGGACCTCGACTGGACTCTTCAGTTCATATGTATTTTTGGCATCTTCTCTTAATAGCTGGGTTGTCTTGGAAATTGGATCATCTTTAATTGGCACACAGTGACATGCTATGCTGCACAACCAGGAAAAGGAGAGACAAAAAAAGAGCAAGAGAAAGAGGTCAGATAATGAACGAGATGAGGCTCTTTGAGTCCAAAACATTTTCTGTGCCTAGCAGCAGGTTTTTGATGTTACTTTGAGTTTGATTGTCGGGTATTTTAATGACGATCTGTCTAACCAGGCATGGAGAGTATCGATGCTGATCAATGATTTTGAAATTCAATTGATGCAGAATTGACAGTTGTTGAAGAGAAGATGACCATCAGGAACAGATACATAGTATGGACCTGACCCCTTTACTGTTCAACTGTGACATGGCAGCAAAACTCCATACTGTGAATGTGACCTCTATAATCAGGGGAACTATCGTCAACAACAGAATGACTGACCATAATAACAGAGTACTAAGGTAAAGAAAGCAATGCCAAGCTTTGAATCGAATCTCAAATGTTAGCCCCGATTCGTCGTCAAGACTTGTCTGTCTTCCGTGACACGCGTGTAATTTCCCCCGATTGCGTTGCTTCACCCACTTTCCTCTAGCACAGTAACAATGGCAACGGGAATGAATGGATGCTATACGAAAAGGATGACCCCTGGAACCTCACCTGTACTGTAATGGATAGCTAGAACTGGTGCTGGTATTGACCACCGTTTCCCCCTACTAGTGAGCGGCTATTTCGGTCATAGCAGCACGTAAAGGGCAGCTTATTATAATAGCAACCAAGACTATACTATAAGTGAAAGGACCGAGAACATGGGGGATTCTTTCACCAGTGCTTATTCCTTTGTTCCGTTTGTTGTAGTAATCGACTATTGGATGAATATAGTGATGGCGTTGAGGACTAGCTCAGCTAGAAAGGGGGGACATTACAGATATTTGGGCGGCTTGTTGGTCGCTTAGTCTCGTGATTTGAGCTGTGCCCTTGACAGAGAAAAAAAGCAAAAAAGATCCATCATCAAGAGAGGGGAAGAAAATGGGCAGTTGCAGCTGCAGTTGCAGGCTGCAAGGTACACTGACCCTGGTCTTTATGTGCAGTTGTGGCTCATGTGGGACGAATGGAAGAGTTACTGTGCATACTGTCCTGTGTGCATCGTATAGCTTAGCTTAGCTTAGTGAATGTTTCCTGGTAACGATGCGCATTGCTTTTTTAGAGGACAATTGTTTAAGCGCGACTTTGACAGACAAAGCAAAACAAGTCGAATCAAGTCAAATTTTGTCCTACGTAGCACGACAGTTGTAGAATCCTCTAGAGGGATGATCGATCTGAGAGAGATCGTTGGTCAAGAGACAGATTTAGGATTACACCTCATCAACTAATACTCTCCGAATCATGTTTCTTGTCGTATTCCGTGGAGACTGGCCAAGAAATGAATGGATACCCCCATGTCCTTATGTCGTACGTTTGCTCACTTATGATTGGTCACTTGATTAAACCTCATCTCAAGCGAGATTATCTCCATCTCGGGCCCTCTCATCCATCATCGTTAGTCCCATCCCATAACCGCGCATCGTCTACTGGTAGTCTGTACCTAGTTTAACCCAGGCATGATCGCCGAGCAGAGAGGGAAACGCTCGTGAGGAATAGGCATAGCTTCAGGAACAAAAAGATCAGGACCCTTGCTGATCCATGCGCAACCAGTAACTTACAGCACAGCAGGTATTACAGCAGGAAATAGGTACCTCCTACTACCCGGGTATGGATGCACGACCTCTGAAAGGGTCACCATCACCACTATAGGCATAGGGGAGAGATGTTCATTTGGCAGCTGGAGGTATAGTATAGGCGCCTCCCGCTTTGTCTCTCGTTTCCTGCCTTTTGTCTTTCTTTTTGCTCCGTCCGCTTCTTGGCCTTTTCCCTCTCTTTACTGTGCTATTCGTGACCAGACCAACCCTAATACTCTCATTTACATTCTTTTGCTTCTAACCACTCATTCATTCTCTCTTTACTTTCTGTCGGTTTCAATTTTCTTTTTGTTTCTCTGTCATTCCCTTCCTGTTTGAGACGACCTTGGACGAACATAATTACACGACTTTGACGACGACAACAACAAGAACAGCAACAGCAACAACATCAATTAGCGCTCCCTATTTGTGTTATCGTCGATAATTGTAATTACGGAAAGCTGAGAAGGAAAACAAGACAAGAGAAGGAAACAAATCGAAGAACCAAACAGAAAACTAGAGAGTGGACAAGAGGACGAATGCAAGGAAACACCACGCAATACATCCACATCCATACAGCAATCATCAACCACGATAGCCCTGTCGCTCATTAACTCCTGGACTTTGCAACCAAACCAAACCAATCAACCAACCGAGATTGACGTCGACGGACCGATATTGGAAACAATTGTCTTTTGCCGCCGTGCGAAACAACTCAACCCCAAAGGACCTGCAGGACTGAACAAAGAACAGACAACCGAAAAGAAGTGCAAGGGGCGAAATATCCTCGAAAAACACCCATTTTTGGACACCGTTCCATCCTTTGTTATCTGTTTCCGCTCACAGCAGTCCATTTCTTTGTCTGTTTTGTGAGTGCTGGTCAGTTATCAATCAGTGCTTTTCTTGTCCTCTTTTCTCTCTCCTGGGATCTGATGGATCATGTGCTTTCGTTGAATCAACACAGCAGCAGCAATTGGCATCCGATTTGATCTTTACACTACTTTCCCTTCCCTCGTTGTACCCGTCATTCTGGAAATCGTCCATCTCAAAAGGCAGTCAGTGGAGTGGAGCAAGAATACGAACAGACAGACTAGCACACATCCACACCATTGGCAAAGACATTCTTCTCGAACACTTGCACTAGCAAACTCGATCGCTGCATCGGGCATCTTCTCTTTTCTCCTTGTCCCAGAGAAGGAACACCAACACCTGGGGACCACTCAGCGCACTTCGTGTTGTTATTTTAGGGTACCCGTTTCTGAAACCGGCTGGTGCACGTCCCCTGCGTTAGTCGGCTAGGCTGTACTGCAACGTCCACCTTGACGCAAGCCTTTCAGGGAAGCATCCACTAAAAATACAGCACTCAATAGTTGAGCAAATCAGTCCATCATCGCCACGTCCCCCAAATTCTCATTCCCCAATCCCGACCAAACGGGACACGTCCGCCCAGGCCACGACGCATCCTATTAATGACTTACTCATCCAGCGGGTCTTCACTCGTTCAGGCCCTGGATATGGATATGGCATTGGATATCGATCAGGATAAGGATTCCTCCTCATCCAACAGAAATAGGGATGTCCATGTCGATCAATTGCCATCAACATCAACCCTGGCTCCCTCAAATTCACCTTCCTTTTCCTCCTCGGATCAGTCCGAGCTGCAATCAACTCATCACTCTCGCTCAGCTTCGCATCATCATAGCCACAACCACAATCACCACTCTCGTTCCACCAAAGCCGACAAATCCATCACTCACAATATCCTTCATCGTGCTCATCTTCATTTGCATCGATTCGGAACCGTTGATGAAAAAACCAGCGACGAACCAGCCGACTACAGTCATTCCCAGCTCCACAAGACCGGCCACCATTCCCATCACTCACACCAGCGTCTGCATCGAAGCGTCTCGCCATCCAACCTCCGTCAACGCGCTGCCCAGCCCGACAACGCTCACTCGCACGCCGATCCCAATGACCTAAAACCTCGCGCTGAGCAGGATCTTTTCACCCAGGTTGTCCAGACTGTGTCGGTTGTTCAGGTTGTTGACGCAGCCGGCTCACCCATCGAAGTCCAAACCCACTACGCACCACCTGCTACCGTCGTCGTGGATTCTGCCACGGGCGTCACCGTCGCCGCCATTTCTGACCCGGAACCCAAGATTTCCGTGGCGGCCGCGGCGTCGGATCCAGCTCCAGCTGCAAGCTATAATGCCCCGTCACCTCCTGCTGCCGCTCCGACCGCCGTGGAAACACCCGGGTTGACCAATCCATTGCCCTCCGTGCAAATTCCAGATGCAACCGTTTCCGATTCAGTGCCAGAACCTGTCAACGACACGACGTTGCTTCCGACCGCCGACCTGCCATCCGACCCGGTCCCCCCAACCAACCCCGTGACCACTACAGACCCTGACGTTGCGAGTCAAGAAACAACGTCACCAGCTGCGCCCACTACCGCTGTCGATACAACGGCCTCGGATGTTAGTGGGTCAGAAACTCTCGTAACCACCGGTACGAATATTTGCCCCTCCTATTTATAGTTTGAGTTCGTAACCATGTGCTGACTGACATCTTTATGTTAGATGACCTAAGTGCCACGACTACCGATGAACCTACTCAAATAGAGACCACATCCGACTTCACATCGGAAGCAACACAGATCACCGAAGAGACTTCAGAGGCAACCGCTGAAGCCACCACGGATGCGACCCAATCTGAATCCAATCCTCCAACCACCACAACAACAACGCCAACTACAACAAACACAGCTACACGAGCTCGCAGTTCTTCCACTGTCGTAGTGGTCTCATCCACCTTTGTCACATCTTCCGTCAACCCCACACTCTCAACACAGAACTACTCGGACTCCGTCTACTCGAGCATATCGGCAGAAGAAACTTGGTCCTCAGGGTACTGGGGGGAAGACGACAGCGAAGGAGGAGTTGGAGGAGCTGGCGGCGCAACAGCGGACGGCCAACCCCCGGCACCAACGAACTCGTCGGGTGCCAACGACACCGATACTGGCACCCTTTCGCCTCAGCAAAAGCAAGTGATTGGTGGCGTTGTGGGCAGCGTTGCGGGTGTGGCGTTCTTGGCGTTCTTCGTCCTGTTTGCTCTCAGGTACAAGAAGAAGCACCCTGGAGGTGGTATACTCGGAGGAAACCAATCGGGGTCTCGATCAATCGCTGGTCCCATGTCTGGCCCTGACGGTGGATCAATGGCAGAGCGCTCCAGCGCATCTGCTGCTGTGTCCACCGTACTTGCGGGATTGATAGGCAGAAAACAACAACAACAAACACCCGAACCCGAACCCGTTAGTGAGCGAGGATTCTACCGCGTCTCAGGAAAGAAGCTGCCCTCCGTCCTTCAAGTGGGCGGAGATGGTTACTCTGATCCTCGAACTGGACCTCCTCCTAACAGTCGAGCAAATCGAGAAAGCGTCATGAGCGGCACCTCTGACTACTGGAGAGGTTCCATGGCATGGGATCCCAGCCAGCAAGACTCACATCACCTCGCTCTTGGAACACCGATGCGGCCTATAAGTGGCGTGCCTGTCATCCGATCGGGTCCGGCACGTACACCGGTCACAGAGTCAAATCCCTTCACTGATCCTCCAAGGCCGAAACCCGATGGGGATGGCCTTGGAGGCTCAACGGGTGGAGGATCCGTCGCTTCTCGTGATGGGTCGTTTGGCTCGCCATCTAGATTCCAAGAAAGGATCTGATCGATCCCGCTTGCTTTTTCGCTTTGCTTTGTCATTTTCTAGATACCTGAGCGTTCTGTTCATTGTTTCGTCACGACCATCTCGCCATGCTCTTGTAGTACCGCCATTGGTGCTATACTCACCAGCTATATATATGACTGCGGCTGGTCATTGCATTTCTTTTCATTTCTCTCGATCGTCGTCACATATAGGAGTGACGCGAGAAGCATTTTGTTCGGCGTTCAAATGTGGTCATCATCGGATCACTGGGGATCTCTTGGGAAACACAAAAGCCTGAAGATATGGGACATTAGAATTGGTGAGAGAAGGATAAAGATGGGAGGTTACTATCACAAAAAGGAGGAAGCTGGGCTAATTGATTCGAAACACATACTTTTCTCTGCGACGCTTGACGATCCATTCCCTTCTTGACTCTCATTAAAGACGCGCGTTTATTTCTTCTTACATTATTCACTTTCGACTTTACAACCTATACTGGGGAAGGGGTAGCGGAGGACTTGGTCCCGTGGAGGGATGTGCAAGATTAGGAAGCAGATGTATCTAGTTACGACTACGATTGACTGGCTGAACTTTTCGTTCATTGTACTCCAGATGGCCAAGTCTTTTGCTACCCAAGGACTGGTAAGGTGCCAGCCCTTTTGAAGAGACTTGCTGCCTGCAAGCCATGGGATGAGAGGTCTGGTTTACTGTATATATTATAGCAAGCTCGCCACACACGCACGACTTGTGCAAGAGCGAGAACAAACAAGATACCAAGGCCTAGAAGGTTCTTTTGAATATGAAGATCCCAGAAACCTCCTTGTGACGTATCAGTTGATATAGATGTTTGAGTCTTATCAGGCTTTCGGTGCGCCATCGGGTACAAGACCATCAAACACTACACGAGGCGGATCCGAAACAACAAGAGACAAGGAACAAGGGACCCTGAAAAAGAATAAGAATAAGCGAGAGTCTACAGATGAGGGAGGAAACACGGCAATTACGATATCTATGGATCCCGTCTGTTATAACGCTGCGGATATGATGGTAATTGCTTATTCGACCCCATCTGTGCTCGATGTACGGACAGGAATAAGGTTATAAAAGTTGCAGAGTTTAGGCCATCTTGAGTCCCCTTTTGCTTTTTAGACCACAGGCAGTTTATTACTACGCTAAACTTAGTATAAACCTGACAGAGTTTAGAACGCAGAGAAGAGGCTCTAGAATAGAATTAGGCGACTGCTGATCTTACGAAATTCATCCCCGCGGCGGTTACTTTCTTCAGCACTAGTTAGTTATGTATGTATTGTTGGTTCTGTTGGTCAAGTTACACTCAGCTTGATGCCATGTGTTGAGTGTCTCAGGATGCACAGCCCCCTCCCCTCAGGTTCGGATGAAGCGACGTATTCGGGACGGGGGCTGCCAAGTATTGTACTGTATGTACCCAGGTACAGCAGAGAAGGCTGTCATTGGGCGTTTAAGAGAGATTGAAAGCCAGAACGGTTGGTTGGTTGGTTTTTCGATCGGCTGGCTGCGGGTACTAAATTTTCCCAGTAGTGAGGTTCCAACGGTTTGTCAATGTCTGTGTGTTTTAAGTCTGAGACACGTCATCAGGGGAAATGATGATTCCTTTCTCTTTCCGGACTTTGAAGTTGTACATCTTTTGTCTTGTATTGTCTTGCCTTGTAGGGACGCGCAACGTGATCAATGTCTGTGTGATGGATAACCTGCGTTGAATTGGTGAGGCTGGACTCGGTCTCGGACTTGAGGAGAAAGCCTACGGATATAACAGGAAGCTCTCCTCTGTCATGTCGACCCAGCCTCCTTAGCCTCGGATACACACGCTGGCAGAGGCTAGCCTATGCTCTTTGCGGCCATTTGAAGAAAGGGCTAAATTAGTGACGGATGTGTCTTTGCAGAACCCGAAATGTGCGTAGAACCTGCAGCATCTTCCCTGCCAGCGAGAAAGAATATCATC
The DNA here is from genome assembly GCA_004367485.1 of Fusarium citri. NCBI lineage: Eukaryota > Fungi > Ascomycota > Sordariomycetes > Hypocreales > Nectriaceae > Fusarium > Fusarium citri. Next base: position 53,754 of record QHHH01000003.1, on the reverse strand, counting down.
TTGTAACAGCATGTGGAGTATTGACAGAACGACTGACAAAAGATAATCTATCTTCGGCCTGAAGTGATCGAGTCAGCACTACGCACACAGGCACATACTACGTACCAGGATTGGAGAATTTGATAAGCACGTTTAGTACTGTACATACCGGGTTTTGACCTTGTACTGTAGTATATAAGGGTAGATGATGCAGGCTGGATGCCGGTATTCAGGGGTCCTTTGACGATCATCTATCCGTATGTATTTCACATTTGGACCTTGTTTGAACGTCCATCGCGTTGAGTCATGATAAGGGCACAGTACCAACTGAAGAGGATATCTTGATGAGTGATGTCCGGTTCGCTAGATAATGCGATTGGTTGATGTCAAAGAAGATAAAGTTAGCTGCTAGGTTTGGCACATATTGATGTCGTTTAAGATTAGGTGCCTTGGGCAGGCAGGTATCCGAGCCTTCCTTCCTTACCTCCATAACTCCATAGGTAAGCACCTAGGTAGGCAGACTAGACTGGACTGCCGGGCACTTGCCTCTAAGGGGATGCCCTCACTTTCTCTCTCTGGTCTTTCCCTGATTCGAAACAAATACCCGCGCATTAAGTCCTGGGCTTCCCTGCGACTTGTCTCGTCTCACCGATCCAAAGTGAGGTAAGCAAGGTACCATGAGACTGAGTTTGTTACCTGACAGAGAGCTGGAGACTTGTACGGACGGATACAAGACTTGCCGGTTTATGCCTTTTTCTGTTTGAAAGATTTCTAATAACTTTTATCTGTTTTATCTTCTTCAACACCAAGACGACACATCGCGACTTTTCTTTTTTTTCTCTCTCTTCTCTCTTCTCTCCTTCTTTCTCACTTTCATTGATCTTCGACTTTCTTTAATACCCACGCTATAAAATACTCACCTATACCTAGTACACTCCACTACTACGCTAGGTAAACGCTACCTAAGCACAAGCCTGCAGAACGAACGGTACTTATTAGTACTCTCTCTACTTGTCCGCCAAGAAGCCCTCTTGTCACACCAAAGCAAAACTCCGCCACCCCACCCAATTCTCCGTCAAGAGAAGAGAAGAGCCCCCGAGTCTGACAGTGAGTGAAGAGACTTGAGTGGCTGTCATAGAATCGCGGTCCAGTCTAGGCCATTTATTAGTCGCCTGGTCCTTGGCCTGCCTGGTCCTGATCCTAGACTGCTGTCTCCTGTCGCTCTTGTTCCTTGTCTGGCTCGGTTCGTTTAGCTAACCTAACCGTCAGGTTAGTCCTTGGCAGCGCAGCCGCTTGTACAGTACAGTCAGTATTGTATCATAACTTTAAGCGATCCCGCCGACTCCGATCTGCGATTTACCCCAAACTCGACCTTCCTTCGCCTGCTCTCTCCATACAGCACAGCACAGCACGGCACAGCTACAGAGCTACAAACCTTCTTTGCGCATCGCTTTAAATATACACTCTTCATGATCTGCTTATAAATAATTAATTCACCCCACACCAAATCCTCGAGCCTCGAGCGCCTGTATACTCTCGTGTCGCAAGTCGACGGGCGGACGCTTTCTTGCCGCAGATTGATTGATCCACGAGCACGCCGCTCGCGCCGCTTTGCGAACCTCGATCGACAACCACTCTACTCGACTCGACTCTAACATACTCTATTATACTCTAATCAGCGAATCCTTCCGCTGTCATCTCCAACAAGATGGATCCCATGGCCTTTCAGGTCCCGGGCATGGCCCCTCCCATCATGAATCAACCGCCACAGGTCTTTGGTAGTTACGATGGCATACCGCAATTGCCCCCCGAAATTGCTGCTCAAATGTTCAACGACTCGGCTATGATGCTCGAAGATGCCAACGATCCAAAAAGAAGGAGAATTGCCAGGGTATGAATGAACCTTGAAAATGGACGTAGACTCAAGATTTAGAGTGCTGATTGGGAAATTTCACAGGCATGCGATATGTGTCGCAAGAAGAAAATCAAGTGTGACGGCAAGATGCCTTCTTGTACGCACTGCATTAATTACAAGACCGAATGTGTCTTTACTCAAGTCGAGAAAAAGCGCGCTCCCCCAAAAGGGTATGCTACTCACGTCTACCAAGCTGCCATAGCCATTGCTTACAAATTCAAAGTGCAAAGTATATTGAGGGTCTTGAGAACCGATTGAATCGCATGGAACACCTTTTGAGGCTCTCTGGTACGTGAGGCACTCGCACAGCTCTTGATTTGTAACGAAAACTGACATGCCATGCAGGCCTCCTCGACGAGGATGATGACGATCTTGGCGCTTTGGAGAAGAGGTTAATGGAACGACAGGAAAAGTCAAGACAAGCTTCAATGGCCGTTGGATCTGGACCAAACTCACCATCTCACTCTATATCTGTTCCTTCGGCTGCAGACGGCGCTGTAATGACCCCTCAGAGCTCACTGACATCACCCAACTCTATTGTCAAGGATGAGAAGCGCAAGTCAGCTACACCAGCTCCTTCGACCGCCCCATCGACAGCGCCAGTACCAAATGCAAATGGAGACGAAGCACAGCCTGAAGAGCCGGAAGAAGTTGAGGCTTTATCAGAGATGATGTGCTCTCTAGTAACGAATAATTATGGAGAGACTAGATATATTGGTAAGCTACCAACCTGTAATATGTCAGTTGCCCTTTACTAACCTGTGACAGGCTCATCTTCTGGTTTCTCTATTTTCTCGCCCAAGGGAGTCTCGTGGGTGAATTCAAAGACTGGCGATGACTCTTTCCAACGAACTATATCAGACATCTCTGTCGACGACCACAAATGGACTAACTGGAAACCTGAAGTCTTTGGTGATCTCTTCCAGCGACCTATCTTCCGCCCACTGCCTCCCAAGCCCGAGGCTCTGTCTCTGCTCCAGGATTACTTCGATAACTTTAATTGTATCTTCCCCCTGTTTCATCAGCCAACCTTCATGCACCTGGTACAGATGCAGTATTCGGCTGAGCCGTACCAGGGATCTGGATGGTGGGCAAGTCTCAACTGTGCGCTCGCTATCGCCCACCGCCTGCGCGTCATGAGTAATCTCGTCCCACAAGATGAGGATGATAAGGCCTGGGGCTATCTGAAGAACGCCATCGGTGTTTTCCCAGAGCTGACTATGCGAAACACTGACTTGTTAAGTGTCCAAGCTCTCCTCGGTATGGCCCTGTTCTTGCAAGGGACACCCAACCCTCAACCCACGTTTTTGCTGGTTTCAGCGGCGATGCGTCTTGCACAGAGCATTGGTCTTCATAAGCGCGGTACCGGATTTAACCTCAATCCTATCGAAATTGAGCAACGCAAGAGAGTCTTTTGGATCGCTTACATGCTCGACAAAGACCTCTGTCTCCGCGCTGGCCGTCCACCGGCTCAGGATGATGATGATATGAATGTCGAGCTTCCAGATGCTGATCCAGCAGACAACATCGGTAACATTCCACTAGCTGATGGAAAGGGCAAAATGAACCTCTTCCGCGTTATGTGTGAATTCGCTACTATCGAAAGCGAGGTCTATAAGAGGTTATACTCTGTTCAGGCGACCAAGCAATCCGATGGCGAACTTCTCAACACCATTGGCGAGCTGGACCAGAAGCTGGAAGAGTGGAAGGACAGTATTCCCATTGATTATCGCCCTGAGCATGACATCAATGCCTCGCACACCCCTCTGATCCTCCATGTTGTTATGTTGCACCTCACATACTACAACTGCCTCACGACCATTCATCGCATGTCTGTTCATCACGGTTACTGGACTAGCCGACTGGCCAACTATGCAATTCAGGGTCTAAACGCTCGACCTCTTAATCCGCGTGTCTTTTCCTCAGCAGCACTTTGCACGGCCGCAGCGCGAGCGTCTGTCTCTCTGCTGAAATATGTGCCTCAGGGCGATTTTGCTTGTGTCTGGTAAGTCTTCGAGTCGGGATCATCCCCACAGACTACTAACGTAAATGATTAGGATGATTCTTTACTTCCCTGTCTCTGCACTCGTAACATTGTTTGGAAATATTCTCCAGAACCCTCTGGACCCACGCGCCAAGTCAGATACTCGACTTATGAATATTGTCGTCACCTTCCTCTCTATGCTCGGGCAAGAAGCTGAACAGGGTGGTGTGCACCGAATGCTCGGTATTTGTGCCGAATTCGAACGTATAGCCAAGGCTGTTATTGACAAGGCTGAAAAGGAGCAGTCGTCTAGGCGCAAGCGTAAGAACCAGGACTCTGGAAGCAAAACATCTACCAACGCCGGTGCGTCCTCAGTCCGGCAACATGCTACAAAAGAGTCGGTAAGGTCTGCTTCTGTATCTTCCACTGCCCCCAGAAGATCTTCCCAAGCCCAGCTATCACCACCCTCAAATGGTGATTCGATGGGATCATTTCCTATAAGCACACCGATGAACGATCCTTCTCCGTCGGCAATGTCAGCTGGTTGGCCGCAAGAGTTCCCGGTACCGCAGCCTAATCAGAATGGCGACTATGATTCATCGATGAGCTATGGTGAAGGTAGTATGAACTCTCCGCAAATGCCGGTATCAGCATTCCAACAGCCACTCCTTCCACAAGATCTCTTCTCCTTGCCTATGACATTAGATTGGAGCTGGGCTGAGATGACCACTGGCGCGTACCCAACGGTCGAGAATGGTAATTTTGGTGGGGATCAAGTGTAATATCAGCCTTAGGGACGACGGTTCAGTCCATGTATGGCAAGTTGTTTGACAGCATGCTTGGGAGATTAAGAGAAGGGCGGGCGGATGTAATGAGATATGCGCTACGATATACAGGACTCAGAGAGAAGAGAAAACAGAGTGGCTCCTTTTCAAGTATTTAGATTTTATTTGTTTTGAGCATTTTAGCGCTAGTTTTGTATCATAGTATAGTTACGGCGACCGAACTATGACTTCTGACCTCCCCCGGATGCCCATCCTAAACCCCCTCGTGACCGCATTAACATACCGGCCGGCCGTTACCATAAGTCCCCTCTCCCCAGTGTCCGAACGCCGTGCTCGTTGGGACGGCGAAGTTGTGTGCCCGCCCCTTCAGAATGCAAGAAAGTCAAAAACCAAGATTAAATAAAAGCCCGCAGGGCTGTCAAAGCAAATTGCACAGTGATTTTTTGGTCGCCGATACGAATCCTAGGACGATCGCATATTCTGGTTTCGCGTGATCTCCATTTCGGGAGGGCGTTGCCTTTGGCGGAATCGTAGCATGACGTGTATACAAAACGTAAAAAGTTGATAAAAAGTCTTTTTTGTGAAACTTGGACGCGATTTGATAGGTAGCGTCCTCGTGCTGTGACGAGATTACTCTCAATCAAACTGCAAACCTCCTTTCGGTAAGGTTTGATAATTGGTTCGAGAGGAGTTGACTCCAAGAAGGGAGTATTTGACGGCTGATCAAGCCGGAGTGAGATACATTCGTGGAATGCCTCAAGCGCCAACCATGCCAGGACCGTAGCTTTGTTGGCGCATCGCGCTGGGGTACGGTGAGGCGCTACCCGGGTTCTATACGAGCTTGAGTCAGTTGGCAGACCTAGAGGTAGATGATCAAGATTCATTTACCTTTTTGCGTCGCTTTTGGCCACCCTCTCCCTCTCCTGTGGAATACCCTCCTTCCATGGCTGTGTCATCATCGGGGTAGCCTTCGCCATAACCCTCGAAGCTGCTGTCGCCATATGTTCTCTTCTTGACGTTACGCTTTGGTCGGTTCGGATCATTTGCTGAGGCCCCTTGAGCCTTTAGCCGTCCTACTGCACCAGGAACGTTCAGGGGAGTGTTGGGAGCGGTAGGCCTTGCCGATGATGGTAGCTTCGAGTCTCCGCCGGGTGACTGAAGTCCCAATACTGATGTGTCCCAGTCCTTTTTGCCCAGTGGACCTTTAGCCATAGAGACTGCTCGTCCAAGAGCGGATAGACTTGCTTGTGATAGTCCATGTTTGATATTTTGTCCCTTGACAATCGTGTTGTCCCAATCTTCATCGGGCATGTGAAGGATGTCAAAGAAGTCGGGTTTCTCGTTGGAATCTTTATCCGTCCTTTGCACTTTCCAGTGGCCAGCGACACCTAAGCGCTTCATATGGCCAGTATAGGATGAACGTAGTGCGTTCTTTTCTCCGTTGGGTTTCTCTCGGGCTACTTCGGCGGCGAGTGCATTGAGGTTGAACAAATCATACAAGTCTTCCGAGACGCGCGGCAAAGTTTCGGGATGGGCTAGAAAAGAGTGATGTTAACAAACAATTCTCTGGCGGGAATCACATAATGATATGATATAATGCCCGCAACAAGCTCTCATTCAGAGCCAGAATCCGAGCGCTGCAGGGAGCGGGAAAAGGGCTGTGAAGGGAGTCTTACGAGTTTGGCAAAGCAGGTATTTCTTCCCCACATCAAGATGCAGGTCCTCAATCCCCAGTTTGCTTTCCTCGACATGGACCTTCTTCTGCTCGCGGTCACCGCTGTCGTCCATGGAGCGTTTCCGCTTCTGAGGTGAGTCGTCGGCCATTGCCAGGTCGTGATGTGCGCTTCCGGTGACGCTGTGGGCAGGAGTCGGCAAAGTTGTTGGCGTAGTCGTAGTGGTCATGGAGGTGGCCACGCTCAACACGGGCTCCGAGGTCCCGGAGGAGAATTGCGATGGGCTCTGGGGAGTCTGAGGATGGAACGACATCGTGGACGACTCCGCGAGGGAGGGTTGTGCGAGAGTCGCGCCGGTCGTCGACCGAAAGTCGCTGCGCTCCGCTTCTCTCTTCAGCCAAACGTCATGCACTGGCACTGGGTTTTTCTCGGGACTCGGTGAGATGAGCGGGCGCGGCGCAGACGAATTTCAAGTCGGCTGCTGTGTTGCTGAAGGATCGGGGTATCTAAAATCGACGGATCCGAGGGAAATGGGCGAATGTCGCTGGCGTAGAGCGAGGGTTGGCGTCGAATAAGGCGATGGTTGGTTTGGTTGTCAGAGGTTGAATCGGGGGCGAAAGGTGTGGAGTTGAGCGTAGCGTTTGGAATGAGGGAGAGGCAGAGGCAGAGACGCGGTACGTATTTTCTTACATAACCTGGCGCCAAGTCAACCTGATCCGACAAGAAAGTCACTTTTGCGTGTTGGCTGGGCTTAAAGATACCTGGATGGGGGCTTGGCACCATCCGTATTAGTATTAGCTTTTGATCTGTTGCTAGAGTTTGAGCCTGAGAGGCGAGGCAATTTCAGATGGGGTGGTCTGTGAAACCAGTCAATGGCTCGGAGCCAGGAACGTTCCAGCACGGACAAGCCGTTATTTCCAGGCCTTTCACTGGCAGAACAGAGGTTCTTTCAGTGCTCTTCGGCTCACTGACCAGTTTTCGGGAGTATGTTCCGTGAATCTGAGTGGCTGGTCTTTTTTTCTCCCACAGGAGAACAAAGACCTCTCTGTCAGGAGGTATGGACCTATTCCTTTAATCAACCTGCCCTCCGCAGTCGCAGTTGCAGTGACCTGTCGGCCCCATAATTCAATGCAGACGGTATCACCGAATCACGTCTCAAGTGATGAACTGTGCTGGAAGATTAACCAAATTAAAGCTCCTTGTCCCAAGCCCTAGGTATGTAAAGTTACAAAGAAATCAATATATAGTACGGTAGCCGCGTGTTGATAACAAAAGGATCTTTCTTTTTATCTTTGTAGTATCCGGAATAGTAATTTTGACGCGTCTTTCTGATGACCCATGAGTTCAGTTTGTAGGTTCCATCCAATGTGAGGCTAATAATAATAAGGCAACTCCGTCCTTTAAGCACCTGAGCAGGTGGGTAACAGAAGAAATGTCCTCTAAGACTTAGGTTATAGAAATAAAGTAGACTAAATCCTCATATTAGCCTGCATAAGGTGACCAAATTATTTCGTCTCTTATGCTTCTAGCGGTCATTTCTTCTGACACCCTGAGGCTGAGGCACCATAAAAATAAAACCCACTCCGGGTCGTTCGTCGCCTAGCAGCCCGCCCAGTAAGTGGAGGTTCTGGCGTGTCACGTGACCTTTCCTTTTTCGATAAGATCGCAAACATCTCGCCGAAAAAATTCCTCTCTTTTCTTATACAAACAAGACCACCACTATCCCTCAACCATTGTCAGCTTGCTCGACCCTACGCTGCTGTAACATTTCGGGATTTGTGGTCGAGAGCACACTTCAGTAACCTTGCCTAAAACCATCATCACGAGGGCCCCTCGTGCGGCTACCATGATGCGGTGATGACCTGATGCAAGTGACATTTCTTCACCCTTTTGGGCTCTTTATCCTGGATCTGATGAGAGGGAAAAGAGACGTAAAGGACATAAACCCCGTTTGGGCGTCGTATCGTGACGTGAATCGCTTCTGTATAGCCAGCCATTGTCTTGCATGAAATAAGCAAAGTGTTAGATGGTAAGTCTTTAGCTCTTCATCCGGCCCATGCTCTCGGCACTGTATCGTGATGACACCCAACATCTGGTAAACCTAGCAGCCTGTCTGTTGTTTTCGGTCTGATGTTTCCCCATCACTGATAACCGCTTGGCTGCCAGAAGGAGAACTGGCTCGTCTGACTACAAAGAGCTTGCATGTGCCCCAGATATCAACTTTGATGTCAGGGTCAAAGACTGATCACTAATCGTTGGTTGCATAGGCTATACTTCCGAGCAGTTCGCAGACCGACCCGTCTTTATAGAAAAGATAGGATGATGTATAACGTATCGCCAAATATATTGCCGAGGTTTCTCGTGATAAAGCTGTATCTGAAATCGCTCAAGGATCCATATTCTAAACTAGTATTCTCCGGTCACAGTTTAGCAATCATTACCACTGCAACTTCTACTTTGATCTGGAACCTGGGGGTTTTCTTTAATTCATTCATTGTCATACTAACTGTGTACAAGCTGCCACCAGGGCCAGAGCCTATCTAGCAGACTGCATACCTTGGCTGGTATTATAATATCCCCAATCGAAGATGTCTAACTTGGATAAAGAAGGGAAGAACCAGTCCGTCCCGTAAAAAAAACCCAGCAATAGAACACCGAAAGAACATTTGCGCCTGTTGACCCCCATTGAACCCCCCGTATGTTTTTTCTCACTAAATGCCAGCTTTAGATGTTCATCATCATGATAATTACCTTGCCCCATAAACAACAAAAGAAAGGGTCGTGATCATTATCAAAGTACCCAGTTCAAGCCTACCCAGCACGCCTGGCCAAAATCAACAACATGACCCCAAGACAAGAGAAAGAATATAACCAATGGTGGCAGCAGCACGGTGTTCGCCAAAGAGAAACTAGAGGCGAACCCAACAATGCAGTTGACAAGACTCTTTCCCGGTCTTGCGGAAGCAGTGAGAAGTGCCTCATGTCAACATGTCCTGGTGTGATAAGTACTGTATACCTGGGTAACGCCCAAGACCTCAAGCGACTTCATGCACTCCTAACGGTACTTTGAACTGGGCCGCTGAAAAGAGCCAGCTCCACGTAGACAAGTCCTGAGCGGGGACACGGCAAAGATTGGGCAGAAAGATCTACACCATTCAGATGTCCGCTCTCGAAGCTGGGATGCCTGGCGGTGTCGTTGTGTTGGGGATAGGGTTTGTGCCATAGTTGTTAATGCCGCCAGAAGGGTGGCTTATAGGTGTTGGCTGATACAGAGGTGGCTGTCGGTCAGAAAGGTTCGGGCTCGTGCTGCTCGCAGCTCGGTACGTGTATTCAACGACATCTCCTTTCCATGACATGCTGGGTCGTAGCGGCGACTGCGAGGACTCTGACCTGGCTCGAGATAGGGAGTCACGAAGCAGTGGCGGCGGGATAGGATGAGGGCTTGAGCGATGGATCTCAATAGGGTTACCAAGCCCGTGCTGCTGCCCAAATGGGTGCGATGTTCTCGGACTACCTGTGAGAGGAGCAGAGAAGTGGCCACCATACGGGTATCGATCACTTGGGGCTGGGGAGAGTGGCGATGCTAGGCTGGAGCTGGTCATGCTACCAGCAGGGCTGTATGTCATTCCACCGAATCCTGGGGTCAGACTGGTGGGTGAAGAATGCTCGTGGGCATCATTCCTTCGAGCATCGACAATCAGGGGTCTCATCATGTGTTGAGCGTATGACTGAGTGCTGAACTGCCCCGGAGAGTGCATAGGAGCGTTCATGCCGTGGACTGCACCATAAGGAGAGTGGAGTGCCTGGACATTGTCGAAACCCTCGGGGACTGCTCTCATCTTTATCATACGATCGCGGTCGTCGGCATTAAGTCTCTTGATCTTGGCGCGTCTGGCTCATGGTTAGCTATGCCAGTACAATCGTCTATAAGGGTTAAGTACCTGTTCTGGAACCAGACCTGGACCTGGCGGGAGCTCAGCCCGGGGATTTCTCTGGACAATCGCTCACGGTGCGCGGCATCGGGGTGAGGTTGCTTCGCAAACTCACTCATGAGGAATCGGGTTTGTTGATGGGTAAGTCTAACATGGTGAGCTATTGTCTACAGCTTTCGACATAGGGGTACTAACCTGAACCGCTTCATCTTACGGCGAGCAGCTGCCCGTTCCGCAGGGGTTTGAGACGAATTCTCGTCGCCATCGAGTGAGTCTTCCTCATCAAGGTCGTCATCCTCTTCATCCGGTGGCGAGTTGACTCTTCCCCCATGACTGGATTGGGTGGTTGAAACCTCAGATCCTGAGCGGCCAAGGGGCACGAAGGTGCCAGCTGCTGCTGCTTGGGAGACATTGCCAGAATTCTCCGCTACTGAATTGCCGGGCTTCATCCCATAGGCATCATTGTGCGAGACGGAGTGCTTCGGTGCTGAGAGGATCCCACTGTGATCTGCGGTTTGGACTTGAGACGAGTACAGCGGTGTTGTTCCGGACCTCATATGAATTCCCAGAGAATTGCCTTTCTCTTGCGCTGGCTGATGCATTTGAGAAAGCTGCGAGGGTCCATTCCGTGGAGTGTAAGATTGGGAAAACCCATTGGACCCTTGGGTAGAACTGGAGCTGTGCCCTTGCCAGTTCGAAGGTGCCGGCAGCTCGACATTGACATTGTAAGGGTTCGACATGCGAGGGCTCGTCGAGTTACGAGATGGGTCGTATCTGCTGAATGGCCAACGGCTATGTTCAGTATCGTATTGCCTTGTAACGAGCATTTGGACAAGGCGTAGATCGAATAGCAGCAGGCAGGTTTAAGTAAGAAGAGACGACAGTGAGACCGGCCAGTGTAAGCTGAGCAAGTACAACCAACACAGTGTAGTTCCAATGTTTCTGCCCTGCTTTCACGGACGGGTCGGTATGTTGCAGGACGCTTGAAACCGCTCCCGAGATGATAACGGAGTAAAGAGCAAGGGCGTGGTAAGGAGCGGGTAGCAGAATACAATGTTAAGGAAATTAGGCGGAAAGGAATGTGAGTGAGGCCTGGTCTCTTAATAAACAAGCATGAGAGGTAAAGATCGGTTGGAGTTTAAGATGGTAACGATGGTTCGTAAGAATCTCTGGAACGAATGGACTGGATGTTGAAATGAAGGGATAAGCACATAAAATGTAGCTCGAGAAATGCAGTTAATATGTCGTAGGACAGAAGGAATGATGTCCAAGTCATAATCATTCACTTTGAAGCCGGGCTTGGGCTGGATATATGAGTTCAAGATGACAAGCAAGGACACGCCTCGTGGTGGGGTTTGGGTCAACGAAAAGCCGTAGCTGCCATGTCCTTGCCCAGGGGTCTGAACAAGGTCATGTTGGGAGGTATTTCCCTGCCCTGTAAGGTGTAGGAAAACAAAGTAAAAAAGAGGTGCTTGCTTCGTGCAGGCGCACCCTGGGGCCTGTACAAGGAGTGGAAACCGCAACGACTAACAAGTGGTGGGGGGCGGATATCTGACCTGGCGGACAACTGAGCGAAGCATTGCGTGTCTATGCTTGTTGGTGCTTCAAAAGGCCCCATATGGGAGATTCTTTACCCACTATATGCTTTTTCTACGCGTCTATGTCTACTTTACAGTATAGACAGACAATCACTAAGAATCCATGTGGGCTGATCCATCAATTTCCTCATGATACTGTACGTATGTACGTCGGTAGCGAATAGGGCTCGTCAAATGTCCGTGCCATGGTGATCCTTAATAGAGTGGGATGCCAGATTCATGACGCTTCTGATTAGCAATCCATTTCTGATTCAATGTTCAGAGATGGATGATGGCACATGTTTGGTATGGCTGTTGTTTCCTGCTAGGAAGTACCGTGGGGCAGCGAACAGCCAGAGGCATACGAGTCAGACTAAATCCAAGGTTTTTCTCGCCATCAACAAGGCTGAGTATCAGTACACTAGATAGATCAGAAAAGACAACAAAGCCGCAGAGTATCAACTAAGGGCACAGCGCGGGCCTGTTTCTCTGTGAGAAACTGCATTGATCCTTCGTCATCTTGAACTTGTGTCGACGTTGCGGTTTAGCGCATGTTGCGCATAACCGTTGTCGCGGCTTGGGCGGGGACAACCAATAAGATTGTTGCAAGGATAAGGGGGTGTACTGCAACGCTGTGAACAGGGCGTGAAATCTAGTCGAGGATCTAACTGGGCCTACAAGATTGTAAGGGTCTCGTGGTGAAAGCATATTTGGATAAAATGCAGGGATATCTGATGAATGGTCGGGAAGGGGAGATGGTCAAGACGAGATGAGGGGATGGCCCAGAAGGCTTGTAACGTACGTATCGTACAGCACACTGACAAAGTGGACGAGTATGGGGAGATCGTAGGGATGATCGTCCTCTTCCCTGTGAGATATGTAACAAGGCTGCTGGGTGGCCTTCGGTGGTGTGAAGCGATGTGAGGCGAGACAGCGTATCAAACCCACACATACTGTACATATCTGGTAGCCAGAGAAACTGGGTGAAGCTCAGAACAAGACATTGTTAAACGTAACATATTTTTTTCCGTGCAGGAGGGCATTCGCAAGATGGTGCGGAAATCAGCTAGAGGCTGTCATAAATGGTGACCGGCCCGACATGTGCGGACTCCATTTGACGAAGTCTGACCCCTTGTGCTCTTGTTCCAAGGTGAAGGTCGAGACGGTGGAGACACTGCGATTCAACAGAGGTCCTGTCGAACGGCACTTGGGGCAGCCTGATTCACTGTAAGGAGGCTATTTGCGTAGTTTGATAGTCTACAGAGTACGCATCAATGGGGGCTGCCAATGTGTGTCAAGTGTCTTAAGCTGGATGACATGAGGATGCCTCGGGTTAAGACCTCAACCCTTTTTGAGCCATGGGAAACCTGTCGAGAGGTTCACAACCAGTTCTATTTCTGGAGGATGGCGATGAGGGAATCCTTGGGATCATCCGAGGCTCGGAGGCAAAACCCGGCATGTTGTTTTGTCGTGGTTGTGGCTGTCACAGACGATCATCTGTGCTTGCTGTTAAAAGTCAATGCGCGACGGAACAAACGAGGGACAGACTCCCACTTCGCGATGCTTCAGCCTTAATTCTCCGTCGATGGAACAGCGTGGTGCAGTGGGCTAGTCGAGAGAAATGTTTCGTGACAGATCGGATAGATTAAGTCCCTACTTTGATATCAGTACATGAAGCCGATAACATCTGACTTGAGCCTACAATCAAGAGCCGGGAGTTTGAAAATTGTCCGGATCTACATATTGACGATCTCTATAAAAAGAATGAGTGGCGTTTCAGATAACCAACGTACGGCGTTGATTCGTGCCTTTTTGTCGTGGAGTTGGTTGCTTGAGATGCATTGATGAATTTAGTGGACAGTGCTCATTTGAAGATTTAGTGGCGCAGGTCCAGCTCGCTCCAGCTCTGCAGGAACGGGAACAGGAAAGTACTACCCAGCCTACTAAGCTTAGTAGCCTACCACCGGCTACTGCAGGCTGCCCGCCCAGCATGATTTTCTGCCTGCCTAGAAAGGGGAAGTCGCAACGGCCAACTGCCGATCATCGGGTTGTTCTGTTCCTGCCCGCTCGCTACCTGTTAAGTTAGCGAACGCCCCTTCCCGATCTAAGTTTAGCAGGTTATAGTGTAGACTACGGTCTACCTGCCTTACAAAGACCGTTCATTTCTGTTTTGGAAGTTGCAGCAGAGCCTCATGTTGAGTAGGTAGCCGCCGTATGCATCCGGTTCACCACCTAGCAACTGCATCTTCTTTTCAAACTGTTCTCACATAAAGCACAACACGCAGAATGACGGGTTCTCCTGCACGGACGACCACATAGTACCTCATCTCATGCGAAACTGCTAACGGGTGGCGGTACTAGCCAGGACCAGGGCCTGACCATAACCTGGCAAACCCGAATCTAGACGTTTCATCCTTCAACTGGGCTTGAGCTCCAGTATATCGATCCATCATCAATTGGCGCTTTTGCCTGCTTGATCGAGCAGTTAGGTGACAGAAGAAATGTCCTCCAAGGCTTAGGTTACCAAAATAAAGCAGTCCAAGTACTACTCTAGGTAGGTGAGCTGGCATCGGATGACCCAACTTATTCCGTCTCTTATGGCTTCGGTGGGTAATTCTTCTGGCACCCCAACGTCGAGGCAGCTTCAAATCGATTCGACTTCTCATGGCTAATTGTCTCAGAGCAGAGGACACCGAGTTCTTCAATTGCAAACAAGCGGTGATAGGAGACTGAGACGGACCCATTGGCGCTGCCAACCGTAAAATCCCAATACTTCGAGACCGAGGTGTTTCCAGCATCCACCTTTCTTGCCTAGTACTAGGTACTGCAATTACTGCTAAGATTCGATCTCTTCAGACTGCAACTCAAACATGCTTGTTGAGCGTCAACTCGATCGATTGCGTTAATCTAATTAGCCGTGTCACCTCCCAACCCCAAACTGCCGCTCTCTACATTCACGGGGGAACCCATAATGCTGTCATATGTCTCATCTTTGAACTAAAACAATCTTGAGCTAGGAGTCGGGAGCCTTTGATAGAGCAGCGGGTTTCAATCACAGGTGCATATGCTCAAAGTCATGGTTGTGAGCTCAAGAAAAAGCAGCCGGATTTGAATTCACGCACGGCCTATACGTCATACGAAGCTACGTGATGAACCTTCGTTCTTCAATTGAGAATGCCGAACTGTAACGCCGCTTGTCGAGCCAACAAACAGGGGAACCATGACACAAACTATCATCTCGCAATACGACGGGATCTTGCTGAGGACGATACTTGCAACCTCACTATTTCGATCGCATAATGGCACAGTGGGCTGCCAGTAACCGAACCAGAGTACATACAAGCTTGGTCAACAGCGAATGATCACGGTTGAATGGCGAGCACAAATGCTGAAGACCCTTTCTGTTGCTCGGCATTGAATAAGCATCGTCTCGTCCGAATGCCGTTCCCGCTCGCACGGTACCCAGTCGGTTCGATGCAGCTTCTCGCATGTATGTCAAACCATTTAAAGAAACGGGCTCGTCAATAAACTCTCTGTCAGACATGTGCTTGTGAGAGGCGCTCATACCATGGGCCTCCAAAGTTATGAAGACCCCATTTCACAGGGCAGAGTATCGTCTCGGAGACGAGGAGTCATAGCTTGAAGAAGTCACTGTAAAAGCTCACTATTTTGATCGGTAGTCTGCAGTCCTTTTCTTTCTTATTAACGTCAGCCCAGATCTGATTGTCATATCGAATCGGCAATTCGAGTACAGCTACGTACTGTAAGGATATGCTTGTTACAAGCACGCCCCTCCTGTCCCCAGATTTCAGGACTAATGTCTCCACCTTTCTGGCGAATGGGGCCCTCCAACACGGGTTCCTGGTTCCAATCGATGACTACTCTCGAAATCCAGGACGGTCGTCTGAGAGTTTGATGACTGGAGGATCCACGATCTGGCAGGATATGATCAATCGTGAGCGCTGGTTTGTCGTCCTCAATAAGCCGAGCTTTGGGACTCCTCATACATGTACAGCTGAAGCAGAAGCCGAGAGTGGTGAAGAGCAGAAACACCACTTGACTAATGCTATAGCGAACAATACTGCAACTAACAGCCATAATAAGCAGGGCGTTTCTTCCTTGATTCGATCCCCGGCACTGATTGTTAAGGTGCAGATGCCTTGCCAAACATCAAAACCTTGGTTCGATCAACACATAGGGTTCCTGTCACGTCGCGTTCGCCATGGGTCTCACTGGCGTATTAATCAGGGCCCAAACATTCTTTTTCTTCCAGAACTTTATCCCAGTTATAATTTGTGCCCTTGTTCTTATTCGTTTGAATTCCCTATTCTGGTATTAAGATTTGACAGCTCCTTCTTGTTGAAGGTCACTTTAGCAAAGCAGCCCGCAAATCAAATAGCTTTCAGGGGGTGCCTTACGTTTCCTCAACTCAGTCCGGAAGAATCGGATCTTTCACATGTAAGCACTTGAGTTGCATCGCATTCATTACTCTTGCAGCACATGCAGATTCCAGAACACGACGGGCGTCATGAATATGATCGCAGTCATGTTTGTATCTAAATAACATGCAGGGTTGGATAAACACATAAACATCTCTGATCTCTTTAGCATCTCTGTAAACTCGGCAGTTTTCAAGATCGACACGGTTCCTGGTTGTTCGACCTCGCCATATTAACCAGATCTGAAAAGCTGGCATATACGCGAAAGCTCATATTTGAGAATGTTACTCTGGCCCACCAACCGCCCCATATCGATCGCCCACTAGCCATGGTTCCCGTATCGTGTGGCAGCCTGGCAGACGGGATATTATCATACTTATTTCTCCATGCTGGATCTTGTCGCCCTCGTATCCTGCAACCCAGACAATGCAAGACCCTGGACGTTTTCTTAACCAGTCGCATTCATTACTGAGTTGACAGTTTCTCGATTACGTTGCAACCCCATTCAAAACCCTCAACTTTGTCACGAGCCTTGTCACACAAGGGCAGTTCGTCCTCGTGGAGAAATTAAATTACGGTTGCTGGTGCTAAGATTAAGATATCATATAACCCAATCAAGCTACCGAAGCTTATTGAATCCTCTGCTTATTATCCGGGTCCTGAATGCGCAATATCCAGCATCCCCCTAACGATGAGGTATCTGTGTCAGTTCTTCGAAGGGAAAGGAAGAATAGGACTGGCTGTATCCATAGGCAATTTCTGCTTCCAAGATTGGAGCAGGATCCGATTGGCAGATCTATACCTGAGTTGCTATCAACCGAGGCTGCGAGGCTTGAGGATGTAAATATCTTTTGCTTTTGATATGTTGAGGGTGCGACTCTGACCGACCAGGGCCTCTATAGTGGCCTGTTTAATATGGAGCAAGATTCTGTAAGAATCGTACAGTGACATGTACGGATAGCCAACGGGCATTCCGTGACCCCTGCACTATCAGACTACGGGACAGGATGTGAAACTTACAATGAACCTTGGGCTGGTATACAGATTGAGACTGCCCAGTATGGAAATTTCGAATTCACATTTCATCACAACTCCTATTTGATCGCTCCCTCTAGGGGAGGAACAAAACAACGGTCGTTATCGTGGTTGCAAGAACCGCCTGTCCGGTCCGTCGGGCCTGGTTTCTCCTAGCATATACTGCAATTCCTACGCATCTTCTACCCTATCGAAGGGATCTGGTATTCTGAGCTTCGGCAGATACGAACGGGACGAGATGCGTCTGTACCTATCCCTCTGAGAACAAAGCTAAATTGTTACGTATGGAGTTTCTTATGACCCTCTATACTATACACAGGTTCGAAGCTTACATCGATTACTCTTACCAACCCGGGAAAACACAGCAATTAATCGATCACAACCACGTTCTTTCGAACCAAGTCAGTGCATATCCTCAACCCGAGTCATCCACCATCAATGGAGCATTCACCATCCATGATGATGGCCACACAATGAGAGCCGAGCCTCGGCAGGCAATAAAAAGAAAACTCAACAAGCGCTCCACACGCCATTGTATCAGCCTTCTACTGCTACAAGTCAACTCGTCCACAACGAAAAAAACGAGATACACATGCATATCAGGCCTGTCCTTGCTGGAGCTATCTTGGGACTAACTTCCTACACGCGTACAGTAGCCCATTAGCTCAACGGCGATATGGACCTCCTCTGTCTCGTAACTTGCTTTTGCTACTAACGCAGAGATGTCCCTATTGGACCGATATGCATATCTGGAGCTGCAGACTTTTTACAACTCGCAAGCTTTCCTTGTGTAGGCGCTTCGGTAACAGGTGACTGAGCCTGGTTACACTGCCTCTTACCTTACAAAGATCAAGAGAATTACTTGAGAGTTCCTGGAACTGAGTGTTGCGCTATCATACAGACAGTAGATAGAGCAAAGAAGCGCAGGTTTGTCGACCAAAACCCCCCATCTCGTCCTCTGGCCTTGTGGGGATACCATATTGCTAAACGCCCTTCCTTCTTCCACCCTCCTCCTTGCTCCAGACGATTTGCTAGCCCTATCAGTAAGTAGCTTCATCCAATACAAGAAGAGGTCTACGCTTCTCGGTCGATCCGAAGATATATGATGTTACTAGGAGTTTCCTAGCTTCACCTAGTCCAGTCACGAAGCCGCCAATATACAGAGATACAACACGAAATAAAACAACCGGAACCATCCAGAGTGAGGAGTGGAAATATCAGCCGGGCACAAACGAACGGACGGTTTCAGACTTTTTTTTTATAAAAAAAAAAAAAAAAATTTGTCGGTGCGGTTGAATGATGTGACTTGGACTTTGGCTGTGCTTGTTTCGAGCTTTGATCTTTTAGCCTCCTCTCCTGGTGGGTAATTAATTAATTAATTAACTAACTAATCAACACTCGATACTAAAACAAGAGTCCGGATTGTTTCCTCCACATCACAACGATTGGTTTACTAGTTTCAGCATGGTGAGAATTACGATGAAGAAAGTAGGGTCGGTCTTATTGTCATCAAGGAACGTAAAGGATGAGATCTAGTCCCAACAAAGATAGGATGACTGACTGCACAGAAGAACTGGGTTGATATTAAGCTATTCCCGTCGTATTCTCACATCGTAGACTTAGTACTTTGCTTAACTATGCTTCTATTCACCTGTACCTGAATTGTACGTTGAGATTCATCTGCACCTACACCTGAATTGTGCGTTGAGACTTCTTCTAGGTGGACTTCACAGTTCTCGATCCAAATGTTCATGATTTAACTGCATAGCAACAGGGAATGGAGATGCTCCTTGCATTATTTCCCATTTATATCCAGTGTCAGATATTCCAATTGATGGTCAGATGATGCAACATCTTGTTGGTGCGAGTTTCATGGAAAGCTTTGTCGATCGAGGTAAACTTCTCCAGCAAGGACTATAAGTTCCACAGAGCTAATACAAGCGGTGAAGATAAACGAACACGTCTCAAGGCTTAACCTAGAGTTGAGTATGTTTTAGAGCCGTATGCTAGATTGACTGTTGACAAAATTGATGCGGGCATTGGTCAAGAAACCAGACCTTGGATCAGCTATGACAGTATCACTCAATCCAAGACGCGTGACAAGCTTTCGACAATAGCTACGTAGTTATTAAATTTCAAGATTGCTTCCAATAAAGTTTCATTTCGGCTAGATTAATTGTTCGATGAATTGTTTGTTATTTTTAGATTTCTTCGACATTTATGTAGGGTAGGGTATATCAGTTCTGATATCGATTTGATTACCAGATTGACGGCTCAGTATCGATAGAACATACATGCCCCGATCTAATAGTCGTAGAAACCTTTGCCACTCTTCTTTCCATACCATCCAGCGCTGACCATGTTCTTCAAGAGTACACTCGGTCTGTACTTGGAATCAGCTGTCTCCTCGTATAGAACCTTCATGATAGAAAGACATGTGTCCAGGCCAATAAAATCAGCAAGCTGAAGAGGACCCATGGGAACATTCGTGCCATTCTTCATAATAGCATCGATCGAGTCACGGTCTCCAACACCAGTCTCCAGACAGATGACAGCCTCGTTGATGTAAGGCATAAGAATACGGTTGGCGAGGAAGCCAGGGGAGTCGGCGGATACGGAAGCGATCTTGCCCATGCGCTTGCAGAACTCAATGGCAGTATCGAGAGTGTCCTGGCTGGTCTGCAGACCGCTGATGATCTCAACACCCTTTTGCACAGGGACAGGGTTCATGAAGTGAGTAGATACAACACGGGATGAGGCAGAAGTGTCGGTAGGGTCCGTAGTTGTTGCAGCGGCAATGCGAGTAATGGAGATGGAAGAAGTGTTTGTAGCAAGAATAGCATGCTTGGGGCAGATCTGAGCCAGCTTGCTGAAGATGTCGAACTTGAGGTTGGGCAGCTCAGGGACAGCCTCGATAACCATGTCCGCAGAAGACAGATCCTCCATCTTGGTGCTGGTAGTAAGGAAAGAGCGTGCTTTATCGGCCTGCTCCTGAGTGATTCTTGACTTGGAGACATCCTTTGCTAGGAGTTTCTCGGCAAATGCAATGCCTTTTTCCAAAGCCTTGTCTGTGGTATCGATCAAGGTGACAGGAACCTGCGCCCTTTGAGCCGCAACGAGAGCAATACCCAGACCCTATTGTGAGGTTTGTTAATTACATTTCTTTGGTCAACGGCTTTCACATGCAACTTACCATCTGACCAGCGCCGATGACACCAAGCTTCTTAACCTCTGCAGCAGCATATTGACGAGGTGTAGAGCTGAAGCAGCGCACTTGGCGCGAAGCTGCTAATGAGCGCATTCGAAGAATTGAAGCAGCCATTTTTTCTATTTCTTTTTTGGAAGAATTTGCAAATCTAGAGAGTTAACAAAATTCGATGGATGTTACCTCTAATAAGTTCCCCATGGGGACGTTAGTGAAGACGCCGACGCCGACGCCGACGCCGAACGGCTCATGCCATCATATTGCGGGTAACCTCGGTCCCGAACACCAATTGCCGACAGATAGATCTTATCTTATCAATTCTTATCACCTCTTATCGCATACCCGCGTTAATTGAACACGCTTGACGAGACGCGTCTAAGCGCGTCGTAAAGTAATGGTGGGACTTGGTGTTTTCTCTGTTGACGAGGCAGCACAACCCCACGACATGACATGTGAATAGAGACAGACAATTTCTAGTCTGTTGCTGTTACTGAAACGCAATCATGGAGTTGGCAGACGGCTCAACAGATATTGTGCACCCTGAAGTGCGAGCGCACATCACCAGTCTTGTCTCTGCTGTAAGTCTCCCCTAAAGTCCAACGTCTGGAACGTCAACTTTCTTACGCTCAATTGTAGCTTGGTGGTGTCAGTACCGACGACGATGGCCGCTACCAACTCGGAGACGACGCTCTCGAGGTTCTGCGTGATCTTAAACGATGGATTCGATTCTACGATGAAAAGACGAACCGCATGGATGTTGCCCGATGCATCTACGAAGCGAATCTGATCGAGGGTGACTTGCTCCCCATTCTTGCGACATGGCCCGAGAACGCTACAGACAGCAAATTCAAGGCTCGAATAGCCCTTGCTTGCTTCGAACTGATGGTCCCTCTTACATGGCCCATGGAGAAAGACAGGGAGCGCATGACGGTCAACCACCATCGGCATATGCCCGTCTTGCAGTTGGCGCAGGTCCGATACAAGAGAGATATCATCAATTATGATGGAGCTCGTATACTTCATACAGCTGTACGGGTGGCACTCCCTTCCATGGCAATCCCGATCGCCGATCGAACACAACGTGATCAAGGCATTATCAAGCTTGTTTTGTTCTTCCTTCGCAACGTTGCCATGATAGAGCCTCCGCCCGATGTTAAATACGAAGGAGATGAGTCACAAATATCGCGATCCGCTGCTATCGACGCCTTCTCATACCAAGACATCTTTCTCGTGCTTTTGACCCTGGCTTCCAACATGGGAGAGGATTTCCGAACCGAAGATACGACAGTCATGGAGATTATATACCACCTTGTAAAACAAGTGGACTCGGAAAAGCTCTTCATGAACGAGAATCAGCTGAGCAAGGCCAAGGCTGGAGAGCTAGCCAGTATGATGAACAAAGAACAATCTATGCTGAACGCATACAATCGCAAGGGGCCGACTCGTCATAACCGATTTGGCACCATGATATGGGTGAAGCGAGACGACGGCAAAATGTCGTCGTTATCAGGGCAGGATGCTTTGGCCGATGCGTCGTTGCGAGATCAGAAGATGGATAGTTCAAAGACTTATCGACCTCCTCGTCGCCCACGCAAAGCTACCAAAGACGACAAAGATCTTGGATTGCCAGCCAAGCTCAATTCTCGTGCTTATGATCAGCTGCGAACGTTTGTGGAAGAATTTCTCGACGCAGGTTTCAACCCTCTTTTCCAACACGTCCGCAAGACAATCGACCGAGAAGCGCCACATGTGATGCCATTTCACCGCCGCCAGTTCTTCTACCTTGTATCATGGTTCCTGGAAGCCGAGCGCATGAGACGAAAGGCAAGAAAACAGTCAGGAAAGAACACGAGCGAGGAGGTCAGCAGCTTCAATCTTATCGCAGGTGTTCTTAACCAGGAAATGTTCATTACTCTTACCAGGGCCCTGCATGAGTCAATTGGGATGAAGGACTGGTACGAACTGACAGCTGTCATGCGTTGCTTCACCCAGATCCTTCTCACAGTTCAGGAGATGTCTCAGTCGGGCAATGAAGACGACGAGGAGATTGCCGAGAACGTGCTTAGCCGTCTGTTCTACGAAGAAGAAACCCACGACGCAATTGCCAAAATCATCAGGGACTACAAGGATCAAGGCTTCGACTATCTTGACGCCGCAACAGAACTCGTTCACCACTTTCTTCGTATCCTCGAATCCTACTCCAAACAGAACATCGACATGCAAATTCGTTCCAAGCAGCGTACCCGGCGGAAGAAGAAGGCAGCGCAAAATGCTGCAGGTGTAGAGAATGAAAACGACGATAATGACGGTTCGGATGACGATGCTGCATCTGCCGAGAAGACCAACAAAGAACGCAAATTCGATTTCAGTCGGTTTGCCAATCGTTTCGCACCTCAGCCTGTAGTTGACACATTCGTCACTTTTACGAAATACTACCAGGATCTGACCGATGAACAACTGAAGCGCGCTCACCGATACTTCTACCGTATAGCTTTCAAGTCAGAAGCTAGTGTAATGTTGTTCCGTGTGGACATCATTCACCTTTTCTACAACATGATCAAGGGCCAGTCTGCGCTTGACAAATCCTCAAGCATGTTCAAGGAGTGGGAAGAGCTAGTGAAGCAGATCCTCCGAAAATGTTTCAAAAAGCTTGAACAACGCCCAGAGCTCCTCGTGGAGATGCTTTTCAGCAAGACGGGAAGCACTGCTTTCTTCCTCGAGTACGGTTTTGAAAGACAAACGGTCACTGCAGCCAGCAAAGCCAAGCCTGCGCCTGAGTTGACATTTAAGAATACTGAAGAGTTGGATCGTCAAATTGCCATCGTGGTGGGCGCGATGCTAGACAAGAACCAGGCAGACCACATTGCATGGATCAAAAAGATTCTTGCTGAGGCCGAGACTGAACGTCGAGCCTTTGCAGCAGCTGAGGAGGCGAGGGCTTCAATCGAACCTCCCCAAGAGGATTCAGAAGAACAGCCGGCGGAGTCTGGTCCGAAGCTGCCCCCTACTTTCTGTAAGCTACCTCAGCAGTTCATGTTGCATCATTTGCTAACAAAACTTAGTTGTTCGTCCAGATGAAAAGGACCGCCAGACCGCCATGTTCAAGAACTCCCATATGCGACTTCTAATGAACCTTGTTGGTATCAAGCTTCTAGGCACATCTTCAGACGAGACCCCTGAATCTCTTTGGATCATACCTACAGATGTATCGGCCGACGTTCTCAAAGACGGCATCCACTATATCAATCAAGCCGAATTCAACCCACCGATATTCGAGGAGGGGGTTCTAGCTGAGCACCAACTAAAGCGCAAAACTGCTCCACGCCAGAGAGCAGCCTTTGACGACGACGATGATGACGACGTTGCTGATCATGGAGATTACACAATGAGCGGCCCTACAGCGCGCAAAGTTATCGACGACAATGAGGGACCCAAGGAGTCGCGTAAGAAGAGGAAACCCGGCAAAGAGCTTACCGAAGAAGAAATGGAGGAGAAGCGGAGACGAAGGCGCAAAGCGCACATGGCGAAGAAAAACATGGAAGCTAAATCAACAACGTTGGTCACGAAATCAGACGATGAAAGTGACTCCGAGGCCGACGAAGCCTTTTTCGCTCGAGAGCGTAAGCAAGCAAAACGTGCCCCGGTTAGATTACTTGCCGAAAGTCTTGCTGCGGACAAGGAGCCTGCAAAAAAGGCTACCAAAAAGACTACTAAAAAGCGTGCGGTTACAGTTACAGACAGCTCATCAAGCGATGAAGAAGACACAGCCGCTGATACAGATGATGACGACGATTCCACATCTTTCATTCGCAGGGCAATGAACGGTACTCTCCCGGAAGAAGAGGATGAGGAGATGGGCGATACATTGCCAGATGGTAGTGATGGAGAGAGTCGAAAGAGAAGACGTCTCAGTGAGGAGAAAGCGCAGCCTGGTGAGGATAAGGAAATGGGCGGAACGGACAACAAGGGACAAGACGACGAGGACGAAGAAATACTTGTGGTCACCCGAAGACCTCGAGTCCGGGGTGGATTTGTCGTGGATAGCGATGATGATGAATAGTGGTTAGCATATAAGAGGGTAATGGCGTTTGAGTGGCTTGTGTTATAGGTAAAACATATGCGGCATTGAATGTGTTTATATAGATTAATGGACGATACCATCGGGCTTTCCAAGAAATCAATAGACTGACAGGATAAGGTGATCTTATCGTGACTATCAGAATAGTATTATAAACAAATCTGCTATCTCCGTCTGATGTCTGGCTACTCGCTAATGTATGATGCTATCTAGTTTATGCGATTGAAAATCCATTATTATACTCTCTCCAACTTTTATGCAGCTGCTAACTCGCTTTTTTATATACGTGAAAGTTCGTGAGATGATCTATACGTCCGAGTGTCGTTGTGGTCGTCTGTCTAAGCTCCTTCTTCTGGTTCCTGTGCTTCGTCCAGATTGCATCTGTCCCAGCTCCGCAAGATCCTCTTGGCTCTTGCTCTGTGCTCCAGAGCGCGCGAGAACACTATCGTGGTTCTCTGATCGTTCATGAGAGCCTCCCTGTTGCGATACGGGTTTCTCCTCGTCTTTGCCACCCCAAGAACCGCCGATACCCTCCATGATGAAGTCGGAAGCCGTAGGCTCATCGAGAAGAGAGAGCTCTTCAGCAGAGAAGATTCTAGGGAGAACAAGAGCACGTATCGGGATAAGAGCGAAGATGAAGACTGGGAAGCCCACAGCGGCAACGGTCTGTGTGATGGCAAAAGTAGCGCCGAAGCTAACGAGCTCGATGAGGACGAAGTACCAGATAGCTGCACGTCGACGGATTCGCAGCAGAGGGCTAGATGCAGGCGTAAGGGCGCGGTCTTTGGCGAGGAAGACGAGCTTGGCGGTTATACCGTTGCCCTCGAGAGCTTGGACGCCCATGATAAAGAACAAGCCTGCAAGGACACCGTGAGGGATGAGGTGAAGAACCACAAGAAGAGGGCCGGTCATAGTGCCCAGTGTTAGCAGACCTTGAGCAATGTTAGAAACACGTTGCTCAACGACATGTGTAGCTTCAAAAGAGTAGCCACCATCCCCTGGGCTGCCGTCCGAATCATCCTCCTTGACAGCTTTAGTGACGCAGAGGGATTCAGTGTGGAAAGGAGCTTGAGGGATAAGACCATTGGGAAATGGTAGACCGAGAATGCCAGCAACACCGGTTGTCAAACCAAGAAGGAAAACATCCCAGTGAAAACCAGCAGGTTTGCGTAGGGGAAACTCGCTACCCTGGGCGATAAGTGAAGAAACTGCTTTTGTTAGTTGTGGTGCTAGGTAAGTTGATGTTGAACATACCATTATGGTCAAACCAGAAGAGAATGGTTAAGAGGACTGCAAAAGGCAACGCTAGGAAGATATCGCCCACGCTCAGATCCCAAAAGTTGACAAGCCAATCTCGACCACTCGTCGGCTCAAAAGCGATACCAGTCGGCAAAACCTCAAGATCAACTTCCTGCATACGGCCGATATGAACAAAACCGGTGAAGAAAATGATGGTCAACGGTGTGCCATAGTCCTTTAAGAAGATGCGCAGGGGATGTCGAAAAAGGCTGCTGCCACCGAGTTCACCACATATATATGCGACCATAAAGACAAGAAGAGCTGCGACGATGGAAAGATAGAACTCTTGGCCTCTACCGAGGTGTTCGAGAACTTGTATTCCCTTCTGGAGGTAAATGAAGGCGACGTAGAAACCGAAGATGTCGCAGGGGAAACGCGTAACCCATCGAAGCCAGTTACAAGAGTTTGTTATGGCGAGGATCCAATGAAGGATGAGGGACCATCTGGACTAGTCAGTACATAGCCTTGATTATGAAAAAACAAGTCAGTGTATAAGTTACTTACATGCCAATCCAGCACATGAAACCGATGTAGTTCACACCTGTAGGTTTCATGATATCATAGACGGTACTTTAAACAACATGTTAGATTTCTTTTAGCATGATCTCGTATATATGAAGGTCTTACTAATTGAAGACGGTGATAGGGCCTGTAATAGAATAGTTAGACAGTCGATTCTTTGTAGTTGGACAGAGGTCAAATTACCTGTCACACCCACAATAACCAGCGGCTGGGCAGCAAATAGGGAGAAGACAACCGCCCCCAGTACGGACGATAGAAGAACTTCGTTAACGCCATAGTTTGAACCTGTTTTTTGAAACATGTCGAGAGAAAATGCCAACGCGGGCAAGATGCTTTGAATTGACGAGTTAGTTTATGCGATCATGGAAACGTCATGTATGCGTCGTTGATTTGAGAGAGGAATCCCTAGGAGGGAACATGAGGGCGTCAGAGGAGGAAGAAGGGTTGATGGGAATACTCACTTGGCAAAGTACATGTAGACAGTAGCAGGGACAACTCGATAATCCCAGGCGTCAGTCCAGTCACTCACGTAGTAAGGTAATCTTCGGCGGACATCTTTGATCATGCCTCGGAAGAGATGAATCTTCCACCAAGAGTCTTTCTTTGGCTGAGGCGAAGCCATATCATGATGACGGTCTCTGTCGTGCCCTTCTGAGGCAGAAGCCATGATAGCTTGGCTTGTCACAAAAATATTGAAACAAGTTGGTTGATAAGACTAGATAATTAGTCTAGAGACTTAGACTCGCTCGAGATGGACTAATATGGGTCGCTGGCGTCGATAGTGAAAAGAAAGAAAGAAAGCAAAAGAATACAAGATTATGTATACAACAAGAGTAGGGCAGAATAAAATAAAATCGGTCAAGGCTGTCACCGATGCGATGCAATCAGATGAGATGAGATGAGATGCGGTGCAAGGGTCTCTTTCTTAGTCTGCTTCTTGGTCCGGAGAAAGCACAGAGAGGAGGATACTGTACTCCACTCTATTCAGTACTGCAGTAACTCAATATCCCTGTCAATGACTGCTCTAGCCAATATTCGTGAAGCAATCTGTAGATTGAGTGACTACTACTGTACTGCAGTGTTGAAAGGAGCCAATAAAGAGCAATTGAAGACGCTCTAGGAGTGTCACACAGAAGAAGAGAAAAGAAGAAGAAGAAAAAACCTGAAGATTGATAAGAGAAACAAAAAAAAAGTTCCATTGTCTCTTCTGCGCAAGGTACAAAGGGAAGAAAGAAAGAAAGAAAGAAAGAAAATATATCGCTTGTATGTACCCGACAAATTCCCCGACCAAGGAATAAATTAGAGGCCAGAATATAAGTCGTTCCTTCGTAACTTTGTTGTTACAGGTAGTTCTTTCCTCTAGGTCAGGTACTTTTTTTCTTTCTCCTTCTTTCCTTTTGGGTGATGTAACGGCAGGACCCTTCCAAGCCTCTTGTTTTCCTATCGTAGCCAAGTGATGCAATCCCGACACTTTAGTGACCAATCAAAAGATGACCAAGTAAATGATGTGCATACAACGATGGATATTTATATCCGGGTACACGGATAGATACCGTATATAAAAAAGCAAATAGTAGATAGATAAAAGAGTTGGTTAATCTGGGGGTTTGTAGGGTCTATTAACTAGGTGCAGTATAGTATAGAGCAATGAATATCACTCAATAGTAAAAGTAATACTATACTGTGCAGTAACCAAGTAAACATCAGATATCTCGTCAAGACCGCAAGTTTAAACATGACTCGGATCTCTGTAGACAGGGGTATCGGACTTGACAATCGACCTAGACCCTGTTCATGCTCTTCTATCCTTGTTTAAGGGCAGAGCCTATTACCCTTTTCTGCTGTAACTTTCACTATGTTGTGTTGCGCTGCATTTCCAGGAGCAAAGTCCCCGAATATTCTGGGCCTGTAGTTGGGAACTTTCTAGACCAATCAGCGGTAGAGATTTCAACGTCAAGCCCGGCTCCCCGAGATCTCTACAGCATCAACGTCAACCCAGTAGAATAAGAATAGCAGTTCCTCGGGAGATATCATCACAGTTGATAGCTGCGAGGTAACCCAAGTACAGTGCAGTATCATAATGTATTATAAGCAGCCAACTTGGGACCCTCACTTCTTCCTCTCTATTTGCTTTTCCAGTTCCATTCAACAAACATCACTTTCAGGAAAAAGAATACGTTTTCGTCAATTCAGTCATCAAGTATTTTTTTACAGTTCTATCACCTAAAGTACAATGTTACACAGTTGGTCAAGCCTCTATCTCCAGGCCTCCAACATGATGAGGATAATAAAGATGGGTGTCTTGTGCGGATAGATGTGTTGTGACGGTTTTTGCTGACAATGCATTAAAAAACAAATCCAAAGGAAGTGATCAAGTGTCTGGTAGAGTTGAGTGCCGCTTTTTCTTCGCGCATCGCTGTGGCCGCTTCGAGCCTGTATCGTCGTTCTCCTTGCCTTCCTCCTCCACGGATTATCGTACTGTTTCGTAGCCAATATCCTCGGTTCCGCGACCAGGCATCATCCGAATGCATCGTTCTGCTAACCACGGCCAATCTCGCTCTGCCACAAAGTACCCGGATATACATTCCTTCTCCTTTAAAGCCCCGGCAGCAGCATGTAAACCCAACCGGTGCTGGTCATGCTGCGCAGACGGCTTTCTCCAATGGCGCGCCCGAATAGCTTTATCCCGACCTTACTCGACTTTCTTGAAAGCTGGAGATGGGGTAGGGGGCTCCTTGGGAGAGTCGGTCTCCTCAGGGAATGGAGGAGGCGTGCTTTCTGGCTTAGAGCCACCAAAGTACTTCTCGAAATCCTCGTTATCCCCAAAAGGTCGCTTGCCTAAGATGCGAACCATGTCGTCTCGGACGAGGACCTCCTTCTTAAGCAGCTCCTGCGCAATGAGGCCAACCTCCTCCTTCTTCGCTGTCAATAGGTCCTTGCAGCGCTTGTAGGCCTCCTCCACGATTCGAGAAACCTCCAAATCGATCTGTTGAGCTGTGGACTCGGCAAAAGGCTTCTGCATACGGTTGGGGTCGTTCTCGAAGTGCACAGGGCCCACCTTCTCAGACATACCCCACTGGGTTACCATGTTCCGTGCCATCTGGGAGACCTTTTTGAAGTCATCACTGGCACCTGTTGTCACAGTGGGGAAGTGAAGCTCTTCAGACACACGACCACCCATTGTCATGGCCATTCGGTCCATGAGCTGGTTAGTGTTCATTAGATAGGCATCTTGAGGCAAGTATTGGGCATAACCCAAAGCACCTTGTCCACGAGGGATAATCGACACCTTAAGCAGTGGGTCGGCGTGCTCCAAGTACCATCCACAGATTGCGTGTCCGGCCTCGTGGTAAGCGACAGTCTTCTTCTCCTCGGGCTTGAGTACCAGAGACTTGCGCTCCAGACCTCCAATCACGCGCTCAATAGCTCGCTCGAAATGGTCCATCTTGACCTCGTCGGCATTGCCTCGGGCAGCTGGGATACGTTAGAAAAGAAATATGAGAAACAGCCTGTGAAACATACCAATAAGAGCAGCCTCATTGACAACGTTGGCAATGTCGGCACCGGAGAAACCAGGGGTGAGAGTTGCAAGACGACCGACGAGGTATTCGTGGTCTTCGTTCGTCACAATCTTCTTCAAGTAAACCTTGAAGATCTCCTGACGACCCTTCATCGTAGGTCGATCAATGAAGATGTGTCGATCAAATCGTCCAGGTCGCATCAAGGCCTTGTCAAGCATGTCCGCTCGGTTAGTACCGGCGAGAACAACCACTTGCTCACGAGTGTTGAATCCATCCATTTCCGTAAGGATCTGGTTTAGGGTCGCTTCTCGCTCGTCGTTACCACCGAAGCCTTTTCCACTCTCTTGTCGCGCGCGGCCAATAGCATCAATCTCGTCGATGAAGATAATGCAGGGAGCGTTCTTACGACCCTCGGCGAAAAGATCTCGGACACGCGAAGGTCCAACACCAACAAACATCTCAACAAATTCGGAACCGCTGACGCTGAAGAAAGGTACTCCAGACTCACCAGCTGTGGCCTTGGCAAGTAGTGTTTTACCAGTACCAGGAGGACCAGCCAAGATAGCACCTCGTGGAATCTTGGCACCTAGCTTCTCGAACTTCTCGGGCTGCTTCAAGAAGCTCACAAACTCCATAATCTCGGTCTTTGCCTCCTCGAGACCAGCCACGTCTGCGAACTTAACCTTGACGGCACTTTCGGCGTTGAATTTCTTTGCCTTGCTCTTGCCAAAGTTGAACATGCCTCCACCAGCACCGCCTCGTCCTCCCATTGACCGTTGAGTCCACAGGATCAGACCAATGAAGAGGAGAGTAGGACCGAAGGCGAGAAGGAGATTGCCGAAGGTGCTACCGCCAGCCTCGTAGCTCACAGGTATTCTCTCAGAGGTTGGGATACCCAGCTGGTCTTGAGCCCCCTCCAACTTTCGCTCGAAGGAATCAACGGATCCGATGGAAAACACATAGCTCTTTCTCGCAGGCTGTCCGTTCTCGCCAGTAGTTCCTGTCGCAGAAGGGTGCAGTTCAACACGGACTTGAGAGCCATTGATGACCACCAGCTTCTGGACCAAACCCTTGTCTAAGAAAGCCTTTCGGAACTCTTGCCAAGTAATCTCCTTCTCAGAGAATGGGTTGGCGAAAAGTTCCGCGATCCATACAGTGACACCGATGGCGATACCAGTTTGAACAGCTTCGAGCCAGCCACTGCGCTCATTCTTGGGTGGCTTACCACCCTTCTGCTGCTGCTTTGACTTATCGGCTCCGTCCTTTCCATCCTGGGATTTGGGTTCCTGATCCATACGGAAAGACGAGAATTGCCCATCCTGGCCTTGATTTTGCTCCAGATCAATAATGCGTTCCGTGACCTGATACACACAGCGCATCAATCGACCCTTGTCGAGAATTGAGAGATTGCCGTTCTGTCGTAGCTTTTGGAGGAGGTCGCGGGTCTCGGTAGGAGCACCAACAATTTGAAGCTTCTGGAGAATGTCCTTCGCCACCGGCCTTTGAGCCTCTGGGAGTCTAGCTGTAAATTCTTCGAGATGGGCAATTTCCTCCTTGCTCAAGTGAATCCAGCCCTCTGGCAGAGGTGGCGGCTTCGGTGCCTCAGATTTGCCTTCCTCGATCCCATCGTTTCCTTTCTTTTGGTTTAGGGGTTTGCTTCCATGTTCGTTGTCTCTATCAGGATTTGACCGGGGGTCTTGACCGGAAGGTGGGGGTTGCGAGGAATATGTCCTGGCTCGGATGGCGAATGCGGCAGATGTCTTTGCGGGATTCGATCGGGTGATAAGTGATGGTCTTGCACATAGCCGTAGTGCGGGCTGTGATGACAATCTCGTCACTCGTGCGAATTGGCTCGATTGTCGTAAAAGTCTCGACATGATGGGTAATGAGGACTGGCGCAAGTGCGGAACCGCCGGGGTTGTGAATAGATATATGTAGTTGAAACGCCGTGCTATCTCATGAGGTAGCACGACTCAAGCCAATTTAGGCTGTCGAATAAACTCTGGAATTGAAATGCACTCGTATGCGGCGAGAACTCAAGGGTCCAGCGCCAATGTAAGGAATTGGATATATTGGATGACACCACCAAGTGGAAGCTTCTGGTGATGAGTCTATAGGCGTTGCTTAGCTCGAAAAAGAGAAGGATCACGTGTTAGCAAGACTTCGGGGTCCACTGGGCATGATGAGGGGAGGGGATTGGCTGGCGGGGCTAAATCGCCTCAGGGACGATAGTCAGGCACGTCATGAATGGGTGCCTACTTAGGTCCTCCGGATCTATCGCCTACCTCTGGATATCCGATATTAGTAAATCAGCACTCAATCGAGTTTTTACCGGGAGTCATCAAACTGTGGAGGGTCTCATTACAAGTTGATATTCATCACTTCTCGCCCATCTCATTCTATCTATGTAGAGTCAATGGAGGGGTATTGTCGAGGTCGGTTGAGTTCGACTCACAGGTACTCCGTCAAGACTCTGTATGATAGCGAAACCCATTTCTCTGATCTCCCTTCTTGAGCTTTGTAAGGTACGAAATAGGGCATCCCTATTGCTTTCAACGATTTCAGTCATTGTGGCAACTTGCATTGGATATATCATGACCTCATGCTGTTCATACTCTGAAATAGAAATGCATGTATCATAGAACTCATGTCTGGCGCTCAAGCTAGTAGAATAAGAGAAAATAGTCTTTACTGCAGTTGCCCTCAAGCCTCGTCCAATCGGCGAATTGAAACAGACCGTATACGACCGTCACCTTTCACTGGAACTCGGCATTTCTCACCCTTGGACTCTTCAACCTCAACACTCAACTCTGTATCCTCAGTCCCTTCTAGATCAGGCCAGTCACGCCAGACTTCAACTCTCGAACTTTGTGAAATGGGATGAGCAAAGTACAGCTGTAGTACACGACGAGCCTGACTCTCATCACCAATTTCGAGCAGTACCACCTTCGGTTTTAAAAGTTCCGAGATGTTCAAAAGCCGAGCATAAAAGACATCCGCTGGGTTGCATCCGCTCGGACAAGGAAGGTCGTTAGTTGGTACCAAAGCGAGACGTGGTTCATATTTTCGCACCGAATATCCGAGTTGTCCACGTCCGTGATGCCAGACATCTTCTGAGACATACGGAGGGTTTGATACGAGGATGTCCCAGCGGGTAACTGCGAGCTGTTGCATGTCGCTATCACTGAAGACATTGGCAGTTGTGATGTCAAGCCTCTTATTTCTGGTTGGTTTGGTCAAAGTTTGAAGCTTGATATTTCGTGTAATATTTTCCTGTGCGAGTCGAAGAGCAACAGGCGAGATGTCGACGCCTCTCACAGTCATGTTCTCGACTGAATGCTGAAGGGACGAGAAGAAGCCAAGAGGAATACAGCCAGTTCCTGTACAGAAGTCGATCAAGTTAACTCCATGTCTGCTTTTCCTTACGTGTTGACCAAGCAGTTCTCCCGATTTGACGAGGCTTGCCAGATAAAAAGTATATGCTTCGGTTTCTGGTCTTGGTATCAAAACACCCGGTTTACATTTGATGTCGAGTGCGCCAAATGGCTGAGAACCCAGAATATACTGTAGAGGCACACCGCGCCGTCTTTTTTGACAAAGGTCATTCAAATGCCACAGTTTTCGCCGTGACCATGTCTCATCTACATGACTCTTTATCCACCGTAGTTCATTCTGGGCTGATGCTAAGTCTCGGCAAGCCGGGAGGAGGCTTGCGAGGTGCGGCGAGAGGCGATTAGCACGCCGCAACAAAGACGGCTGAATGCGCGGCATTGGAACAGAAACTCATCGTTGAGCCTGCAACTTTGAGTTTGAATGCAGTTGACAAGAAGTGGAAGAGAAGAAAAAGAAAGAAAAGGAAAATGAATGAGATTGGGTGAGAGGTGGTTCACTGTCGGGCTGCCTGCTTACGGGCTACCAGGTATCTGCCTACAGTGATATCAGCCCTGTAAACGCCCGCGACTTTAACCGAGTATTAGCCTTTTCCGCGTCTTGAAGCTTGAGCCTCTGGAGGTTACAACTCTGCCTCACGCTGTTTCCATTGTTCTCAAATTGTTGTCACTCAACTTTTCACTATTTTTGAATATTTTTAAACTCGGCACTCTTTGGATAATCTCTATTCTATCCTCTCCTCAGTTTGCGACATCTTTGATATAGAAGACAGCTTGTCCACGATTTTGGCCTTTTGCTGGGATCGCCACTTTACCGCCAAATATCGAATTACCTAACATCAAGAACAACAAACCAAGATGAACGCCCCTGATCGGTAAGACTATACCTTTCTATTTGTTGTCCCTCCTCGTTTTTGTTCTATGGATTTCTGTGACTTCCTGTTTGTGCGAAATCCGATATAAAAACAAAGACGCCCAGGTCTTTGACGGCTCAGCCCCTGTCTTTACTTGGGCTATGCTGTACACAGTCTATCAAGTGGTATTTGGAACTCAGGTCTATGTCAATATCGTACACCATGACATACCTTGAAAGTTGGGTACTGGCCAGTAGTGGTAGGATGCCAGTACCATCGCGGTTTGTCGCTGTTGCCTTTGCGACTGCCGTGTCAGTGGCAGTGGCAGTGGCAGTGGCAGACAGTCCTCTCTAAAGGAACACAATGTGCCCAAACAATATCTCATATCAAGCTCAATGTATTTCCTTCACTCCTTCAAAATAACATCACCTTTCCTGCTCGTGCCGTTCAATATGGCTGGTAATAACCCCAAGCACTTTAACCTCCAAGACGACCCGTTACGTTATTTCGAGCTGCTCGACATGTGCATCAGCTAACATTCTCAATAGTTTCGAGCTCTTCCTCCTCGGAGAGGGTGAGAAGAAGATCGAGGAGAAGGTGTTTTCTGGTTAGTTACCCCGGCAAGGTCTTTATTTCGCAAGCTCACATTTTCTCGCAGGCATGTCCAACACCTCGGACTTTGTTCTCATGAAGGAAGACCACACTCTCGGAAACCTCCTCGCCGAGCACCTCAAGGCGCACCCTAATGTCTACATGGCTGGGTACAAGAGTACGTATTCCTCATTTTGTTAGTCTGACATTTGGCTAACTCGCATCACAGTTGCTCATCCTAACGTCCCGGAACTTTTTATTCGGGTGCAGACGGACGGGACAATCACCCCTCGCGATGTCTTCACTTCAGTGTGTGAGAAGCTTATCAACCAACTCGAGATGTTGCACCAGGAGTTCACACGAGAGTGGGAGTTGAGGCGAATCACAACAGCGGGCGAGCAGGGCAACATGCAGAACGGCCACTAAGTTCTGTCTCTGAATATCACGGTCATATTTTAAGACCTATCAAAACGAACAGGTATCATGGACGGTCGGCGTTTGGGGGCTGTAGATTACTACTTTTGTGCCAGATGTAAACTGGAATGAGCTCAATATTTTAAGATTCCCCTAAGCCGCACACTGCGGTCCTAATTTCCTCTTGATGCCAATGTTGCAGCACCAATGTCAGGGTAGACGGCGCCGATTTTGGTCCCCGTTAAGAGAATCATACTCACGGTGAGTGTTGATTGAGTATATATGCGGTGTTTCTTTGACTTCTTCAACAACTTCAAGCAGCACCTTCTGGGCCCTCACCACCGGGAATCAACTTGACAAATATTAGCGTTCAGCCTGAATAACAGCTATAGACGACGTACCATGCAGATATTGTTACCGTTCAGTAGAATCTTGGGGAGCTTGGTGTGGTTACCGGAGTAGTCACTGTTAAGTTAGTTAATGCTCGAATTGCAATAGTTGGGGGATTGCTCGTACAACTCAGTTACGTCCTCCAGAACCATGTCTATACATATATCAGTATCATTTCAACAATATTTGGTAGAAAATACTCACTGACGTAGTCATCGAAGCCAACAAGTGTTCCACTGAATTCTGCCAGCTCATCAGTACAACATTCTTTGACAGCAAACACTCATCTCACCCTTATCACCCTTCATGATGACCCAGATTCTGGAACCGACACACTTGTCGATAAGCTCTATGGCATAATGTCAGTCCATGAGAATAGAATAAACTGTTGTTCGCTGTGTAGGACTCACCGAGGGGTAGCAGTTGGGAAGCCATTGTGAAGATTTATGTGAGAGGGAGTTTGATGTTGGAGAATCACTGTCTGCCAAGACTGTTACTCAAACAACCTTAGTATTAACCCGGAAATGATGTCCAATAGAGGTAGCCAATAGTCAAGCTCTTCTCTTGGAGTTAGGCTGAAGTCGTCAACTTACTTGGTCGCAAAGTGGGATGGATTTATGGCGGTGCCAGGGTAAGGTAACTTAAGGTGTGAATATAGAGCCTCCACTTAGTGGTACGTCCCCACGTGCTCTCGCGTTTGGTGACGGGAGGTGAGTCAGCACGATTGCATCTCCACCAGGCCATCCATCACCAAGCCACCCGCTAAACGCCCATAATCAATGATCGCTTTATTAACGCCGTTGCCTAATAAAGTCTCCATAGCGTGCGTGAGTGTATCAGGGTCATGGGCGTTTGCCGCAATGGCTCTCCGACGCTGGCTAGATTTCAATCAATTCACCTCCCAATGAGACTGTCCTCACAGGGGTCTATATCTATAGCTCGCTGTGTATCAAGACCCTATATCACAACAACGCGTCGCTTGCTTTGTACTAGGTAGGTCAGATGTCTGTCTGTTGTTTCTTATTTAAAGAATCTCCCTAACAAGAGGGTCTCGTATGAAGAACACATTTTATTTTCAATATGTCTCCAACCATCAAGAACCGTCTCTGGAATCCGGCATTCGGTATCAGGTTCTCTCCAAAAGCTGAACATCAGCCTTCATATCCCTTCCTCGATATCACTCGCTTTGTTCACACGCCTGCCTCCAGCTCCGAGGCTGCACAGAATGAAGGGGTCGAAGTTGATGAGTTTAGTGACGATGAGGAGTTTGAACGTCACGCAACGGAATGGTTCGATCAGCAAGATCAACGGGAGTTACCAGTTACCGAAACCATTTCTGAAGGGACACAGATTGCGACAGACACAGACGGAAACTTAATCGACCCTTCAAAACAGGAGTCTGTTACAACAGAAACCATTACGAAGGAGACTGTTATGACCAAGACTATCACTACAGAGACTGTCGCTCCCCCTCTGACCAACCTGGATTACACCATTGATGTCGACCATTGGGAAGCCGCTCGAAAGAGCCAAGCTGGTTCCCAAGAGTCCTTCTGGTCCTACAGGATGTATCGCCATATCCAAGAAAATGGCGAGGAGCAAAAAGTCAAGGTCCATTATTGCACCTCCAAGCATACTATGGAATGGGTTTGCCAGCGATACTTTGCAGACGAAAAGGTCATCGGCTTCGATCTAGAATGGTTGATTAGGCCAAAGAACAATAATCCTCGGATAAACGTCTCCCTCATCCAGATCGCTAGCCCCAGTCGTATTGGGTTGTTCCATATTGCTCTTTTCCCGAAGGACGACTTCGTCGCTCCCACCTTCAAGAAAATCATGGAAGACGAGAGCGTGACCAAGGTGGGCGTCTCGATCAAGGGTGACTGCACACGCTTGAGGAACAATCTTGGCATCGAGAGCAAGGGAGTTCTTGAGCTTTCGCATCTCTTCAAGCTTGTCAAGTACTCAAAGTCTGGGGAGTTAAACCGAATCAACAAGGTCATGGTGAATCTTGCTGCTCAAACGCAAGAAGTTCTAGGCCTCCCCCTTTTCAAAGGAGACGATGTACGCTCTGGCAACTGGATGCTGCGTCTATCAGAACGCCAAGTAGCATGTAAGTCGAATCTGATGCCTGGTATATGCAGCGGCTGACATTTATATTCAGATTCTGCTTCAGATGCTTACGTTGGTCTACAACTATACCACGTTCTGGAGCAGGAGCGTTTGAAACTGCAGCCTACTCCTCCTCGGCCCGAGTTTGTCGAGAAGAACCTGCCTATCAAGTTCTTGACGGCTGATGATGTTGATGAAAGTGACGCCACGTCGGAGTCTGAAGATTCCGAGGTGATTTCTGACTTTGAAGCCGAATTGGATGGGTCAAATGATGAACTTTCACAAACTCCGACAGCATCAAGGACAGAAGTAGAACCCCCCGAAAAGAAAGTCGAAGACACAAGAGACCCTCGTATTATCGCGGCTGAAAGCCAAACATCCCGATACCGCAACAAGGTCCACGTTTTGAGGGCTTCTACCAGTTCTTTGCGGACTTATTTCCTCTGGCACAACAACGAAGGTCTCACACCGGAGTCTATCGCAGCTCTTCTGCGAACCCCTCCTTTGAAGACCAATACGGTTGTGAGCTATATTCTTGATGTTATCATCGCCGAGAAGCTGCCATACCAGAAGACGAGGCTTAGGAATGAGGTGCTGGCACACCTTGCTCCCCAGGCACTGTCAGGAGTTAGGTATCGAGCACTGGCAGAAGATGCCCAAGAGTCGGAAGAAGAGCTATAGACTGTCTAGAGCTTATGCATACATGATTGTGTACGGTCAAATACTGATGGTTCGTATAGAAGTTGGAGCTGGAAACGAATTTAACGAAAAGCCTTACCCTCTCTCTCGGGGTATTTTAGAAGATGAATATTAACCTTAAGACACAGAAATGAATTCAATGTTATCAGTCAGATATAGAACTGATTGAATTATTCCGCCTTCTATGCAGATATAGTAAAGAGTGATTGTGTAGTTGAATGAAGATCGAAGCATTCACTCGGTCAAGATCAGTACCAATGATTTCTCAATATAAGATCAATAATCGCTTTTAAATATCCCCATCTATATTACCCAATACGTTATGATCCTGAGCCGAATAGGTCCCTTCCACGGTTGATCTGGACCTTCTTGTCCTCGCCACCGCTCACAATACCCCAAGTCTTATCCCAGGCTACACTGAGAACCTTGGCTCCATCACCCGCAAGAGGGAGCTTCTTGCCCTTGAGCCACTCTCTGCCAATGGTGTACACAGGTTCACTAACACTGCCGCCACCCTCTTCCGAGGTGCCCATCCTCACGCTTCGTAGATCCCAAACACGGCAAGTGCTGTCGTGTGAGCCAGAGACAAGTGAGTAGTCGTTCTCGGGCGAAGCGGACAAGGAGACAACCATGTTGACGTGACCGCGCAAAGTCATGGCTGAGGTAGTAGTGGCTGACTCGCGAGGGTCGAGGAGAGTGATATGTCGGGCCGACGAACCAGCGGCGATGAGCGACGATCCCGGGAGCGCCGTGGCGCAAAGGAGTGGGTGCATTGTTGTGAGACGGCTAACCTCGCGCTGTGTCGTTAAATCGATGGTTCGAACAGTGTGATCTTTTGATGCAGAGTAGGCGACTGTCGCATCGTTGGGATGGAAGATGGCGGCAGTAACAGGCTCGTCGTGGACTGGGATCAGCGCAAGAGGACCACGCTGGGCAGTGTTGGCAGCAGTCGCCAACTTGGCTCGCTTGGTGCTGTGCGCAGAGGGGAGACTCTCGGGATCTGCCTGGGGAGCTGTTTGTTTTGATGATGTCCAGAGACCGACCTTGCCATCAGAAGAGGCTGTAAGAATGCGCTTGGTAGCGCCGTTCACTTCAAGACTGTTGATATCCTTCTCGTGGCCCCAGAGCTCCATACTGGGCTTGAGACTACCAGAGAATCCATCCTCAGACTCGCTGTAGTTCCAGACGATAACCTTGCGATCCAAACCAGCCGAAGCAAGCTGCTTTTGCGAAATCCACTTGACAGAATTGGCTCGCTGAGTGTGACCACCAGCACGACCAGCTGGAGACACAGCAATTGCGTCTCCAGAAGGGTTCCAAACTCTCACTAGGCCGTCGTACGAAGCACTAGCCACTCGCTCAGGGATGTTTGCGCCACCAGCCAGAAGACCTGCCCTTGAAGTTGCCGATAGAACATCAACGCCGCTGACCCAGTCGTCGTGCTCGAAGCTCGCCTCGTAGACTGGGGGTAGCAGACTTCGGACGTACTGCAGAGTCAGAGTAGATTCAGAAGAAAGACCGTTGGTAGCGAGGTACTCTTCGATAGAGGTGCGAAGGAATGTGCCATTGGCGAGGAAGTCGAGGGGAACGGGAGAGGATGTGTCGAGCATAGACTCGGAGTTGAGAATGCGGGAGAGGCCATATCGCTTGATGTCTGCAAAATGTCAGTATTCCAGTCCCTGCACCGTATTTTTATCCGCCGAATTTGACTAACCTGCGGGAACGAGCAGTTGTTGCTTGGACTCTGGAAGCACCAAGTCTTGCTCGGTGGTGGTGAAGACCACCTTGACCTGTGCGACGTCCCCCATGTTTGCGTAGCTTTTAAAAAATACCTGTTGATTTTTTAGGTAATGCAGGAGTTATAAAACAGAGGTAATTAACCACTGCTAGTTTGAGGCCGGTTGAGCCTTGGAAATCTCACTAGATTTACAGTGTAGATTTGTCAGTCGTGAAGCGATGCGCAAAGTTGTTAGCGAAATCTAGAAAATTTTGGAAATTTTCGCAGCCTTGCATCGTAGCGGCCCCACTGCGGGAAGCGGGTGCTAGAAGACCCAATGAAAGCGGGCGAGGCTCTAAAGTTATAAACGACAATCACACATGGGATTGCAGCCTGTAGACCCACTTACCGCGAAGTGGTCAGCACCTAGCAAACATCAATATCAAAAGCATCAACACCAGAGAAAATCAAGACTTCATATAACAAACAACAATTAAAATACAATCAAGAGCAAAAAAATATGTGTTTGCTTATGTGAGCCCGACGCCGGGATCGCTAGATTTGGTTAGTTTAAGAATCATTGAGATGTTGCTTGATGTACATACAACCGACAATCTTCTGGTTAGACTGAATCACGAGTTAGTTAAAGATCATTGAAAGGGATTCGAACATTGTAGTCGAGAAAGAACTTACAGCCAGACGCGTTAGCCATTACGCCAGCCGGGCTTGTAACTATTGCTGTTGACAATCACCCCTTGGTTTTCGGCTGTAACCTGTAGCTCGGCTCTGTGCAGGTGTTTGGCACTGTTGGCCATGAGAACTGCTTAGATCTCGTTCTTAAGCAGTGCTCAGTCCTCAGTTCTGATATAAGCCACGATTGATTTACGGTAGATCGTTTAATCTGGAATGAGATTAAACAACGTCTATAGGCTCGTAGTCCGATCTTAAAGGAATAGACTATGGAGACAAAGTACATAACAGTTAGATATGTTATTAGTCAAACCTTGCCTAGTGATTAGATAGTAGACGATTCTGTTATCTCAGTAAATCCTCGAAACACGTGCCAGCTGAGCACCCCTAGAAAGGTCGTAATTAGTCCCCGTCAAGATCGCCCTCAAAGATCTCCCTGGCGGAGCTAAATCGGGGCAAGATCTCGTTTGCAGAAGCGAAGTCATTCCAAAGATAGCTTCCGTGCGGTTAGTTAGAATCCAGTCTCATTACCCAGAGAAACCAAGGAACTGTCCCGTGTCTTGTTCCTTTGTTAAAACCCTAGGTGACGCTAGGCTTTCAACTTATTGTTGTTTGAAGCTCAATATCTTGTGTTATAGACATTTGTTGCTCGGCAGAAATGACAATCCTCTTTATGTTGCCATGGCATTTGATGCATTGGAGACTTGGAGTAATAAGGCTTCCACCCCAGATGTCTCGAAGGAAGTTGGGGGAGGCGTGTTGACGGAGGAAATGCATTCTTGGCAATTCCGTAGACGTTGGAACTCATCTTGTTGTCTTTGAAGGAGAGTCAACATGATGAAGGGAGTTGCCCAAACACTGATATCACAGCTCGGGGTCTCGGTAGAACATATGCCGCAGGCTTTCAGGCACCGCCACCTATCTAATTCGTGTTCAAGTAGGTATTTCTTGATGGAAACTAGATAGATTCGAAGCAGTGTCCATTTACCCGGGTATCGAACTGCAGGCAACTTGAGGACATGAGGATCAAAGTTTGCCATTGTGGGCCATTGACATGGAGAAACAGGTTACAGCACAAGAATCAGCACAGCAGTAGTAAGCATCAATGTCAAGATTGTCCTTTTTCCAATAAGATGAGCAGTAAAAGGAGTTGAAACCGGGCTTGGAGAAGTACAAAAGCTCATTAAGATGTTGATCACTGGCATTTCCCCGCATTCCATGACCTCATCCCGACACCCCCAAGAAGTGCCAGACCTGCGTCTGGCCAAACACAATGCAGGCCAACTTTTAGGATGATAATGTCTCTTTTTGGTCCCTACAGTAGTGAAAACTTTGTGCCATGCTGACGGTCTAGTCCAGTGGGTGGGAGATTTGTGCATGCCGTTGAGAAGAAACGTCGAGGCGTAGACTACGTAGAGACTAAACTAAACAATGGGATAGGATAGGCCAAGAGAAAGGAGAAAAGACTCAAGACCCCCAAGCTCCTCAACAAAGCGATGCCATCTCATAATGGCGTAACATCGAGACCTGGAAATGGCAGTGAAACACCTTGATCATGGGCCGGCCTCGGCTCTTTGACCGGAGTGGCGTTGGTTTGGAAGGAGCTATTCCTTTTGATCTCAAGTTTGTGGCGTGTGGCCTGGTCCGTTTCTGCGTGGTTAATCTTGATTGAGTTTAGGATATGCTGACAGCTGGAGTCGGGAGTCGGAGTCTGAGAGGGACCAACGGCTTGAGGTTCAACAGGATGGGACGGGATGTAAAAGTTTTCACCAACCTGGACTTGTTCGAATTGACCAGTCATATCGTGTGAATCTTTGCTTTGTTCATCATCCCAAGTTTGGACTTGTTGTTGAGCACTGATCCTCTACTTAATCGGTAGCTTCAAGCATTAACCCAGATTGTCTCTCTAAAAACGTTGACCCTGGTCCCCTGTTCTAAAAGCCAAGAAAAACCGATG
The DNA here is from genome assembly GCA_004367485.1 of Fusarium citri. Classification (NCBI taxonomy): domain Eukaryota; kingdom Fungi; phylum Ascomycota; class Sordariomycetes; order Hypocreales; family Nectriaceae; genus Fusarium; species Fusarium citri. The sequence continues at coordinate 10,997 of QHHH01000003.1, read as the reverse complement.
GGCGAATTACCCTGAATTCCTCAGGTGTTTGGGCTTGGTAATGGATCCCACGGGCGGGCCTTTAGGTTGGCTTTGTTTAGGCGCCGTTGCTAGGAGCTTGGGGCCCCGACATCCCCCCGACCCCACCCAAGCTTGGGTCGCTAGTGCGCCAAAGTACGAGCTGAAGCTGTACCGCAGCGGGCATCAACACTGGATCATATCACGGCCAACAGCGCTCAAGGTACCTGCCGAGTACATCAATACACCATCTTCCTTTAACTCAACGTCTTGGTGCACAATTTTTTCTTCAACATTGGTCACTTTCTTCCCATCCTCTTCTTGAGACCTTTTCCCTCTCAAAACCATTTTACTTATTTACTCTTTCTCCTTCTCTCCATCCTCTCCCCTTCACTCGGTGTAACGCTGCAAAACACCAACCTAGCAAATCACCACCGCCAGGACCTGAGATCCATTCATCGTGCTATCATTACTAGGTTAGTGCTTTACTCCGCTCCCCATGGGCACATAGCACGTACATACGTATCCATCCATCTCCGAATGGAGCCCTCCCTCCCTGTGCAAGACCCCCTGCTCACCTATTGCCTGTAGATCCATCTCTTAGGTTAGGTTCGTGCTCAACAGCGGCACAGTGACGCAACATCGAGACCACCACCATCTCGATTTAATCCCATCCGTTTCGCTTCTACCGATCCCTCCCAGCCACGTCTCGCTACTCCCGAGAAAACTTCTCAATTGGTTTCGCGGGCCATTGCTACAGCTTCTTCTTCCTTCTCCATACCACTTCTCGCTGCTGCTTCTCTCTCTCCAGTTCCTTTCCTCTTGAGAGACCTGCGCTAGATCTTCTCGTCTACTACGCGACCAGCCCCTGGTCGACGCTCATCAGATCATCGCGCCCACCGAAAACCCCCTCAACAGTCTACTCCTCATCTTTTTGGGGGCATTCACGTCAAGATGAGTTCCGGAGGCGAGCAGACTCGCGACATCAAGAACCACCTTCTCTTTGAGATTGCTACTGAAGTAGCTCATCGAGGTCAGTCAATTGGCGACGAATGTCGCTGCGCAGTCTCGCGCCAATCTTCACATGCTAACCTGAACACGATGCAGTCGGTGGTATCTACTCTGTTATCAAATCCAAAGCTCCTGTAACAACAGCTGAATATGGCGACCGCTATACGCTGATCGGTCCTCTCAACCACCAATCGGTACGCTCCTTGTCTCAAATTGCCGTGACTTGAATATGCTGACCGCAGTAGGCCGCTGTCGAGGTTGAAGAGATGGAGCCCACTAGCCCAGAGATCGCTGCTACTTTGCAGTCTATGAGAGACCGCGGAATCCACATTGTGTATGGGCGCTGGTTGATTGAGGGAGCTCCTAGGGTTATTCTCATCGACACCAAGACCGCCTATGGTCGTCTGGATGAGTGGAAGTCCGATTTGTGGGAAGCTGCCAGCATTCCCTCACCACCTGGCGACGATGAGACCAACGAAGCCATCGTTTTTGGTTATCTTGTTGCCTGGTTCCTGGGCGAGGTAAGAACCCCTTGACTTTTCCACTTACGTATCAGATCTGCTAACTTTAATTCCGTAGTTTGTCTGCCACGAGAAGAAGCGGGCTGTTATTGCTCACTTCCACGAGTGGCTTGCTGGCGTTGCCCTGCCCCTCTGCAAGAAGCGCCGCATCGATGTTACGACGATCTTTACCACACACGCCACTCTTCTCGGCCGATACCTTTGCGCCGGCTCCGTAGACTTTTACAACAACCTGCAGTGGTTCGATGTCGATGCCGAGGCTGGCAAGCGTGGTATTTACCACAGATACTGTATCGAGCGAGCAGCCGCCCATGCCTGTGATGTCTTCACCACCGTTTCCCACATCACAGCGTTCGAGTCCGAGCATCTGTTGAAGCGAAAGCCCGATGGTGTCCTTCCCAACGGTCTCAACGTCACAAAGTTCTCTGCTGTTCACGAGTTCCAGAACCTCCACCAGCAGGCAAAAGAGAAGATCCACGACTTTGTTCGCGGACATTTCTATGGCCACTACGACTTCGATGTGGATAACACACTGTATCTCTTCACCGCTGGCCGTTATGAGTTCAGAAATAAGGGTGTTGACATGTTCATCGAGTCTTTGGCGCGACTGAACCATCGCCTCAAGGCTGCCGGCAGCAAGATCACAGTTGTCGCATTCATCATCATGCCTGCTCAAACCACCTCGCTCACTGTTGAGGCACTGAAGGGTCAGGCAGTTATCAAGTCTCTACGAGACACCACACACGTTATTGAGCAGAGCATCGGCCGTCGTCTCTTTGAGCGTTCCCTCAAGTGGCATGAGGGTGACCCTCTTCCCGATGAGAAGGAGCTTATCTCTGCCCAGGACCGAGTTCTGCTTCGTCGTCGCCTGTTTGCCATGAAGCGCCACGGACTGCCCCCAATTGTCACCCATAACATGCTCAACGATCACGAGGACCCCGTCCTGAACCAGATCCGCCGTGTGCAGCTCTTCAACCACCCCACCGATCGCGTCAAGGTCATCTTCCACCCCGAGTTCCTCAACTCGGCCAACCCCGTTCTTCCTCTCGACTACGACGACTTCGTCCGAGGTTGTCATCTTGGTGTCTTCTCTTCATACTATGAGCCCTGGGGTTATACCCCCGCCGAGTGCACCGTTATGGGTGTTCCCAGCATTACCACCAACCTTTCTGGTTTCGGATGTTACATGGAGGAGCTTATTGAGAACTCGAGCGACTATGGTATCTACATTGTGGATCGACGAACCAAGGGTGTTGACGACTCAGTCAACCAGCTCACCTCGTTCATGTACGACTTCTGTGGAAAGAGCCGCCGTCAGCGCATCAACCAGCGAAACCGAACCGAGCGTCTTAGTGATCTTCTCGACTGGAAGCGAATGGGTATGGAGTATGTCAAGGCTCGCCAACTGGCTCTTCGCCGTGCTTACCCCAACTCTTTCGTTGGTGACGAGGAAGAGGAGGACTTCATCCCTGGTGTTGAGCAGAAGATTTCTCGACCATTCTCTGTTCCTGGCTCGCCAAGAGATCGCACTGGTATGATGACACCCGGCGACTTTGCCAGTCTGCAGGAAGGCCGTGAGGGTTTGAACACGGAGGACTATGTTGCCTGGAAGCTCCCGTAAGTAAAACTGGGTGACATCTATATATGGACCTTGCTAACAACATTTGCAGTGAGGAGGAGGACCCTGACGAGTACCCTTTCCCTCTGACACTCCGAAAGCAGCCTGCGCCACCAAGCCCCTCCGACAACGTGCCGGTGAACGGAACCCAGTAGGATCGATTCTACAGACTCATCAGAACCAGTCGTTGAGGAGGGAGGAAGAGAAGGAACTGTATTAAATACGTCACATCATTTTTTGTTATAATTATTATTACTGGTATATGGGAACGACGAAGAACGAAGGAGGACTTGCGTCCTTGATTGGAGAACTTTGCATGTCTTACTGGTGTTGAAGCACATCCGCATTGTCGCAATTTGCATCTTGCGCTTTCCTGTTGATTAATTAAACCCGCTATAGGAAGCCCGTGGCTATGGGGATATCTGCAATATTCTTATTTTGTGACATTGTTAGGGAAGATGCTGCAGGTTTCCTTGTTTGAGGTCTGCTGTAGCCTTTCAGATGGATCATTCCTCCAAGGCCCATGGCTTGGACAAATTGTGGTTTACTTATAACCTTTTACTCTATGTACTTGAAGCATGTACTGTACTTTAATGTCGGATGGACTTTAGGGTGTAATTTACGTATGCCTTATATCTAGGACGTCGCTCTCCTCTCATCGAAATACACCCAACCAAGACACATATTTTACGTAGGTAACTGGCGGTACAGCAAAGATGGTGACATATCGATCCTCTGATTGTATATCAATTGCGACAGGCAATAAGGAACAAGATCTCGGCGATGTCATGCTTGGTGGACGAATGTGGAGATGAAAGCGGCTAGAACCGCAAGCCATCATGTTAGTGGAGTGCAAGAGAGCCACTGATGAATACCGAGCAGGAGGAAAGTCAGAACATATACGGATATCGATTTGTACAATGGCTGACGGGTAGTAATAGGACCCTTGATATGGTTCGAGAGAGGGCGGTTACAGTAATGAACGGCTGATGTCAAACTCCAATTGTCCATGACAACCTGAGAAGCCAATATCAAGATAATCCAATCCATAGGTAAGGAAATCCCATGCGGGGTTGGTGGCTGCATGCGGGAGCGAATGGGACGCCTCACAAGGGCTAAAGATGCCTGCCATTGCGGATACTGCAGATGGTATCGCAGGTTTATGATCTGCCATTGGCGGTGAGAAAGAGGCCAACGCTTGATGCAGCGCGAACCTATGCATGGCAGCGGGACGATGCCGTGGTTACAGAGGATGTGGTTGCATGTAAACAAATGATATCATGACAATGCCGACCATGAATATGAGGATAGCTAAAAAGTGATGGGCGAAAATAAAGCTGTAAAGAACTAGACTAATCTCTACCGAGTTGACCACGCTGTTTTTTGTATGAGAATAGTAGGGGTTGACTCTTGTGGCAAGTCATGATAGCGTTTGGGTTGAGGCTTGCGTTTAAGAAGAGAGGGATTGACTTTGTTTGCTTTAGGTTTATTTCTTTGAGTTGATCTTTTTCTTTCAACTCCTCGTTCTTCTGCTCTCTTAGGTCTCTGTAATGGCCCATGTTTCTTTGTCTTTTTCTACCTAGTCAGCAGTGATAATCTTGTCACATCTCATTCATCACACGGCACATTATCAGGTTTCATGACAATCACAGAAGAATCCAGACATCGACCCTTGTTGCGCTCATACTTCCCCGGTTTCTTGTCACCCTGTCATCATATCATCCCCTGCGTCGTTCCCTGGCCAAGCCCCTCAGACCAGTCTAAAGAGGAGAGAGGTGCATCGAAGCGGTGACAACGAACCAAAACTGGGACTCAACAGTTATAGAAGAGGGTCAAACAAATAAAAAAGAAAGAAGGAAAAAAGAACGATTGCTGCTCTTCTGTTTGAACTTGTCTTAATTCTCTACTCTCTATTCCTAGATTGGACAAATCACCATCACTACCTATCCTCTCTTTCAGAATAACAAGCAAGCAAGCAAGCAAGGAGCTGCATCAATAGCTTCACTCCACTCTGAGCTGCATAGTCTGCATAGCCGAGCTGTTTTCGATTGTTTACATACTATACGATACGATACGTACGGCACTAGACTTGATTTATATACAGTACCTTCATCCACTTCCATCTATTCATAGCAACTCCCCTTTCTTCCTCATCTCTTCTTTCATTCAGAATCTTAGTCTCTTCCTTTCGTTAACTCCCTCTCATCTCTTTTCATCCCCACTGTCTCCTCTCCCTCATTCTAACGGGAGTCTCCCTCTGCAGCCTGCGACAAGACCCGACCCGACCCAACGTCAATCTCATTTCTTCCGACACCAAATTTCTCCGATCAAGGCCCTCCAGCTCTCGTCCGCCTCATCGATATTGGGTAGTGCATGTACCCTGAACGACAGATCATCATTTGATCAATACCACACCTACCCAATAACCGTGCTTTGAAGCCGCTAAAACAAAAAGGCCAAAGCAAAAGCCAAAAGCCAAAAGCCATAAAAAAAAATAAAGAGTCAACGGCACATGAACGGGCGGGAACTAAAAAAGAACCCAGCAAAAAAATAAAAGCCGGTAACTACTAAACTTAACTGCCCGACCTCGAGGTTCAGTGCCTTGTTGCTCCCCCGGGAACAAAAAGGTTAGGTCGGTTGCCCCCTTACCATATGCGGCGTGGGGTCCATGTAAACAAATGAGACCTGACACGCCCACTTTGGCTACCAACCCCAGTACAGCGAAATAAGGGCCCCGACTGGGCTTCGCCGCCTCCCAAGATGCCTTCTGCAACATCAACAACAACATCTACCTTTCCTTCCAGGTCAACCACTCCAAAATTACGTCCCAAGAGCTCGTCCCGCGCTCTACGGAGATCCCACAACATCGTATCGACTCCTAATCTCAAAAACGCATACGCTACACATTCGCGCGCAGCGCCGCCTCTACCGCCTCTGCCGCGCAAAGCTTCCTTTGCTCAGCTCACCCAGAGCTCTCTCGCCAGTATACCCGATGTTTCTGAGAGTTACGCCGTTGAAACTGTCCTGAGCGACCCAACTGAAGACATGATGCCTCCTACGACCCCAGGCCGTTCGCAGGCCGTTAATGTTGCGCTCGGTGACATTGTTGATGTCCCCGGTGGAATGCATGGCGTTGTGCGATTTGTCGGCCCTGTCCAAGGCAAGAAGGGTGTTTTTGCTGGCGTTGAACTCGACGAGGAATTTGCTAGTCGGGGAAAAAACGACGGCGATGTTGACGGGTAAGAACTCAATGTTGTTTAAGTATATCTACATGACTAACACCATGAAAGTGTATCATACTTTGCTACCGACATCCCCGGTGCTGGTATTTTCTTGCCTGCAGCGAAGGCTCTGCCTCGCAGCGGCGAACCGATCCCATCCTTTCCCATTACACCAAGTGCAAGCACATATGGTGGTCTTAGAGCCGGCAACCAGAACTCACTCAACTACACTCCTCCGACCCCAGGTCTTCCCAAATTCAGCGCTTCTGTTGGACCTGGCGCCCGTGCTCCCAGCCCGCAAGGCAAACGTGCAACCAGAGCTTCTCTTCCGCGGCCCGAGTCTCCTGTCCGCCGTATGCAAATGACACCCGGACCGCGGCCCTCCATGACAACGCCAGCCAGAACCCCGTCCAGATTTGGAAGCCCGACACAGTCGCGCTTCGCTCAAAGTGTTCGCGGCACCTCGGGGGACCCAAGCAAGCGGCCTAATCGACTGGACCGTAAGCCAAGTCTTGCACCACGCAGCGCCTCAGCTCTGGGCTCGATCTCGGGAATAGATGAGGATGTGCCGCCAATGGGACTGCAGCGTACCGGCACTAATGGCAGCGCTGGTTCCGTATCATCATTTGCCATGAAGGTCCGACCAGCTTCACGTATCAACATGAACGACGAGGAAATTGAAAATCTGAAATCGCAAATCGAGGATCGGGATCAACAACTCAAGGAACAGTCCGCCGCCCTGGCCGATATGGAGAGCAGCTTGGTAGAACTGCAGAGTCTTATGGAATCGGCAGATATGCCAGCAGCACAGCGCAACAGTTGGGATAACAAAGATACGGCGCAGCTGCGCCAGCTGCTGAGGGAAAAGAACGACAAGATCGCCATGCTCACAGCAGAATTTGACGCTCATCGGGCGGACTTCAGGAGCACTATTGACACCCTGGAGCTTGCCAGCACCGAGACGGAGCGGGTATATGAGAAGAGGATAGAGGAGCTGATGGCTGACGTTCGAGAGCTTGAGTCGCGGAACCTGGACGTTGACTCAGTGGCCACTCAGCTTAAGCAACTAGAGGAGCTGGTTCAGGAGCTCGAGGAAGGCTTGGAGGATGCTCGCCGGGGCGAGGCCGAGGCCAGAGGTGAAGTCGAATTCCTTCGCGGAGAGGTTGAACGAACAAGGACGGAACTGCGCCGTGAGCGCGAGAAAGCCTCAACCCCTCCTGCAAACGGCGACAGTACAGTTTCTTCCAAGGAGCTTGAGCAGAAGGATGATGAGATTAGAGGTCTCAAAGCTATTATTCATTCCCTAAGCCGTGACTCTATTCCTGGAGAGCCCAGACCCCCACAGCAGAGACCTGGCTCCATGATCGCTGAAGACGTTGTGGCCAACAAGATTGCGCGCGATAACCTTGAGCGACAAGTGGCTGAGCTTCAGTCTATTCTCGATAAGAAGAACAACCGCGAAGAAGAGCTCGAGAAGGAGCTCGACTCCTTCCGTCAGAACGGCGGAACAGCCAACAGATCATCTTTCAGAGACTCGCGGGATACTGTTGTCATGACACAGGCATTGGAAAATCGTCCGGTTGAGAACATCAAGCGATCCAGTGCACCCACACACAAGCGAGTCAGCACTCTTGATACCATGCCGGAGAGCGACGATTACTCCAACGCTACTGAGACTAGCACTCTCTGGTGTGAGATTTGTGAGACTAACGGTCATGATATCCTGACCTGCACCAACATGTTTGGCCCTGACGGCGCCAAGAGCAACAGCGAGAGCACAGCAATCAAGGACATCAACAACGGGTTCAAGCCTTATATGCCCCCAACAGGTGATGATGCCCCTGCGCCTCTTGCACCCTTGGGGATCAAGAAAGATGACCCTCCTTCACCAGCCGTCAAGATCCTTCCCAATCCTATGGAGTCGGGCCCTGTTGCTGGCAAGGAAAGCGGCGTCATGGACCCTGAGAAGTGGTGCGCCCTTTGCGAACGCGATGGCCATGACAGCGTCGACTGTCCTTTCGAGGACGCCTTCTAAGGAGGTCTATTTAGAATGCGTGCGCATTATTTGTTTTCATTATGCATAGCCTGTTGGAGAAAGCGAAGCGAGCATCGACACGGCCTTTTCATTGAGCTTGACGAACGACAAAAGAGGGAACTATGCTTGGTGTAGAACGGGCGTGATGAAAACCGCCCTGTTGTGTGTGCCTTGTTTTCTTGTAATCTTTTATTTTAGAGCTGGCCCGGCAGTCAGGTTCTTCTTTTGGATGCCGGGCGTTGTTTGGCTAGGCATTCTTAGTGATACCAAATCCTTACTCGTATATTACAAGATTCGACTGGCGTTTATGAAGGTGCTTGTGATGCTATATCCCTATCGTCTCGCTGTCCCATCAAACGAGTTTGCAATCTCTGTGACTTTTGCTGTCTGTATCCTCTCCCCGCGAGCGTTATGCCACCATCTCGCACTTGTCCACAGCTCTCCGTCCCAGTCACCGGCTAGGTGTCGATACTTCATCAGGAACCAGACACTAGGTTCCCAGCTCCGCGAATCCCAAGGTACACCTGCACCCATGCCATGTGGATTTCGCCCTGAGCCCCAGCATGTGAAGCCGCCGGCAAGTATATCGTGGCACAGAATACCTTCATCAATCGTAGAGGGTTCGTCTTCTAGAGCTCTGATGAGATTCTCCCGGAAACTCTTGAATGGAATGACGTCCTAAGTACGTTAGTATCGTAAATAGGTATATATATTGGCGCTCTGCAAACTTACAACATAAGGATGGTGTCCAAAAGTTAGTTGTTTATCAATCGGTCTCAGATCGGGAGACAAAGCTCGAAACTTGGATTTGACAAGAGGCAGTTGCGACAGATGATATCCTTCATCCTGCGTAACGGAGAAGATACTACATCCCTCTTCACCGAGAATCTCGTCCACACCCGCCATGCCAAGCGCATAACAATTGGCAAATATTGCCCCAAAGATACCTGTCTCCATCGTGTACTGTGTGGGCAGAAGCGTTGGTCTAGCATGGGCAGTTTTGTACAGCGCTTTTGCAAACTCAATGGCTCGTAGTTGACCTGCAGTTGGAGGGTTTGTCTGGTGCCAAGGGACAAGAGGCTTTGGAGTTGAAGGTTGGGTATCTTGTTGTAGCCGTCGAAGAAGAGAGCGTTTTTGTTCTAAAGTAAGATTCTCTACACCACTCAAGACATTGTTGAGGGTCTCATCGTTGCCATCGTCGCTGGGTGATGTTTCCAAGCTGAGTCCTGACTCTGGACTGCTTTCAAAAACCTCTTCTATTGACCTTGAGTCTACGTAAGCCATTTTCGATGCATTCTGAGAGTTTATTGAGAAGCTGAACATGCTGTCTCCCCATGGATCCTGGTTTGTAAGACTGAAAGCATCATCCAGGTTGGTCAATGGAAGAGCGTTAGGAAATACAGGTGGGAAGGTCGATGATATCGTTGTTTGGGATGAATCCTCCCACATATATGGCCCAGCGCTTCCAAAGGCACTCATATCTTGGCTTACAGACGCTGATGCAGAGGAAGGTGCTCCCAATAACGATTGTTCTTGCAGCTGAGTAGCATACAACTCACTCAGTCCGTTCAGTCCCTGCACAGGGTTCGTCTGAGCATAGTCAGTAATATCAGCAGCAACATCGCTTGGCTCAAGCAGTTCATTCAATAGAGCTAATTTCTGCTTCCGCTTCTCTCCTATAATTCCGAAAGATGATGGCGTCAGCAAGATCTAGGTCATCAACCAACCATAAGCAAAGCAGCAAAGATATACACACGGTAATTCCGGCTCGCGAGGCGGTTTTGTTCACGACGTGCCTCGCTATTACGTTTGGCTGACGCTTTCCCTTTCTTGACCTTGGCCGTCTCACTCATGATGGGTAGGTTTATGGTTGGATATGGAGAGTAGATAGGTAGGGTAGGGTAGGTATGTAAGCGGGTATTCAGACGAATGATGGCATAAAGAGAATGTATTTTACGTGAAGCGATAGAGTTCAATCAGAATGTAAAAGTAAATGTATTTGGATTAACAAATCATCATGGTATCTTTCAACAATTGCTCGCAGGATTGTGTACTGGACAAGATCAATTCCAAGTTGTTTGTTGCACCTAGACTGCGCCGCAATCAAGGAACTTTGGTTTCTAAGCCAATCAGATCAATCATGTTCTAATAATTCTCATCAGTTCAGTGTAAGCCAGGCCGCAGGGCATCAGAAGAATTGGCCNNTTCTTCTGTTACCCACCTAGCCAGGAGATAGTAAATAGATACGAGTAACTGTAGATTGTCATCGGCTACAAGAGCCAAGTGCTCGACGCATGTAATAACTTGAAGCCTTCAAAGCTGAGAGTGAATTTAACCAAGACTGAATTTGAAGCAGCTGTTGCATTTACTACCCGTCCGTCTTGGTGTTGTCTTACCTAGAAACTTGTTTGTTGTGCAAGATAACCGTTAGGATACCCTAGATCTTGTTGACCTGGCAAAATATGGACTTAATGAAGTGACGAAGAATTGGGACTATAGACACTTTATATTATTTTTGGCCTTGAGCCATGGAAACGTTTCTGTTAGTCGTTAGAGAGTATAATCTCAGTACGACTTCAACTGAGATGAGCCTA